>OU744316.1:18836694-19353757 GCA_916610145.1 Eristalis arbustorum | reverse complement strand
GCAATTGGTATCGCTTGTGGAATCGTTTTCAACATAGCGGAAGTCTATCTGAAATGGTTTCAGGGCAAAATCACAGAAACTCAGATGCATTTTTTCGGAGGGAAAAGCATTCAAAGCTTTTACATAGAGGAAGAGTCGGTTAGAAAGAAAATATTATATGTACCACTTATTGGCTTTACAATCACTCTGCAATTAATTGTTTACATAATTCTAATAATCATTTGTTTCTTAAATAAGCCCGCTCCTAAAACCTTTGTTAAAAATATTATGTTGCATTATACAAATTAATAAACCATTGAAATACAATTTGTTTTTGCCACAGCCATATGAATTTGAATTTATTGTTTATATTTATTCTCCCAAAATTCTTGTAAAAAATTTATGAAAATGAATAAATTATTAAAATAAAATGTGCTTTTGCAACAGCCATATGAATTTGAATTTATTGTTTATCTTTCTATTCAAGTGTCTATTTTGCAATCTAATAGCTTGCAAATAAATTAACAGCATTGGATCTTAAATGCTCTAGCCATTTCACAAGAACATTTCAATGCAAAATGATGTCTCTGCTAATAGTATGCTTGCAAGGTTAACATCACTCGCAATCTCTTGCCACGTTCCGAAAATTATTCAATTAAAATATGTTTCGCATTTTCGATATTAAATAGTTATCATTCGACTATAATGTTATCTCTTTCCTACAAACATGGCAACAATTTCTTCTCATTAAAAAAAATCATATTATTTGGATCAAGACATAAATAATACAAATCACTGTAAAAACTGTCAGTTAGAACAGAGCAAACATATTTTTTACTTCAAAAAAATTGTCAATACAAATTTTAGTAGCATATTAACATTCGTATTGTATGTTGAGAAAATATAAATGACTGAGAATATGCAGCATAACGATTGGTTGGATACAATTGCACTTGGCAAGGAGAAAAATGTCGATGAGAGCAGCCGGATGAGCAATCATTCTTTAAGAAGACATTTCAAAACGAATGATGAAATATTTTGCAATGATGCAAATCAGAATATTAACATAGCTGAAGACATTCCCTAAAAAAGGAAGCCTCGAAGTAGTGAGTATAGTCAATATAATATAACAATCAATGTTTAACATAAACAAAAATGTTTTGTTTTCTTGCAGTCCGTTCTATTCATTCTGATGAAATGGAATTTGAATTTCCGAATCTGACTTTAAGACTCACACCATCATCGGACAGTCTGTGCTCGAAAAGTTCGAGAAATCTCTCAAGACACAGTCCTGTAGGAAGTTGCCGCAATATTGAAACATCGGCAATTGCTCATTCCCCACCTGTGAAAAGAAATAACAGAGATGGTGTTAACATAATGATGCTAACTGGATTTGCAATTGGTATCGCTTGTGGAATCGTTTTCAACATAGCGGAAGTCTATCTGAAATGGTTTCAAGGCAAAATTACAGAAACTCAGATGCATTTTTTCGGAGGGAAAAGTATTCAAAGCTTTTACATAGAGGAAGAGTCGGTTAGAAAGAAATTATTATATGTACTACTTATTGGCTTTACAATCACTCTGCAATTAATTGTTTACATAATTCTAATAATCATTTGTTTTTTAAATAAGCCCGCTCCTAAAACCTTTGTTAAAAATATTATGTTGCATTATAAAAATTAATAAACCATTGAAATACAATTTGTTTTTGCCACAGCCATATGAATTTGAATTAATTGTTTATATTTATTCTCCCAAAACTCTTTAAAAAAAATGTATGAAAATGAATAAATTATTAAAATAAAATGTGCTTTTGCAACAGCCATATGAATTTGAATTTATTGTTTATCTTTCTATTCAAGTGTCTATTTTGCAATCTAATAGCTTGCAAATAAATTAACAGCATTGGATCTTAAATGCTCTAGCCATTTCACAAGAACATTTCAATGCAAAATGATGTCTCTGCTGATAGTATGCTTGCAAGGTTAACATCACTCGCAATGTCCTGTCACGTTCCGAAAATTATTCAAAAGAAATATGCTTGGCATTTTCGATATTAAATAGTTATCATTCGACTATAATGTTATCTCTTTCCTACAAACATGGCAAAAATTCCTTCACATTAAAAAAATCATATTTTTTGGATCAAGACATAAATAATACAAATCACTGTAAAAACTGTCAGTTAGAACAGAGCAAACATAGTTTTTACTTCAAAAAAATTATCATTACAATTTTAGTAGAATATTAACATTCGTATTGTACGTTGAGAAAATATATATGACTGAGAATATGCATCATAACGATTGGTTGGATACAATTGCACTTGGCAAGGAGAAAAATGTCGATCAGAGCAGCCGGAAAAGCAATCATTCATTAAGAAAAAATTTCAAAACGAATGATGAAACACTTTTTAATGATGCAATTCAGAGTAATAACATACATGAAGACGTTCCCAGCCAAAGAAGGTCTCGAAGTAGTGAGTTTAGTCAATATAATACACCAATCAATGTTTAACATAAACAAAAATGTTTTGTTTTCTTGCAGTCCGTTCTATTCATTCTAATGAAATGGAATTTGAATTTCCGAATCGGACTTTAAGACTCACACCATCATCGGACAGTCTGTGCTCGAGAAGTTCGAGAAATCTCTCAAGACACAGTCCTGTATCAAGTTACCGTAATATTGAAACATCAGCCATTGCTCATTCCTTTCCTGCGAAAAGAAACAACAGAGATGGGGTTAACATAATGATGCTAACTGGATTTGCAATTGGTATCGCTTGCGGAATCGTTTTCAACATAGCGGAAGTCTATCTGGATTTCGAAGCGTTGACAAGCGACTTATGCAGGCACAGGCGTCTGCACTTAGCCTCTGTCAATGAACTCCTACTCTCACCTCCCCGTGGTGAAATCCGGGAGCCGAGCACCTTCGACTGAAGATGGGGTACCCAACCCCCGTGGGACGTCATTGGCCGCTGCAAACGAGAGAGGGGGAGAGTGGATGAGTCTGTATCAGGGCTCATCTTCTCTACGGATGGCGGCGGAGGAGCTTATCATCAGATTAGCCAACGGCGACATCCAGAGCTACCTGGTACACCTCCTTTTAGAGCTACTCTGACATATTCGGAGCTCAGATCTAAAAGGTTGCCTTCAAGGTCATATCGGGATTTTGGAGTAGAGTTGGCGGCGGAGGAACCCTATCGTGTAGGGTCAATGGCGGCACTCACAACCTCAGCGAGGTTACCGATACCGGAGTCATCCGGACCCTTCGCCCAAGGGTAAAATAAATGGGCCTGGCCTCCCAGCTGGGGGTTGTGCGTGGGGTTAACACCCTCACCACGTAAAAAAATTTTGTTCAGAGACGACTACTTGCCTCGGATACTGACCGATCTACTGTTGACGACCCCAGCAAACGAACAAATGACCATGCTTTTCGGTTCTGCACGTGGAATGTGAGGTCTCTTAACAGGCCACGTGCAGCCGAAGAACTCGCGGAGGCCCTTGACTGCTATAAAGCAGATATCACCGCCATCCAGGAAGTGCGATGGAATGGGCCGGGCAAGAAGAGGATGAAAAACTGCGACACCTACTACGGTGATTGCAGCAGAGAGAGGCGCTTATTTGGATGTGGATTTGTTGTTCGAGGCAGACTTAGGCAAAAAGTCTTAAGCTTTGACTGTAAAAGCGAACGCCTCATAACAATCCGCTTCAAGGCTACATTCGGCAACATCAGCCTGATATGCGCCCACGCCCCGACAGAGGACAAAGATGATAGTAGCAAAGATGACTTCTATGATCTCCTAGAAAGAACATACGATCAATGCCCCAGCTTTGACACCAAGATCGTTCTAGGAGATTTCAATGCTAAGCTGGGTAAAGAAGAAATCTTTGCTAAAGTCATAGGGAATCACAGCCTACACGACACCACGTCCAGTAACGGACTAAGGCTGGTGGACTTTGTCATGGGACGTAACCTCTCTGTTGCTAGCACGCGGTTCCCACACCTCAACATCCATAAAGGGACATGGCGGTCCCCAGATCAATCAACCGTCAACCAGATTGATCACGTTGCGATCGACGTCAGACACTCCTCCAGCATTCTCGATGTCCGAACTTTCCGAGGAGCCAATGTTGACTCGGACCATTTCCTTGTTGTAGTCAAGGTAAGAATCAGGATATCACGAGAACAACGGAGTCGAGAACGAACACCACGGTTTGACTTCGCAAAGCTACAATCGCAGCGGACTGCCAGGATCTTTGCCGACCGAGTCTCCCAGAAACTCTCTGTTAGTTCGACGCCGCCTGCACAAACCATCGAAGAAGAATGGAGTCGTTGTCAAGAAGCCATTAAAGAAGCTGCCACTGATGTGCTGGGTTTTACGACACCACCTAGAAGGAACCCATGGTTTGACGACGAGTGCAGGCAGGCACATGCAGCCAAACAGGAGGCCTACAAGGCAACGCTGCATCGAACAACGAGGGCTGTTCGTGAGCTCTACGAACAGAAGAGAAGGGAAGAGCACCGGCTTCTCAGAAGAAAAAAGAAAGAGCATGAGAAGCGCGCGGTCGAGGAGATGGAGAGGTGTTATGGCAGGAATGACGTCCGAAAGTTTTATCAAAGGGTAAAACAATTATCCAATGGATATAAAACTCGGACAGAAGCCTGTCGGGATGGAAATGGACATCTGGTAGTAGAGTCGCAGTCGATACTGAGAATCTGGAAAGATCATTTCTGCAGACTGTTAAACGGCGATGAGGACCAAAATACCGCTGTCAGGCAGAATGTTCCACTCAATCTGGACGATGACAGACGTGAATACCGTCCCCCAGACTTAGACGAGGTCAAGGTAGCAATATCAAGACTGAGGTCTAACAAAGCTGCTGGAGCGGACGGTCTGCCCGCTGAAATATTTAAGGCAGCTGGAGATGATCTGGTTGGGCGCATGCACCAGCTCATCTGCAAGATATGGTCTGAGGAAAGCATGCCCGACGAGTGGAATCTCAGTATCGTTTGCCCGATCCACAAGAAAGGAGACCCCTTCAACTGCGCCAACTATCGAGGGATCAGTCTTCTTTCCATCGCATATAAGATCTTCTCTGCCGTTTTGTGTACCCGCCTGAAGCCATTCATTAATAATCTGATAGGTCCATATCAGTGTGGCTTCAGGCCAGGAAAGTCCACAACAGACCAAATTTTCACACTACGGCAGATCCTGGAAAAGACCCAAGAAATGCAAATCGACACTCACCATCTGTTCGTCGATTTCAAGGCCGCATATGACAGCGTGCATAGAGACGAGCTATACAACGCCATGTCTAGTTTTGACATTCCTGCCAAACTCGTCAGGCTGTGCAGGATGACGATGGAGAACTCTCGCTGCTCCATCAAGGTCGGTAACGAACTCACCGAGACCTTCAATGTCAAAAAAGGTTTTAGACAAGGCGACGCGCTGTCATGTGATTTCTTTAACATCGTCCTGGAGAAGATCGTGCGAAACTCACACGCCAACACTAGAGGCACGATCTTCCAGAAGTCCGTGCAATTGTTAGCATACGCCGATGACATTGACGTGATTGGCAGAACTCAGCGAGCCGTCAGTGAGGCTTTTGCTAACATTGAGACGGAAGCGGCTAAAATGGGTCTGGCGGTGAATGAGGGCAAAACGAAGTAAATGCTGTCCTCAAAAAAGGACATACAACATCGACGTCTTGGACAGAGCGTCACAATGGGCAGCTATAACTTCGAGGTAGTCAAGGACTTCACTTACCTCGGCTCCGGAGTAAACTGTACTAATAACATCAGTACCGAGATCAAGCGTAGGATAACTCTTGCCAACCGCTGTTTCTTCGGGCTCAAGAGGCAATTGAGTAATAGAGCCCTCTCTCGAAGAACCAAGTTGACTCTATATAAGACTCTGATCATCCCAGTCCTGCTATACGGCGCGGAGGCATGGACAATCTCGAAAGCGGATGAAGAAGTCCTTGGTCTCTTTGAGAGAAAAGTTCTACGCACGATCTTTGGTCCTGTTTGTGTTGACGGGTTCTGGAGGGGAAGATTCAATCACGAACTGTACGGGCTGTACAGCGACATGAGCCTAGTTAGGCGTCTACGGATCCAACGCCTACGGTGGCTAGGTCATGTAGAGCGTATGGACACCACAGCTCCGGCCCGAAGAATCTTCGAATCCGAACCTGTCGGGCAACGCAACAGAGGACGCCCGCGTTTAAGGTGGCGCACCCAAGTGGAGAAGGACCTCAACCAACTTGGTGTGCGAAACTGGAGACAGCTAGCCAGGGATCGCGCTAGTTGGAGAGGCATGTTGGTTGAGGCCCAGGTCCACCCCGGACTGTAGCGCCACACAAAGAAGAAGGAAGTCTATCTGAAATGGTTTCAAGACAAAATCACAGAAACTCAGATGCATTTATTCGGAGGGAAAAGTATTCAAAGCTTTTACATAGAGGAAGAGTCGGTTAGAAAGAAATTATTATATGCACCACTTATTGGCTTTACAATCACTCTGCAATTAATTGTTTACATAATTCTAATAATCATTTGTTTTTTAAATAAGCCTGCTCCTAAAACCTTTGTTAAAAATATTATGTTGCATTATAAAAATTAATAAACCATTGAAATACAATTTGTTTTTGCCACAGCCATATGAATTTGAATTTATTGTTTATATTTATTCTCCCAAAACTCTTGTAAAAAATTTATGAAAATGAATAAATTATTAAAATAAAATGTGCTTTTGCAACAGCCATATGAATTTGAATTTATTGTTTATCTTTCTATTCAAGTGTCTATTTTGCAATCTAATAGCTTGCAAATAAATTAACAGCATTGGATCTTAAATGCTCTAGCCATTTCACAAGAACATTTCAATGCAAAATGATGTCTCTGCTAATAGTATGCTTGCAAGGTTAACATCACTCGCAATGTCCTGTCACGTTCCGAAAATTATTCAAAAGAAATATGCTTGGCATTTTCGATATTAAATAGTTATCATTCGACTATAATGTTATCTCTTTCCTACAAACATGGCAAAAATTCCTTCACATTAAAAAAAAATCATATTTTTTGGATCAAGACATAAATAATACAAATCACTGTAAAAACTGTCAGTTAGAACAGAGCAAACATAGTTTTTACTTCAAAAAAATTGTCATTACAATTTTAGTAAAATATTAACATTCGTATTGTATGTTGAGAAAATATATATGACTGAGAATATGCAGTATAACGATTGGTTGGATACAATTGCACTTGGCAAGGAGACAAATGTCGATGAGAGCAGCCGGAAGAGCAATCATTCTTTAAAAAGAAATTTCAAAACGAATGATGAAACGATTTTTAATGAAGCAATTCAGTATAGTGACATAGCTGAACACGTTCCCCAACAAAGGAAGTCTCGAAGTAGTGAGTTTAGTCAATATAATATACCAATCAATGTTTAACATAAACAAAAATGCTTTGTTTTCTTGCAGTCCGTTCTATTCATTCTGATGAAATGGAATTTGAATTTCCGAATCTGACTTTAAGACTCACACCATCTTCGGACAGTCTGTGCTCGAGAAGTTCGAGAAATCTCTCAAGACACAGTCCTGTATCAAGTTACTGTAATATTGAAACATCAGCCATTGCTCATTCCTTTCCTGCGAAAAGAAACAACAGAGATGGGGTTAACATAATGATGCTAACTGGATTTGCAATTGGTATCGCTTGCGGAATCGTTTTCAACATAGCGGAAGTCTATCTGAAATGGTTTCAAGACAAAATCACAGAAACTCAAATGCATTTATTCGGAGGGAAAAGTATTCAAAGCTTTTACATAGAGGAAGAGTCGGTTAGAAAGAAAATATTATATGTACCACTTATTGGCTTTACAATCACTCTGCAATTAATTGTTTACATAATTCTAATAATCATTTGTTTTTTAAATAAGCCCGCTCCTAAAACCTTTGTTAAAAATATTATGTTGCATTATAAAAATTAATAAACCATTGAAATACAATTTGTTTTTGCCACAGCCATATGAATTTGAATTTATTGTTTATCTTTCTATTCAAGTGTCTATTTTGCAATCTAATAGCTTGCAAATAAATTAACAGCATTGGATCTTAAATGCTCTAGCCATTTCACAAGAACATTTCAATGCAAAATGATGCCTCTGCTAATAGTATGCTTGCAAGGTTAACATCACTCGCAATGTCGTGTCACGTTCCGAAAATTATTCAAAAGAAATATGCTTGGCATTTTCGATATTAAATAGTTATCATTCGACTATAATGTTATCTCTTTCCTACAAGCATGGCAAAAATTCCTTCACATTAAAAAAAATCATATTTTTTGGATTAAGACATAAATAATACAAATCACTGTAAAAACTGTCAGTAAGAACAGAGCAAACATAGTTTTTACTTCAAAAAAATTGTCATTACAATTTTAGTAGAATATTAACATTCGTATTGTACGTTGAGAAAATATATATGACTGAGAATATGCAGCATAACGATTGGTTGGATACAATTGCACTTGGCAAGGAGAAAAATGTCGATGAGAGCAGCCGGAAAAGCAATCATTCATTAAGAAAAAATTTCAAAACGAATGATGAAACACTTTTTAATGATGCAATTCAGAGTAATAACATACATGAAGACGTTCCCAGCCAAAGAAGGTCTCGAAGTAGTGAGTTTAGTCAATATAATACACCAATCAATGTTTAACATAAACAAATATGTTTTGTTTTCTTGCAGTCCGTTCTATTCATTCTAATGAAATGGAATTTGAATTTCCGAATCGGACTTTAAGACTCACACCATCATCGGACAGTCTGTTCTCGAGAAGTTCGAGAAATCTCTCAAGACACAGTCCTGTATCAAGTTGCCGTGAAATTGAAACATCAGCCATTGCTCATTCCCCTCTTGCGAAAAGAAATAACAGAGATGGTGTTAACATAATGATGCTAATTGGATTTGCAATTGGTATCGCTTGTGGAATCGTTTTCAACATAGCGGAAGTCTATCTGAAATGGTTTCAGGGCAAAATCACAGAAACTCAGATGCATTTTTTCGGAGGGAAAAGCATTCAAAGCTTTTACATAGAGGAAGAGTCGTTTAGAAAGAAATTATTATATGCACCACTTATTGGCTTTACAATCACTCTGCAATTAATTGTTTACGTAATTCTAATAATCATTTGTTTTTTTAAGAAGCCCGCTCCTAAAACTCTTGTTAAAAATATTATGTTGCATTATAAAATTTAATAAACCATTGAAATAATATTTGTTTTTGCAACAGCCATATGAATTTGAATTTATTGTTTATATTTATTCTCCCAAAATTCTTGTAAAAATTTATGAAAATGAATAAATTATTAAAATAAAATGTGCTTTTGCAACAGCCATATGAATTTGAATTTATTGTTTATATTTTTATTCAAGTATTTATTTTGCAATCCTATAGCTTGCAAATAAATTAACAGCATTGGCAGTTATACCTTAAAATCTCAAGTACAAAAGAATGTTACTTACTGAGAAAAACAGTATCACCCTGATCTTAAAGGCTCTAGCCATTTCACAAGAACATTTCAATGCAAAATGATGTCTCTGCTAATAGTATGCTTGCAAGGTTAACATCACTCGCAATGTCCTGTCACGTTCCGAAAATTATTCAAAAGAAATATGCTTGGCATTTTCGATATTAAATAGTTATCATTCGACTATAATGTTATCTCTTTCCTACAAACATGGCAAAAATTCCTTCACATTAAAAAAAAATCATATTTTTTGGATCAAGACATAAATAATACAAATCACTGTAAAAACTGTCAGTTAGAACAGAGCAAACATAGCTTTTACTTCAAAAAAATTGTCATTACAATTTTAGTAGAATATTAACATTCGTATTGACTGTTGACAGAATATAAATGACTGAGAATATGCAGCATAACGATTGGTTGGATACAATTGCACTTGGCAAGGAGAAAAATGTCGATGAGAGCAGCCGGATGAGCAATCATTCTTTAAGAAGACATTTCAAAACGAATGATGAAACACTTTTTAATGAATCAATTCAGTATAGTGACATAGCTGAACACGTTCCCCAACAAAGGAAGTCTCGAAGTAGTGAGTATAGTCAATATAATATACCAATCAATGTTTAACATAAACCAAAATGTTTGGTTTTCTTGCAGTCCGTTCTATTCATTCTGATGAAATTGAATTTGAATCTGGAACTTTAAAACACACAACATCATCGGACAGTCTGTGCTCGAGAAGTTCGAGAAATCTGTCAAGACACAGTCCTGTAGGAAGTTGTCGTAATATTGAAACATCGGCAATTGCTCATTCCCCTCTTGCGAAAAGAAATAACAGAGATGGTGTTAACATAATGATGCTAACTGGATTTGCAATTGGTATCGCTTGTGGAATCGTTTTCAACATAGCGGAAGTCTATCTGAAATGGTTTCAGGGCAAAATTACAGAAACTCAGATGCATTTTTTCGGAGGGAAAAGTATTCAAAGCTTTTACATAGAGGAAGAGTCGGTTAGAAAGAAATTATTATATGTACCACTTATTGGCTTTACAATCACTCTGCAATTAATTGTTTACATAATTCTAATAATCATTTGTTTTTTAAATAAGCCCGCTCCTAAAACTCTTGTTGAAAATATTATGTTGCATTATAAAAATTAATAAACCATTGAAATACAATTTGTTTTTGCCACAGCCATATGAATTTGAATTTATTGTTTATATTTATTCTCCCAAAACTCTTGTAAAAAATTTATGAAAATGAATAAATTATTAAAATAAAATGTGCTTTTGCAACAGCCATATGAATTTGAATTTATTGTTTATCTTTCTATTCAAGTGTCTATTTTGCAATCTAATAGCTTGCAAATAAATTAACAGCATTGGATCTTAAATGCTCTAGCCATTTCACAAGAACATTTCAATGCAAAATGATGTCTCTGCTAATAGTATGCTTGCAAGGTTAGCATCACTCGCAATGTCCTGTCACGTTCCGAAAATTATTCAAAAGAAATATGCTTGGCATTTTCGATATTAAATAGTTATCATTCGACTATAATGTTATCTCTTTCCTACAAACATGGCAAAAATTCCTTCACATTAAAAAAAAATCATATTTTTTGGATCAAGACATAAATAATACAAATCACTGTAAAAACTGTCAGTTAGAACTTCTTCTTCTTCTTCTTGTGGCGCTACAGTCCGGGGTGAACCTGGGCCTCGGTCAACAATCCTCTCCAGCTGGCACGTTCTTTAGCCAGCTGCCTCCAATTTCGCACTCCAAGTTGGTTGAGGTCTTTTTCCACTTGAGTGCGCCATCGGGTTCGTGGTCGTCCTCTATTGCGTTGTCCCACTGGCTCGGAGTCGAAGACTCTTCGGGCTGGAGCAGTGTTGTCCATGCGCTCTACATGGCCTAGCCATCTTAGGCGTTGAATCCGTAGACGCCTGACTAGACTCATGTCGCTGTACAGCCCGTACAGTTCGTGGTTGAATCTCCTTCTCCAAGAACCTTCAACGCAAACAGGACCGAAGATTGAACGCAGAACTTTTCTCTCGAAGAGACCAAGTGCGTCTTCATCCGCTCTTGAGATAGTCCAAGCTTCCGCGCCATACAGCAGGACAGGGATGATCAAGGTCTTATATAAGGTGAGCTTGGTCTTTCGAGAGAGGGCTCGACTACTCAATTGCCTCTTGAGCCCAAAGAAGCAGCGGTTGGCAAGAGTTATTCTGCGTTTAATCTCAGTACTGATGTTGTTCGCACTATTTACTTGGGAGCCGAGGTAGACGAAGTCCTTCACTACCTCGAAGTTGTAGCTGCCTATGGTGACGTTCTGACCGAGTCGTCGATGTTGTGTCTTTCTTGATGACAGCATATACTTTGTTTTGCCCTCATTCACCGCTAAACCCATTTTTGCCGCCTCCGTCTCAATACAAGCAAACGCTTCATTGACGGCTCGCTGAGTTCGGCCAATCACGTCAATATCGTCCGCGTATGCTAGCAGTTGAACGGACTTCTGGAAGATCGTGCCTCTAGTGTTGGCGTGTGAGTTTCGCACGATCTTCTCCAACACGATGTTGAAGAAGTCACATGACAGCGCGTCGCCTTGTCTAAAACCTTTTTTGACATTGAAGGTCTCGGTGAGTTCGTTACCGACCTTGATGGAGCAGCGAGAGTTCTCCATCGTCATCCTGCACAATCTGACGAGTTTGGCAGGGATGTCAAAACTAGACATTGCGTTGTATAGCTCGTCTCTATGCACACTGTCTTATGCGGCCTTAAAGTCGACAAATAGGTGGTGGGTGTCGATCTGCATCTCTTGGGTTTTTTCGAGGATCTGCCGTAATGTGAAAATTTGATCAATAGTGGACTTCCCAGGCCTGAAACCGCACTGATAAGGACCTATCAGGTTGTTGACGAATGGTTTCAGGCGCTCACACAGAACGGCAGAGAAGATTTTGTATGCGATGTTAAGGAGACTTATCCCCCGATAGTTGGCGCAGTCAAAGGGGTCTCCTTTCTTGTGGATCGGGCAAACGATACTAAGATTCCACTCGTCGGGCATGCTTTCCTCCGACCATATCCTACAGACGAGCTGGTGCATGCGCCCAACCAGATCATCTCCAGCTGCCTTAAACAGTTCCGCGGACAATCCATCCGCTCCAGCAGCTTTGTTCGACTTCAGTCTCGATATCGCTATCTTGACTTCGTCTAGATCGGGGGGACGGAATTCTCTTCTGTCGTCGTCCATTGCGTGGAGTGGAACATTCTACCTGACAGCGGTATTGGTGTCCTCTTCGCCGTTTAACAGTCTGCAGAAGTGATCCTTCCAGATTCTCAGTATCGACTGCGACTCTACTACGAGTTGTCCCTCTTCGTTCCGACAGGCTTCTGTCCGCTGTTTGTACCCTTTGGATAGTTGTTTCACCCGCTGGTAAAACTTTCGGACATTATTTCTGCCGTACCACCTCTCCATTTCCTCGATCGCGCGCTTCTCATGCTCCTTCTTTTTCTTTTTGAGAAGCCGGTGCTCTTCCCTTCTTTTAAGTTCGTAGAGCTCACGAACCGCTCTCGTCCTTCTATCCAGCGTCGCCTTATATGCTGCTAGCTTCGCTGAATGCACCTGCCGACACTCGTTGTCAAACCATGGGTTTTTTCTAGGTGGCATTTTAAAACCCAGCACATCAGAGGCAGCTTCTCTAATGGCGTTTTGACAACGGTTCCACTGTTCGTCGATTGTTTCGCCTGGCAGGGTTGGACTCTCTGAGAGCTTAAGGGAGACTCGATCGGAGAAGTTCCCAGCGGTCGATTGCGGTGAGGCGTTCGCTTATGTATCTAAAGCTTAAGACTTCTTGCCTAAGTCTGCCTCGAACAACAAAACCGCATCCAAACAAGCGCTGCCTTCGCTCTTTGTAGCAATCGCCGTAATATATGTCGCAGTTTTTCATCCTCTTTTTGCCCGGCCCATCCCATCGCACCTCTTGGATGGCGGTGATGTCAGCCTTATAGGCTTCTAGGGCCTCCGCAAGTTCATCGGCTGCACGTGGTCTGTTCATTGACCTCACATTCCACGTGCAGAACCGAAAATCGTTGTCCTTATTTCGTTGTCCATGGTCGTCAGCAGTAGGGTCATCCGTATCCGAGGCTTGTTGCCGTCTCTGAACTATTGCGAGTTTTACACGGTGGGGAAGTTAACCCCACGCGAAACCCCGAACCTGGAGGACCGGGTCCTGGTTTAAACCCCCGGACAAGGGATCGCTGCATACATTGGTTCACCTCTAAGCGGCTGCAGTAGAGGTTATCCAGAGGGCGCCGCGGGGAGGCTGTATGTCAACTTGACCTGTGCATTTACAGGGATCGTTGCTGGCATCTCGCCAAGTTGAGAGCAATCAACAACTTTGCCCTGGATGCACAGGCCCATGCAGTTAGAACAGAGCAAACATATTTTTTACTTCAAAAAAATTGTCAATACAATTTTAGTAGAACATTAACATTCGTATTGTACGTTGAGAAAATATATATGACTGAGAATATGCAGCATAACGATTGGTTGGATACAATTGCACTTGGCAAGGAGAAAAATGTCGATGAGAGCAGCCGGATGAGCAATCATTCTTTAAGAAGACATTTCAAAACGAATGATGAAACACTTTTTTATGAAGCAATTCAGTATAGTGACATAGCTGAACACGTTCCCCAACAAAGGAAGTCTCGAAGTAGTGAGTTTAGTCAATATAATATACCAATCAATGTTTAACATAAACAAAAATGTTTTGTTTTCTTGTAGTCCGTTCTATTCATTCTGATGAAATGGAATTTGAATTTCCGAATCTGACTTTAAGACTCACACCATCATCGGACAGTCTGTGCTCGAGAAGTTCGAGAAATCTCTCAAGACACAGTCCTGTAGGAAGTTGCCGCAATATTGAAACATCGGCAATTGCTCATTCCCCACCTGTGAAAAGAAATAACAGAGATGGTGTTAACATAATGATGCTAACTGGATTTGCAATTGGTATCGCTTGCGGAATCGTTTTCAACATAGCGGAAGTCTATCTGAAATGGTTTCAGGGCAAAATCACAGAAACTCTGATGCATTTTTTCGGAGGGAAAAGTATTCAAAGCTTTTACATAGAGGAAGAGTCGTTTAGAAAGAAATTATTATATGCACCACTTATTGGCTTTACAATCACTCTGCAATTAATTGTTTACGTAATTCTAATAATCATTTGTTTTTTTAAGAAGCCCGCTCCTAAAACTCTTGTTAAAAATATTATGTTGCATTATAAAATTTAATAAACCATTGAAATAATATTTGTTTTTGCAACAGCCATATGAATTTGAATTTATTGTTTATATTTATTCTCCCAAAATTCTTGTAAAAATTTATGAAAATGAATAAATTATTAAAATAAAATGTGCTTTTGCAACAGCCATATGAATTTGAATTTATTGTTTATATTTTTATTCAAGTATTTATTTTGCAATCCTATAGATTGCAAATAAATTAACAGCATTGGCAGTTATACCTTAAAATCTCAAGTACAAAAGAATATTACTTACTGAGAAAAACAGTATCACCCTGATCTTAAATGCTCTAGCCATTTCACAAGAACATTTCAATGCAAAATGATGTCTCTGCTAATAGTATGCTTGCAAGGTTAACATCACTCGCAATCTCTTGCCACGTTCCGAAAATTATTCAATTAAAATATGTTTGGCATTTTCGATATTAAATAGTTATCATTCGACTATAATGTTATCTCTTTCCTACAAACATGGCAACAATTCCTTCTCATTTAAAAAAATCATATTATTTGGATCAAGACATAAATAATACAAATCACTGTAAAAACTGTCAGTTAGAACAGAACAAACATAGTTTTTACTTCAAAAAAATTATCATTACAATTTTAGTAGAATATTAACATTCGTATTGTACGTTGAGAAAATATAAATGACTGAGAATATGCAGCATAACGATTGGTTGGATACAATTGCACTTGGCAAGGAGACAAATGTCGATGAGAGCACCCGGAAGAGCAATCATTCTTTAAGAAGAAATTTCAAAACGAATGATGAAACGATTTTTAATGAAGCAATTCAGTATAGTGACATAGCTGAACACGTTCCCCAACAAAGGAAGTCTCGAAGTAGTGAGTATAGTCAATATAATATACCAATCAATGTTTAACATAAACCAAAATGTTTGGTTTTCTTGCAGTCCGTTCTATTCATTCTGATGAAATGGAATTTGAATTTCCGAATCTGACTTTAAGACTCACACCATCATCGGACAGTCTGTGCTCGAGAAGTTCGAGAAATCTCTCAAGACACAGTCCTGTAGGAAGTTGCCGCAATATTGAAACATCGGCAATTGCTCATTCCCCACCTGTGAAAAGAAATAACAGAGATGGTGTTAACATAATGATGCTAACTGGATTTGCAATTGGTATCGCTTGTGGAATCGTTTTCAACATAGCGGAAGTCTATCTGAAATGGTTTCAAGGCAAAATTACAGAAACTCAGATGCATTTTTTCGGAGGGAAAAGTATTCAAAGCTTTTACATAGAGGAAGAGTCGGTTAGAAAGAAATTATTATATGTACCACTTATTGGCTTTACAATCACTCTGCAATTAATTGTTTACATAATTCTAATAATCATTTGTTTTTTAAATAAGCCCGCTCCTAAAACCTTTGTTAAAAATATTATGTTGCATTATAAAAATTAATAAACCATTGAAATACAATTTGTTTTTGCCACAGCCATATGAATTTGAATTTATTGTTTATATTTATTCTCCCAAAACTCTTGTAAAAAATTTATGAAAATGAATAAATTATTAAAATAAAATGTGCTTTTGCAACAGCCATATGAATTTGAATTTATTGTTTATATTTTTATTCAAGTATTTATTTTGCAATCCTATAGCTTGCAAATAAATTAACAGCATTGGCAGTTATACCTTAAAATCTCAAGTACAAAAGAATGTTACTTACTGAGAAAAACAGTATCACCCTGATCTTAAAGGCTCTAGCCATTTCACAAGAACATTTCAATGCAAAATGATGTCTCTGCTAATAGTATGCTTGCAAGGTTAACATCACTCGCAATGTCCTGTCACGTTCCGAAAATTATTCAAAAGAAATATGCTTGGCATTTTCGATATTAAATAGTTATCATTCGACTATAATGTTATCTCTTTCCTACAAACATGGCAAAAATTCCTTCACATTAAAAAAAATCATATTTTTTGGATCAAGACATAAATAATACAAATCACTGTAAAAACTGTCAGTTAGAACAGAGCAAACATAGTTTTTACTTCAAAAAAATTATCATTACAATTTTAGTAGAATATTAACATTCGTATTGTACGTTGAGAAAATATATATGACTGAGAATATGCATCATAACGATTGGTTGGATACAATTGCACTTGGCAAGGAGATAAATGTCGATGAGAGCAGCCGGAAAAGCAATCATTCGTTAAGAAAAAATTTCAAAACGAATGATGAAACACTTTTTAATGATGCAATTCAGAGTAATAACATTCATGAAGACGTTCCCAGCCAAAGAAGGTCTCGAAGTAGTAAGTTTAGTCAATATAATACACCAATCAATGTTTAACATAAACAAAAATGTTTTGTTTTCTTGCAGTCCGTTCTATTCATTCTGATGAAATGGAATTTGAATTTCCGAATCTGACTTTAAGACTCACACCATCATCGGACAGTCTGTGCTCGAGAAGTTCGAGAAATCTCTCAAGACACAGTCCTGTAGGAAGTTGCCGCAATATTGAAACATCGGCAATTGCTCATTCCCCACCTGTGAAAAGAAATAACAGAGATGGTGTTAACATAATGATGCTAACTGGATTTGCAATTGGTATCGCTTGCGGAATCGTTTTCAACATGCCGGAAGTCTATCTGAAATGGTTTCAAGGCAAAATTACAGAAACTCAGATGCATTTTTTCGGAGGGAAAAGTATCCAAAGCCTTTACATAGAGGATGAGTCGTTTAGAAGGAAAATGTTGTATGGACCACTCATTGGATTTACAATCACTCTGCAATTAATTGTTTATGTAGTTTTAATAACCATTTGTTTTTTTAAAGAAGCCCGCTCCTAAAACTCTTGTAAAAATTGTTATGTTGCATTATGGAATGAATAAATTATTGAAATAAAATTTGTTTTTGCAACAGCCATATGAATTTGAATTTATTATTTATACTTTTATTCAAGTATTTATTCTACTAAGACTCTTGTAAAAATTGTTGTGTTGCACTATGGAAATGAATAAATTATTGAAATAAAATTTGTTTTTGCAAAAGTCATATGAATTTGAATTTATTGTTTTTTTTTTTATTCAAGTATTTATTTTGCAATCTAATAGCTTGCAAATAAATTAACAGCATTGGCAGTTAAACCTTAAAATCTCAAGTACAAAAGAATGTTACTTACTTAGAAAAAAAGTATCACCCTGTCATGCAACAAAACATATGATCAAAGTCAGCGGAAGACGTAACATAAGGCTAAATTGAATGAACGTCAATATTTCTTCACATTCGCTGTCAGCGGTTAACCACATTTTTGTTGTTGTGTTTTAACCAAAACATATAGCGCGGTTTAAAATTGCTGACCAATTTTCTACTCGTGCAAGTGTCCACGAAGTTAACTTTAAATTGATTACAAAACAAAAAAATAGAATGCTGTGAACACCCACGAACCTTCCAGCAACTTTATTTTGTGTGTCACAGACAAAAGTTGCCTTAAACTGTCGTTCTAAGTTGAGAGTTGAAGTGAGAAACAGATCCTAAACCAGTTTGGTGTTTCTTAAATGATCTTGCCATTTCACAAGAACATTTCAATGCAAAATGATGTCTCTGCGAACAGTATGCTTGCGAGTTAAACATCACTCGCAATGTGGTGTCACGTTCCGAAATTTATTCAAACCAGTGTCATATGCGATTAATATACCTCATCTTCAAAGAGCCCAACGATTAGAAAAGAAATTAGTTTTATGCAATGTAAGAGGACTCTCAACTAGAGATCAAGCGAATACCTTAGATAATCAATCGCCGAAAGACGTGAACTCAAAGAATGGAACACTTGTAAATAAAATAAGCACGGCATTATCGCCTTATTACAGATTAATGCGGCTTGATCGTCCAATCGGTAAGTAAGGATATGTAAGTAGTCTTATTGGAACATCATTACATGAATGCCAATTTGTATTTTGTATGACCAATTTGTATTTTATATGACTGAAATATTTAAATACCAAAATAGAGTGTTAATGCTGAACTTTCCTAGAGTTAATGCATGTTATTTCTTTTAGTTTTACATGTTGTTTTATACTTAATTGCATTGAAGTTGTTCTATTTTAACAGGCACATACCTGCTTTTCTGGCCATGTGGTTGGAGCATAGCACTAAGTACACCGGCTGGCTGCTGGCCGGATCCTACCATGCTCGGACTCTTTGCAACCGGTGCACTTATAATGCGAGGGGCCGGTTGTACCATTAACGACCTATGGGACAAAGATCTCGATGCAAAAGTTGAAAGAACTAGATCTCGTCCCCTAGCCAGCGGACAAATAACCCAATTTGATGCAATCGTTTTTCTATCAGCGCAACTCAGTCTAGGACTATTAGTTTTGTTGGAACTAAACTTACAATCCATTATTCTGGGAGCATGTTCCTTAAGTTTGGTTATTACGTATCCATTAATGAAGCGAATAACTTATTGGCCACAACTAGTGCTCGGGATGGCTTTTAATTGGGGCGCCTTATTAGGTTGGTGTGCTACTGTCGGTGCTGTAAATTGGATGGCTTGCTTACCGCTTTATCTATCCGGGATTTGTTGGACCATAGTCTACGACACAATTTATGCACATCAAGATAAACTCGATGATGTCCAGGTGGGAATAAAGTCAACTGCTCTACGATTTGGGGAAAATACAAAGCTTTGGTTGTCAGGATTTTCAACGGCCATGATGTCGGGCCTAGTAACGGCCGGTGTGGTTTGTGATCAGACGTGGCCATACTACACAGCAGTCGGAATGGTTGCTGGACATTTGATTCAGCAGGTAAACTTATTAATTTCCAAAATGTGAAATGCATCACTTTTAATTGATTTATTTATCAGATCTATTCGCTCAATATCGACAACCCAACAGACTGTGCCCGGAAATTTATTTCGAATCACCAGGTTGGTCTCATCTTATTTCTAGGAATAGTACTTGGCACTGTACTCAAAGTTAGTGAGAAGCAGCCAGCACAGCAACAGTCGGCATCATATGTACAGATTCCAACTCAGCCCGCAATCCTACCAAACCCAGTGTGAACAAATGAAACATGTATATACACAAAAATATACCAAAGTAGCGTATTGTTAGTTCACAACGTTAAATGAGAATTTAATACATTTTATTGAGACAGTGAAAATATATGTTAATAATATAAAATTCAAATTTATAAAAGCAGAAGGAAACAGTTTGGTATGGAATTCAAATTAAATCAGCCACATTCATTGGCATTTCATCGATCTGCGTTGAATAGTACTGCTCAATATCACGAAGGATACGTATATCATCGGACTTGACGAAATTAATTGCTACACCCTTGCGACCAAAGCGACCGGAACGGCCGATGCGATGAATGTACAGTTCACGATTGTTGGGCAAATCGTAGTTAATGACAAGTGACACTTGCTGAACGTCTATACCTCGGGCCCAGACATCTGTTGTGATGAGTACACGACTCTGTCCAGCCCGGAATTCTTTCATTATTTCATCTCGCTCCTTTTGAGGCATGTCTCCGTGCATTGAGCTCACTGTGAAATTTGCTTCACGCATTTTTTCAGTCAACCAATCAACCTTGCGCTTGGTATTGCAGAATATGACAGCCTGTGTGATGGTCAGAGTGTCATAAAGGTCACAAAGCGTGTCAAATTTCCATTCTTCCCGCTCAACAGCTACGAAGAACTGCTTAATTCCTTCCAACGTCAGCTCATCGCTGAAATAGATATTCATACGCACTTACATCATGATTTTCAACTAATTTAATTTTGAATTAATTACCGTTTTACGAGGATGCGAATGGGGTCTGTCATGAATTTTGAAGTCATCTCAAGAATTTCATGGGGAAGTGTGGCAGATATCAAGACCACTTGGGTTGCAGGCGGCAAATATCTGTACACGTCATAAATTTGCTCCTTGAAGCCTTTGTTCAACATTTCATCGGCTTCATCAAGAACCAGCATCTTTATTGCCCTGCAAAGTACTCATGTTTTTAACATTGGCTTATATATTGACTACATCATCAATGCTTACCTCGTTCTTAATACCCTTCGCTTAATCATATCGAACACACGTCCTGGGGTTCCACTTACAATATGCTGTCCATAGTCTAATTTTCTAATATCCTCTCCCAAGTTCGTACCGCCAATGCACACGTGACACTGAACATTCATAAAATCCCCCAAAGCGAGGATAACCTTTTGTATTTGAACAGCTAATTCTCTGGTCGGTGACAAACACAACACCTGGGTTTCGCGCAAAGTTGTGTCCAAGCTTTGTAATATGGAGATAGAAAATGTAGCTGTTTTACCAGTACCGGATTGTGCCTGGGCAATCACATCACGACCTTTAACTATTGGTTTGATACTCCTCTGTTGAATTGCAGATGGTTTTTCGAAACCTATGTAACAAAATAACGTGATACCATCATGATTTACTTTCGCCAAGAGTACTTTATGACCCACTTACCGTACGCATAGATGCCCCGCAAAAGTTCTTCCTTCAAGTTCATAGAATTGAATGTTGGTATGACTTCAACATCTTCGCTGGTCTCAAATTCAACATTTGATAGGTCTTCTGCTTGTGCTCCGCGACGAGCCATTTTAAATTCAATATTTTTCTGATTTGTAAAGTTGTTTTTAGTGTAAAAAGTACTTATTTTCTTCACAATTCGGTAATGTCGAAAACACTTGCCTCCCAAGCCAAATTAAACGTCATGAATCAATGCGGAAATTTTGACATACGTATACCTCGAAGTTCCCTTAACAGCATTCATGTGAAGACAATAGACAAAATAAAGTGGCATCTAGTTGTGAAAGAGAGAATATTCACTCGGCAGAGAATTTTATAAATTTTATATTAACCTTTACAATCCATTTCCGAAACGTACATACATATGTATCTACACTATTCTCCTGGACAAAGTACATCAATTTAATTATTTAATGTGGTTATTATTTTTCTAGCATTGAGCATATGCATAGGTTAGAAGAATAAATAAACAAGTCCGTTGTCTCACTTGAACGGCAATAAAAAGTAGTTATATAACTAATTCTTCCTATTAGATTCATATTAAACACTAACATTTTTTATGTGATTAAATAAGCAGAATGAAACACTTAAAATGATTGATAAGAAAAAGATTTAATATGTAGCAATTTCAGTATAAATTTTAAACAATCTCTAATTGTATATAAATGCACTTTGAATTTCAATTGAATCCTGATTAAGACAGAATTGAGAAGAACTTTATTCTTATTGGATATGGTCGTTCAATTCTTTTTACTTTGCAAAACCAGCCTCCTTTAGCTTGGTGACTAAAGTGTCTACATCTGGAACAACTGAACCGGCTTGGCGTACAGGGGGATCTTCAACGGACAGAACTTCGATTCTGGGAGAAGTATCAACTCCCAAGTCCTTGGGTGACACCTTTTTAATTGGTTTCTTTTTGGCTTTCATGATGTTAGGTAATGTAGCATATCGTGGTGTATTTAAGCGAAGATCAGCACTCAAAACGGCGGGTAACTTCGTTTTAATTACCTCCAAACCACCATCAATTTCACGGCTTATAGTTAGGCCAGCATCAGTTTTCTCAACCTTATTGCAGAAAGTGCCCTGTGGCCAATCTAATACAGCAGCTGTCATTTGGGCAGTTTGGTTACTATCGTCATCAATTGCCTGCTTGCCCAAGATCACTAATTCGGCCTTCTCATCCAAAGCTAGCTTAGCTAGAATTTTCGAGATATGCACTGGTTGCAAAAGATCATAGTCTTTGCCATTGACCTCAACATGAATTCCACGATCTGCGCCCATGGCAAGTGCAGTTCTGATGACCTCCTGCGACTGTGTCGGTCCAACCGAAACCGCAATCACTTCGGAAGCCAGTTTTTTCTCCTTTAGTTTTACAGCCTCCTCCACGGCGATCTCATCGAATGGGTTCATGGAGTGTTTAACACCTTCAGTTACCACTCCACTTTTGTCTGGCTTAACACGCACCTGAAAGAAAAAAATTGATTACGCAAAATCTAGTGATCGTAGACACAAAAATATTTACAAAATTTGCAACAAGTGTTTCTAAATCTCAAATGTACATACCTTGACTGCATAATCTATAACACGCTTTACTCCGACTAGAACGCGAGACATTTTTTTTATTAACTATTTATTATATTAAATTCACAAAACCAACGTGAACACAAGAATTAATAAAACTGAACCAAGATGAAAATTCGATGGATAGTCCAAAGGTTATAAAAATTGACATAAGTCCACTTCGACAATGAGTGATAACAAAGTAACGTTCCATTTTGGAAACCGGTGTAGTTTCTAAAATTGAACATCTGTACACGTACATATATTTCGTAAAATATGAAATCAAATGGTAAAATTTAACCACCTATTATAAACTGTTTCTTTTTTAATTATTCAATTGCATATATAAAAGTAAAAGTACAAAATTTCAATATTTTCTTCAGAAGTTGTACGATATTTCAGAATGACAAGCTCAGAGGGAGTGCACAGAAGAAACATTACCAGTTGCAATCAGCTGACGTTTGCGAAATCCAAGAGTTTTGATCAGAAATAAAATCGGTTGTCGTTTTTAATACGTATATGATCAATTATTTTTCATATTAAATACAATTATTATTCGCTATTTGGTTCTGTGTTAACGATAAGATAATGGCGAGCCCTTTAGTTATGAGAATTATGTCCTTGTCTATACATACTGCGAATAGAGCTGGAACAATTATAAGAGATGTTATGCAGAAAGGAGTCTTGGGAATTGTTGAAAAAGTAAACACTTTTTTATCAGATCATAAGCACAAAGTATATATTTATATATTTTTATCTAGGCAAAAGACGACCTACAAACAGAAGCAGATAGATCAGCACAACGCTGCATAATTGCCTCACTGAATAAACAATTTCCGAATGTCAACATAATCGGAGAGGAGGGAAACTCTGATTTAAATGTTCCAAAAGAATGGCTTGTTACGGAGGGAGACGAAGAGTTTCTTCAAAACTCATGTCCAGAAAGTTTATTAAATGTTAAAGATGAAGACTGTGTTATATGGGTAGATCCATTAGATGGAACATCGGAGTACACTCAGGGTTTCCTTGAACGTGTCACAGTTCTAATAGGAATTGCTGTTAAGAGCCGTCCTGTGGGTGGAGTTATACACCAACCATATTATAAACATCCGACAGGCGAATTGGGAAGGACACTATGGGGTGTGGTTGGGATCGGTACTGTTGGATTTGAATCAAAGCCTGCCCCGAATGACAAATTGATTATAACAACAACACGAACACATTCCGATTCGATTGTTCTCAGTGCTGTAGATGCATTTAAACCAACTGAAGTGATCAAAGTAGGTGGAGCCGGTTATAAAGTACTGCAATTGTTGGAAGGTAAAGCACATGCATATGTGTTTGCCAGTAGAGGCTGTAAGAAGTGGGATACCTGTGCTCCCGAAGCTGTTCTTGAAGCGATGGGTGGAACGTTAACTGATATGTTTGGTGAACACTACTCGTACAGTTCAAACATTGAATATCCAAATAAGAGAGGTGTTCTAGCTACTGTTGGGGATATATCCCACAAAGACTTTGTCGCCAAGATACCTGAGGCGGTCAGGGAGGCTTTAAAGTAAGTAATTTTTCTTAATGTCGATACATAAAATGTTTGTAATCCTCAAAAAGATTGATATTTTTATATGACAGTAAGTTAATAATATGAATTGTGCATAGCTGTTTAAAGCAGAGTCTATTTTATATAATGTGTGTAAACACTTATTCCTGCAAAATGTGTTAAACTACTTTGAGTTTGCTTAGAAAGTAAAAATTTAAGAGTATTATGAATAATGTAATTAAGTTCATTTCTGGGAATAAAAGTATAAAACTAAATTAAAAACAGCTTCCAATTAATTAATCTTTGTAGAATGATTAACTCGTGAATGCACACCGATAAATGATAACGAATTCGTAGACAGAGGGTGAATTTATTTGGACACAGGTAGTTTAAGATAAGAGTTAAGGGTGTGTTTATATTTTTGCTGCTATATATCCACGAGTAAAACAAATGTGTCTTAACAAGGCTGTGGTAAATGTGGTTCCTTAATTAAAAATGATGTAATGTTCTGCCTTGCAAAAATCGTTGGTGATACTAACACTCTTTTGTCACGTAAAATGTTTCCCTTGACAAGTTGTTCAAGGCTGTTCTTCTATAACGATTTATTGCATTTACAAAAAATGCGTCTGTCGCCACCAACCATAACCGCTTTCGACTTTAGAAGAAATTGAGATTTGCATGTCATTAGATTCGCGTAATTTTTATCTCTAAAAATGTGGCCACAATTTCAAAAACAACACTTTTAAAAAAAAAATGAGTAAAATAGATTTTAGCGGTTGTGTGACCACAGATGTTAACAGTAAACAGAAAGAAATTTCATCTGCACCGGAAGATGGAGGTCCATATTCTGAAAAAATTAAGGGTCGGTAACCTGCAGAGAACTTTAAAAAACACAGGTTTTTACTTTGGAAACATGTTTGACTGAAGTGAATAAACTGCAACTCAATAAGGTAATAGCCGACTAATAATTAAATGTTTCCCTCTAAAAACTGATTTTGCGTAATATAAACGTATTCAAGGAATATTCAATATATACTTTATTCTTCGAAATCAAATAATCCAAAGAAATATACTACTTATTCATCTATAAATATATTATGATAAGGTTTATACGCCAAATATATTAGTTTTGTTATTTTTTTTAATAATAAATACATATGATAGTACGTACATCTACGATATTTGCTAGACATTTCTAGATCTTAGAGGTAAAACCAGTTCAATAAATAATCAAATGTTGCATCTACTATACAAATATTCATCAAATCCGTTGATTGATATTTAATACAGTATTCGTATAAACTTTAATAATACATTAATTAGTGATATTCAATTCAAGGAGTATTCTCTTCTATCTTAAATGTGATGTAATTCCGTTGTAACAAATCAGAAATATATAGTCAACGCTTTATAACAATCTTCTAATATTCTTCTCCAAAACAAAAACAATAGACATATAATAAACATTCACTAGGTATACGGTTCTATGTAATAACAAGGTGCTTCTACAATTTCTTGATGTGTGAGACATGCTCTTTTATTTTTATACTCTCTTTATTTACTTTAATTTTCCTTTGGTAATGAAATGGACCATCCTAGGACCCTTCTGTCGAACCCACACGAAAAGAGGTTGCAATTGAATACGGGTTCTTCAGCCCAAGCCACAGATGATACCATTCGACGATGGCCCTGTAGGTGTTAGAAAAATTTAGTTGCTGCTTACGTGAATATTTTAGTAAAACCATTACCTGACGACTTGTTCTCGGCAAGCGAGCCACCCTTTGACCATTCAAATCAAAGAGGCGAATTTGACGATTATCGTGTGGAATTGCAATGACTCCGTTTGCTGAGACTGCTAAACGATTAACAGCTGAATCGGTTCGAATTGTAGCCAGAGCTGATCTCATATTTCGGAGCTCCCATACTTTTACAGTACGATCATCTGAGCCCGAAACCACTTTATCATCCCTCGTAAAAACAGTTGAAGTAACACTTCTGCGAAACAAAATGAATATATTTTGTTAACCAGTAATGCACTACCATAATCATAAAACGTACTCAGTGTGCCCTTGAAATACAGATACTGCTGGTATAGCTTCCCTGAAATCCCACAGCCTAAATGTCGAATCGCGTGAAGCGGTGACCACTAACCGCTGACTGGGATGGGCTGAAACATGTGTTAGCTCATGATCATGCCCAGTCAATGGTTGGAGTGGTTCTTTGGTCTCTACATCCCAAAGTATTGCAGTTCTATCCCAGCTTCCCGTAATGATTTGATCCATGTTTGGCAACCAATCAGCAGCTACTACTACAGATGTATGACCACCAGGACCGGAAAACTCACACAGTGGTGTTCGCAGTGTATCTACTCTATCACGGTCTTCTGTTTGACCATCGCTATCATCGAGTTCCTCCTCTGAAGAGTGCCCTTTCCTATAATACATACTGTATTAAAAACTCTACAAAACTGTGGAATGTGGCTATTTACTTCGAAACTTCCCAATTAACAGCAGCTTGCCAAATATGCGCAGTTCCATCGCCACTACCCGTCAGAACGAGATCTCGATTCTGATGAAATTTTATCGAATTTACCGATCCAGCGTGGCCTTGATATTGAAGTAAGCAACGTCCACTTTCAATTCCCCATATGCATGCTGTATGGTCAGCAGACGCTGTACCGATAATCGGTTGACCAGATTTAGCTGCGATTTGCCAGACGCCATCCTTATGACCACAGAAATCGCGTACTAGTGTACTAACCACAGATTGAGCTTTGAAACTCGATACAATTCTTGAGGTTTGCGCCCGAATTTTATGACTGGCTTTAACTTTACTTCCGGATGCGAATTTCGATTTTAAACTTTTATTTGTTAATCCGGTTGTATCGGGATCGTCATGCCCCCCAGAGCGATCTGCTCCTATGCTATCTTTTGCACCAAGCGACTCTAGTTTTTCATGTACTGTAAGTAATTTTTGTTACATTAGTAAAATAAGCATGGTAACATTTGATTTGAGCTTACAATTTAAATTTTCAATATAAAGCAACTCAAATTCTTTTTCAATTTGAGAAAATAGCATGTGAAGACGTGCCCTGAATGGTGCATCATCAGGAATACTGAGATCTTCAGCCAGACTAGACAACCGTGATCCGCGTTTGGACGGTTTCATTATAGACGATTTATTTGATACACTAACGTTTTCCAAAGGCATTACAAAGTATAGTGCACTTATAAATTCCTTAATGTTTTGATCCGATATACAGAATAATCATGGATTATTTTGTTTGTTCCTTGAGAACGTCAGTTTTAAGGATTTCAAATACCTAGAGATCTTGTAAACTTTAAATTGTATTTTTTGATTCACTTGGTCACAGAATGGCGATAATTTATTTACTCAAATAACAATAAATAATATCTTATTTTCAGAAATTAATGACATTACTGCTGTCATCTTGTAATGTCAATTAAAGATAAAGTCACAGTCACAAACTGAAGCTATTGTAATCTCTCCATGGGTTTATATAAAACGTTGCTGTAATTATGTGGTATTACGAATTAAATCGAATTAAAAAAATTGAAAGAAAACAGACAATATTTAAACGCCGATAGCTTCTAAACTTGGCAAAAACTGGTACTCCATATTCTGTGCTTATTTTGTTGAGATCTAGACGTGCCACTGGTTTTATTTGATTATATTCAAATAAACATAGTTCGTTTTTGTCCGCCGAATAACGTCAATTTAGAACTTTCATTCTATATCAGACACCCGCTTTATGTTATTCCCAAAATTCTTTGTTTGTAAAGCACATAGAATTGTGTGCATTCGAAATACATGTGATCGAATGTGCAGAATAAAAATTATATACCAACATATGTTGTTTTGATTTTTTTGAATGTGTGTTATTATTTCCTTTGTCCTCTTAAAACATTAAAAAATCGGCGAAAAAATAACTTGCGAAAAAACCGCGTTTTCGCAATTCTTAATCAAAAATTAACACACCAAATAATTTCTGATAGGAATATTCGCCTCTCCACTGTGAATGATTTTATAGCATTCCTCCGTGACATACCTGATTTTAGGTTCACAAAGCCAATATGGCGGGTGAGTTGCTCTTTGGTTTTTATATTTCTGTATTTTTTAAATCATTATATTTCAATTAAAAATTGTATTTTTTCAGACCTATTTACCAAATATAATTGCACAAATTGTCAAGATGATATTACGGGAATATGGGTGCATTGTGCAGTTTGTTCAGCATTCGACCTTTGTTTGCAGGTGGGTCGTGGCTTGAGTTTTTTTTTTTTGCTGTATTCATAATTCGTGACGTCATGAAATCAGTCATGACACATTGGCTTGTTTATGTTATGTTTACTCATTTCGTATTCTTCATTGTAGTGTTTTGCCGCTGGTGCAGAAATTGGAGAGCACAGTAACAATCATGCTTATCAGTTTATGGACACAGGGACAGCAATATTATCTATTTTCCGAGGAAAAGGATCGTGGTCTGCCAGAGAGGAACTGCGATTACTTGATGCTATAGAAAAGTACGGGTTTGGAAACTGGGAAGACATAAGTAAACATATTGAAACCAAAAGTGCTGAGGACTCTAAGGAGGAGTATGTAAATAAGTATTTAAATGGCACTATTGGCCGTCATACATGGATTCCTGCTCAATCTCAACGGCCGCAACTGCGGGATCATACCACCGAAGACACCGGTCCATTGGGTAGTAGTGCCATTCAAAAGCTGCCTCAGCTGGATATAACCCCTGAAGAATCGGCACAATTAGGATACATGGTTAACAGAGACGGTTTTGAGCGCGAATATGATCCAACAGCTGAGCAACTCATTTCATCTCTAACGTTAAATATAGACGACACCGAGACAGATTACATGCTCAAACTAGCCCATGTTGACATGTACACTCGTCGGTTGAGAGAACGAGTTCGGAGAAAGCGCATAGTACGTGACTATCAACTGGTAGCGAACTTTTTCCGACACAAGAATCAACAGCATCCTCGTGTCAGTCGGGACCAAAGAGAATTTCGTGATCGTTTTAGAGTTTTCGCACAATTCTATTCGTCAAATGAGTACGAACGACTGTTAGCCTCAATGGAACGTGAAAAAGAGCTGAGAATTCGCTTATCAGAACTATGCCGTTATCGCTGGAATGGACTTACAAAAATTGATGAGTGCAGACACTTTGAGCAGCATGCGGCCGTTTCCCAGCATCGGAACTCCGGTCCATATGGCCATGGAAAGACTGTAAGCACATTTTACTTTTACTGTTATATTTTGTAAGCATTATGTACTGAATCGCTTGATTGCCAATTCATCACATGAGTGAATTTTATTTTAATGAATTGCATTACACAACAAAATGCACCTTTGGGCCGATTCCACTCCATGTAGTCCTAATTTTTGAGGCTTTAAGAAGCACTCTCACTTTTGTTCAAGGAGCCATGTTGCATCCAAACATACATTAGATTAGTTGTAATTTATATTATAACTGGTTGCAAGACCAAACTTAAATTTAATTTAAAAATATTCTTTAAATTATCTAATAATACACGAGAAGTTGAATATCGTGTTCATTAAGTTAAAAGGGTAATTTTAAAGTTAGTGTGTTGAATTGCATATGATTTTTTGAAAGAATGTTTGTTCCAAGCACTAGTTCATTTCCCTTTCTATATTTTCATTGTAATATTTTGCGATATTCAGCTTACGTGTATAATTGGATCAAATGGTGAACGAATGAATGGCTGTATAAGACAATGTTTAACAGGACAATCACAACATTGGAAATCGACACGGATCGTCCTTGCCCTCTCCACACAGCAAAAAACCGTACGTAATCATGAATGTAGTGCACATATAATAATTTAATCGAAATTTTGTTTTCAAAAAAAAAGCAGCGAACCTACAAGCGTAGGCGAGGCAAACTCAAATTCCATAGGAAAAAAAACCACGCACCACACCGGCGACCCGACTTACTCCGACGCATCATCGCTCAGCAAAAACTACTTGGATAGCTGTCGGGGATCGTCGGGTCATACGACGACCAATCTGTCGAATATGACGCCGACCAACAACAGTCACCAAGTTGTGAGCAACAACACGCAACCTTGCCCTCCAGCAGGAACAGGCGCACAAGAAAAGCAAACACAGCAAAATCAAGAGCACGCAATAAAAAGTCAAACACAGCAACAGCAAGCGATGAGCGGCATTCTCAAGAGCCAACTAGACGAACTGAAACAATTACCTCATCCTCTAGGCCAGAATCTGTTGTCCACGAATGAGATACAATTGTGTAACGTGTTAAATCTCCCTCCAACTCACTACTTATCGTTAAAGACAATTCTCTTAAGTGGAGCGCCTCTATCGTCAAATTTGTCTCCAACTGAAAATTCTATTAGAAGATATTTTATAAAAGCTGGATGGTTAAGCCATTGATGTATTTACAAGGTCTTGGAGTTTTACACCATTTTCATTGTTTACGTTTTCATTTTCAAAATTATTTTCATTTTGTTGTTAATCGGCGAGTCTTGTTTATTTTTTCTAAATAGATTTCACAATTAGAAATTTTGTCATAATTTATTTAATTTCTTATGCCGTTAACAATATTAATGACTTTCAAAATTCTTAATTGCATTTCTATAAGACACTTGTATCAAGTTAAGCATATTTAGTCGCCGATCTCTTTTATTTTTTAATTAAATGAATACCACTTAGATTAGTAGTAAATTAAAAATATTTAAAATTACAATTACATATGTATTTATGTACCAATCAACACTGGATGATATATACGTATATTATCAATCTTCGTTCATAAGTTTCCTATGTTACTTGAACAAAGAACAACATGCATTGTGCTTTTAGCCGACGTCTTGTACGTTGGCAAAATTTAGACTAGATATTTAGAATCAAATTAGTTATTAGTTACTGTAAATATTCAACGAAAAAAAAAGAATAAATGCATAAGTGGAGTCATGCGTGTGTTATTTTTTGACTACATACATACATCCACATCCTTGCAGAGAGATTCCCACCGCTAAGTCGGTCATCTTCTCTGTTTTACCAAGAGAACAAAATATGTTGTGGAATAAACATAGATCCGGACTGCTGTACGAGAAGAGGACAGCCCACTTCAACCTTTCCATAGTAGACTCATAAGAAAACTTCAAGACCTGCCGTTTGTATCACACGTCTGGAGGTGTTTAGTGGTTAGACACTTCCAATCAAAGCATGACACATCAAAAGTCCAGACGACTAAGTGAAGAAATTTGCACAATGTCCACTGATCGCACAGCCGACAAGAAGAATCAAATGCCAATACTTTACAAAAGAAACATTTTGCTTTTATTGGTAAAAAAATCATGTCTTAAAAGTATTTTTGTGATGAAATTCATAAAAAAAATATATAATTCGCTTTTGAATGTACACATTTGATGGGGAATTATATTTGATTTCTTAACGTAATATAAATTATTTATTTCTTAAAAAATACCTATAAAGTGTATTCTTTCGGCCGCCAGCCATAGTTGAGCTCGTGTTTATGTTACCATTAGCAGTCGAATTTGAATCCAAACTACTTGCCTTGGCAGCCATTGAACTTCTCCACGTACTAATCAATTCATTTTGTACGTCAATTGGTAACTCATTAAATACACTTTGATCAACACCAGGCGGACATGGAATGTTTGATATGTTACCGGTTATTGTTGCTTTCGTTATGATATTTGAAGTGTCTTGCATTTGTGATGTTGAGGACGATATCACGTTCGATTCAGTGTGAGAAGGAAATGCGGCCGCTGTTTGAGATAACGTTGATTCACAAATCATATTAGCATCGTGACTTTCCCCTCCGCCATTTGTTGATTGAGTCGAGGACGTGTTAAGGAACAGCGGCGATACGGATTTTGTTACAGGCACAGGAAACGATGTCGATGGTGACGAAATTGGACTTATGGAGATGTCTTTTTCGCTATCGCGTGAATTTAGTCTTAGATCTGACACTCTCAGCTTACTTGGCGATGCAATGTCGTTTATCTCGGTTGATGACAGACACCTTTTTGCCATCAGCAGTCCAAAGCGACTCTTTTTGGGCGATGGTTCAACTTCATTTTCTGAAAAATCCGAAATATCCGATGATGGCGCTTCCAAGTCTACATTCATTGGAATCGGAGACGCGGTTGTACGTCTCCTGTAAAACTGATCGCTAGGGCGGAAAGTCTGTGGCGAGGAAAGAAACGCCTCATCGCTGGTGATAGAGGTAACAGATTGCACCTCCAAATCCGTTTTCTTTATGAGGTAATTTGCTATTGATGAGGATCCGGCTTTTCTTTGTTGAAACTTCGAAAAAGCCAACCCAATCAAGGTTATGTTGAATGGCTTGTCCAAATCAACAACTCGCTCGAATAGGCGCATTATTATTTTCAAGAGCTTAGACAACGCACCTTCTGCCAACATTATGTGTCCATCAGATGTGGCTTTAAATAGGGATGGTAAAATATTGGCTTGCTTTGTCTCTCTGTGACTGGTCTTTTTAGCCGCATCGAACTTTCGGAGAACAACCTTAATTGCAATCGGAATTCGACCATCATCGGATACCTGCTCAATCAACCTCATAAGGAGCATACGAAACTTTTCTTCGATATCTTTTTTCACAGATATTGGCCTACACGAATCCTCCAAGCCAATGGTTTTTGGTTTACCTGTTGGACGCACTGGTCTGGGGTCGTACCCGTATGCAAGCTCTCTCAGCTTTGTTGCTGTTTCAGAGCCCAGCTTTTTCTTCAACATCTCCAAATCGCTATTCTGCAACTCCGTTACGTTAGCAATGCCGTTTTCCAACAGCAGCGATTCGGTCTTTTGTCCGATGCCTGTGATTGAGTTCAAATTATTTAGCTCTCGCATAAACTCTTCTGCGTATGTTGATATCAAAACAGTCTGTTTATTTGGTTTGTTTCTGCTGCCAACTAGCTTCGCAAGAAGCTTGTTATATGAGATTCCAGCGCAGCATGTTATACCCAGTGTAGCGAACAATTCTTGACGGATTTCTTTAGCTATACGTGTTCCAATAACCAGTCTTCTGTCACATCCGCAATCACAAGAGTTTAATAGAGTTCCATTTGGCGGATGAACGTGGCCCTCTATTTCAGTTTTGTACTCATTGTTGATGCGGCTTGCAACAACTTCTGTTACATCAACAAAATCCTCATCAAATCCCATTTTCTCCACCAATGGAGTGTATTTGTGAATTACATCAAAGATCTTGTTTGACATTTGACGATAATTTGTGAGGTCTTCCCCATTTACTAATACTAAGTTCGGGCAGAGTTTCTTCGCTTCAGTAATCAACATTAGTTTTTTGACACCAAATTGACGAGCTACATAATTACAAGTTACAACGATTTGCTTCTGTTGTATTCCCAATGGCTTTGTGCGTAAAGTCGGATCACGGATTTCCTCGACTTGAGCATAAAAGCAATCCATATCCAGGTGTATTATCGTACGATTATGGGGATCCTTGCGAGATGTAATACTTTGGAAATCCATGACTGGAAAAAATATTAAGAAAAAACCATTCAGACATTAATTAATTTACCTTTTTGCATTGCCTTCATATCAAAAAAACAACAGACTATGGAATTGGATACATATGTATACATTTACTGATATTTTTGCTGGTTATGCAAAGTGGAAAGTGGTTTCTGGGAAAAGTAAATACGCGTATTTGCCGCCACAACGTCAAATGCGAATAGATTACACTAATGCAATGATATATACAGCAATTCTAGCTTTATAGATTTGTAATAATTCAACAGAAGCTATTCCCCAGACATGGATTGAAATTTAAATCACAGTTTCGTTGAAATTCAATGTAATCACTTGAAAGAAGAACTATTCCCATAAAATAGTTAGTATTGATGTCTTCTGAATGCCTTCAACTTAAGCGCGTCAATGTACCTTCATGATAATATCAGCTACAGATACATATTGCAATGCGCTTCCAAAACTATTTCGTCACGTACATCACGAGTTTAGTTATTGAGACTATCAGTGTTTATAAGGAATATATTTCATGTTTTTCCATTATGATTGCTTTAGTAACTGATATTTCATATCAACATTAAATTATTATTTTTTTCAGTGTGTATTAAATTTATTGCGATTTATTATATAGGCCATTATTATAAGGGGATAGAAATCGAGAAAATGTTGACAGATGTCGAGATCGGAGATTGACAGCACTATACAATATATTGATACATAAAAAAAGTAAATTTCTACACATTACGGAATTTAACTAATTTTAGTACATCACAAAAGTGGTTAAATGAGCTAATCACATAGATAAATTATTATAAACCGTTCAAATCACTCACTAAAATCTTCGCCACAACAAAAACTTTCTTCTTTTAAGTTTTGATGGCCTCTGACTCACACAACAAACTACTACACATTCTTATTTTTTTATTTACGTCTTCGGCACAGTTAAGCCCCTACATAACGTAGACGCTAGATGGGCGCTTTTTTAGATTTAATTACGTAAGACGTATACAAATTAGTAATTTTCGTTAATAAATTATTTTGAATTTGAAAGAATCACCGTAAATAAATTGTGTTGCAGTAATTTAGATTTCGATACCATGTGCACATGTTATACAAATTATTTAAATGTTGTAGTTTGCAGTACTCCGCTATCAATATTAGAATTTTAGTTGGAAAATGTATGAGATTTATAAGAACAGAATTTGTTATATGCGACAATAATTTGACAGCTAACATGTTAGCACATAACATAATATGTTGGAGCCAAGATTTAGTTCATTAAACCCTAATTACAATCTTCACTTTTCTCAAGACATGTTCAGCACGATAAATGGCTTGCTATGAAAAATAGCTCAGGCACTTGCCCACACCTCACCATTTCACATTGTGAGTCGATATTAGCGACGGCAGCTGGCTGCCACTCAGTTAAACGGCGTTCACATCATACTACATGTAGTTCAACCGAGTCGAACCAAAATAAATGCTTTGCTTTATACTACGCGGGTGACGGACATCGTTTATGAGGGTAGTTTCGTGGCATCAACATCGAGACATTCTTCTTTCAGTGATGATGATTTCCTAAATAATTAAACAACCATAAATTTCTTCAAGAAAATATTCAATCGTCCGCTCTGGTCCTGAAAACGTGAATACAAATTTATACTACAATTGTACTACTAGCGTTCACATTGTACTACCTGTGGCACGGAACTTTCATACGACCGTCGCATAGGTCTTTTTTGTACGACCTAGTACAAATTGATCTATTCGATGGCGATTTAAGTTCATTTATTTGCCTTGATAAAAATCATATACTTGCAATTAAGTTTCAACTATTATAAGTCTATACGGTTTCAATTTCACGAGTGTGTAAGAAAAAGTGTGCTCGTAGCCTCAGACAAAAAAATTCGAAGCTATATTTCGAAACTTTGCATTTCGAATTCTTACAATTGAAACTTCGTAACGGCAACGGCGAATTTAGTGTTTGGATTTGTGAAGTGTTGTTTATTGGATGCATTCAATTTGAATTTCGCGGGTGAAAAAAAAGTAAAAATAAAATATACGATATAAAATATATATTCAATATGGAATCGCGCTTACCAAAACCATCCGGTCTGAAAAGGCCAACTCCACTGACAAAATCTATTCTGCCCATGGATCGTATAAAATCCAACACCAATTTGTTGAGCAAATTTCAAAGTAATGCTTCCATAAGTCATGTCCCTTTATCTAGCGATATAGCTAATCTTCCTTATTTTCCACCAAGAGGTAAATCATTTCCCTTTTTACGATGTCTGAGAAAATTAATTTATTTCATTCCAACAGGACGCGCACTATCGCCAAGTTTCGGAAGGACTGGGGAAAATAAAGGAAAGATGCGTAGAAGTCGTTCCGCATGTGATCTGCGTGCAAACAGCAATCGAGGCTATAAACCTCAAGCTTTAGTAAATATAGAAAATGAGAATTTTAAGTTAAATCTACGTCTACCACCATCGAATGGTGTATCCAACGCTGGCAGTACAAAAGATGTAAAGTTCAACAGCAATAGAGGAAAATTGCGCCGGAGTCGCTCGGTGTGTGATCTACGATCTAACGAAGTGAGAGCACCAAAAAGGCCGGAACCAACATTGACGACCATTCCATCGAAAGTAGCCCGGATACATGGTCCAACTAACACCAGTCTTCGAGCACCTCATACTGTTGCCCGCAATAAACCCGTAACGACATCCAGTAACGCATCGACAGCTTCAAATAGCAGCAATTCGACTTTAAATAAGTCAAAGAAGCCGATTTCGACGTCTACATCCACGTCCACTACGGGAGCGAATAAGACAATAAATAAACGCATTCCGCCCTATGACTTCAAAGCTCGTTATAATGATCTTGTGGAGAAACATAAATCACTTAAGGAGAAATACGATAATCTAAGAGAGAGTTTGTCCTCATTGGAAACGCTTCCCGAGCAATATGAAGAATCACAAGCGCAACTCTTTGCAACAAAAGCTGAATTGAAGAATGCACAGACCGAAATCGAGTGCTTGCAACGTCAGACTAACTCGCAAGGCATGAAAATTGCTTCGATAACACAATGCTTACAAACCACGAAAGATGACTTTAAGAAGTTGAAAGAAGATTATGAGGTGAGTTCAAGCATTCCATTAATTGAAAATAAGTGACCCTAGTGAACTTTGAACTTCATTTTGAATATAGATTATAATAGATTCTCTTCTATGCATTTACAGAAACTATTCGCAGATCATTCAATTATAGAAAAAGAGACCATTCAACTTCGATCTCAGACATCAGTGCTGACAAAGACTAATGCTGAACTGATCGAAGAGTTGGCAGCCTGTAAGGAACAACTATTCCGCGCAAACATGGAGCGCAAAGACTTGCACAATGCCGTTATGGACTTGAGGGGAAACATTCGCGTATTCTGTCGTGTTCGACCGCCACTTGAATACGAAGAGGATCGACTTTTGTGCGGTTGGAATTACTTAGACGAGACATCATTGGAGATTAATAACTTGGAGATGCTTTCATCGGGTGCAAAGAATAAAGTGTCCAGTCATGCATTTTCATTCGATCATGTATTTCACCCGCGATCATCACAGGAGGATGTGTTTGAAATGGTTTCACCCCTCATCCAATCGGCTTTGGATGGCTATAACATATGTATATTTGCGTACGGTCAAACTGGAAGTGGTAAAACGTACACAATGGACGGTGTGCAAACAAGTGTTGGTGTAATACCTCGGACTGTGGACCTACTATTTGAATCTGTTCGAAATTATAAGCATCTTGGTTGGGAATATGAAATCAAGGTGACGTTCCTGGAAATATACAATGAAGTTCTCTATGATTTGCTGAGCAATGAACAAAAAGATATGGAGATTCGTATGACCAAGAATAACAAGTCGGACATCTATGTAACAAATATAACTGAAGAAACAGTGAACAGTGCGAATAGGCTTCGTCAGTTAATGCAAATAGCTAAAATGAACCGAGCAACTGCTTCCACAGCAGGAAATGATCGTTCGTCGCGTTCGCATGCCGTTACGAAAATTGAACTAATGGGTACGCATTCGGAGAAGGGTGAAACCTCAGTTGGAACAATAAATTTGGTCGATTTAGCTGGTTCTGAGAGCCCTAAAACGAGCACACGCATGAACGAGACCAAAAGTATAAACCGTTCTCTGAGTGAGTTGACAAATGTTATTTTAGCATTGCTGCAGAAACAAGACCACATACCATACAGGAACTCGAAGTTGACTCATTTATTGATGCCTAGCTTGGGTGGGAATTCCAAAACTCTCATGTTTATTAATGTTGCCCCATTCCAAGATTGCTATGTTGAGTCAGTGAAATCGTTAAGATTTGCTGCTACAGTGAATTCATGCAAAATCGCTAAAGCAAAGAAAAATAAATTCCTCAACACATCGGCATCATTCGGATAAGTAATCGCTTTCATAACATAAATATCTGCAAAGTTAGAGTAAACATGTTTTTGTTGTAAATTAATTAAGCCTTCTCATTTTATTATATCATTTTCTTTTATTTAATAAAACGTAAATGTTCGAACAACGAATTTTATTTCACTTATCTATTAATGTGTATGCCTTAGAATCTGTGACTCCTTTCCTAAGGGGAGTTGTTAATATTTATATCGAATGGATTGAATGGTTGGTATTCACTTGAACTTTATTATCAGAACACCGACTAGTATTCCAATCTCGAGAAGAATAATTAGTATTAAAATCAATTTGTTATAAATCACATGACGACGTATTGCACGTATAGCAATTCTAGACTTCGAAAGCTCCGAGTCGGCGGTGTCTAAGCGTCGTTGAGTTCGCAATAAAGATTCCCTTTGTTCACTTAGTTCCGAAAGAACCTGTTAATTATTGTTCAAAGATTATAGAACCTCAACTTAAAAGGCGTCTGTTACAAACCTCTGTCCCAATTTGCTCTGTTTCTAATGCGACTTGATTAGAACGAGTAATACTGTTGGAAGTGGATTCTAAAACATTGTACGTATCAGAAACGATTTGTTCATTCCTATTTTCCCAATCATAAGGACGAAACATTGTAAATAATTGTAAATCACCAATTTAAAGACTTCAAATCAACAAAATGATAAGGAAATAACAAATGTTTTCATTCACTCCATAAAAGTCAGATTGCCTGTCAGAATTTTGACATTGACATTAGCAGTGTGTTCACTAGTGTAGAAGACTTCATATGCCAACATTTTTATCAAATTTTGTTTGTGAACACTAAAAACCAATTTGTCGTCAAGCAAATCATATCGATAAATTGTTGATCGTGAATACCGTAAATACCACATTATGTGTAAAATTCTTGTTGCTTGAATCTATCTGTTATGATTCTTATATAAATTGAAATTACATTTCCAATTTAAATTCCAAACCTCACTAAGAAAAAGGGGTTCTGTTAATTAATACGTTTAGATCTTCAATATTCTGGTAAGATATATTCGCATGAATAATAATGCTTGGAGGACTTCTATCAAACATGCTTATGCGTACTACTTGTACTTATGTACATAACATTACTGTTGCTTTTATAATAAAGCGTAATGTGTAGAAGTTGTACACCACCAAAAAACTATTTATCTAGTTCAACATAATCAGGACAATTTTTTAAAAGAAAGTTTTCGTTAAGAATTTCTAGAACTCCATTTACACACACAGCCAAACATTAAAAACTGTCAAAAAATATGGTGGTACGTCAAGTATACGTCACATTTTCTTGTTTTGGGGAATGTGTACTTTCAATTTTTTGTAAATAAACAAGTAACATACACGTCAATTATTCAAATTTTAGCTGGCTCTCTTACAGCAAGAAATAAAAAAATTGAATTAATATTTTCGAATAAATATGAAGAAAACATGGGTTAAGAGGGAGAACATATACTATAAACCATTCTATAAGCACAAGTCCAAGATGCTCCTGCTCGGCATATTTCTCTTGGGAATAATGTTCTTCATCTATCAAGCGTTATCCATAAACCAGCTACCTAGTTCAAGTACACCATTTAGTTTAGAAAGTACATTAGAATTTAAAGATAGTAAATATATAGTTCTAAGTCATAGAAAGACTGATGTTCAACGAAACGAGCTAAACAGTGCTAGTGCCGAGCAGAATGACAGCGAACGCATTAAAATCATTCGGTGGGTCATTCAGTTCGATTTGTTGGCTTTTTTTTTTATATTCTAATTTATTGCAGTGGGATACGACTTTTTGATTATGATGCGTACAAACCAAATTTTGAAGGTCGATTTCAATGTTTGGATGGAAGTCAGAGCATTGCATTTGAGAGACTCAATGATGATTATTGTGATTGTGTAGCTGATGGAAGTGATGAACCCAGCACAAATGCTTGCGAATCAGGGAAATTTTACTGTAAATACCAAAAACGACATATCACTGGAAGAGGGGCAGACATTTATATCTCCAGTAGTCGAGTAAACGATGGTATCTGTGATTGTTGCGATGGCTCAGACGAATGGACAACTATTGAATGTCCAAATCAGTGTTCATAAGGCTCTGATTATTTCAAACAAAAATGTTTAGTTACGCATTTTGAATTCTTGTTATCGAAAAAGTGACATTTTCTATGAATAAAACAGTTAAAAAATATAATAACTTTCTTTTCGAGTTTGCTTACGATGGACCGCTGTTTGCATATCTGTCAGGAGAGGACTCAATGTGACCTAAAAATGTTACAACTTTTCGATAAATGATATGCTTTGGAAACCAACCAATTAGTAGTTGTGTGTCATTCACGCTTGTGTTCTTGTGTTCTCACTCGCCCACACTTTTATCAGCTCTGCACTTCTGAGAAGTAGCCACATCATCGCTTCAGTACAAAAAATAGTCTCGAGTTAATTTGAGAGTAGCAAGTGGTAGACAGACAAATAACCGCTGAATATTTTTGAGTATCAACGAACCACACATAACATTAAGCGCCCAATATGTATTCAGCCTTATTTTGAGATTCGAATAATTCGTAGTATATAGTCTCTTCCAAATCATATACACTGGAATAAAATGTTTGAATGTACAATATTAATATGCAATATTTATTTATATTTAATGAAATTGCAAATAGTTTTTATGTAAATTCTTTTGTTTCATCTTTTCTGTTTTATATAAATTTAAATATATTAGTTTCGTTAATAATATAATTCATCAATTATCATACTAAACCTAATTGATATCATTTCTTGTTTTATTTTGCATACTCAGTAAATACATTCCTGAAAACAAGATTTGTGTTTATTATTTAGCTTCAGTTTTCTTTTCTTTTCTTTTTTTTTGAGTATGTATATAAAATTTCAACACATTTCTTCTTTTCATTTTATCCAAATTTTTAAAATCAATTTAGATTTATTATTAGAAAATAAGAAAGCAATTTTGAACTGCAATTCGAAAGGTACATCAACAAATCTTTTATTTTGTTCTTTAATATATTGGTTGGTTTATAAATATTTTGCTTAGTTAAGCTATTTTATTTGTTTTTTTTTTTTAAATATGTATGTAAATATTCGTTTGACTTTACAATTATTTTGAATTATACCTACATTTTATGTCTACAATACTTAAAATCTAGCTAACTATGAGACTACATATTACTAATTGATTAAAATTTATGTAACTTTTATCGGGAGAAGTGACAAGTGAACTGCTTTAAAAATGACATACATGCACACATACATTTTGTTTTTGTTTAGAATTATAATCGAAGAAAGGTTTTCTTTTTTTTTTTTTGCCAAAATAGGACTATAAATGTTAAGCTCGTCATTGTTATGTTGTCGAATAGGCAACGATCCGATTTAAAATACATTTCGAAACTGCAATCCATGCGTAGTAGAAGAATAATTTAAAACGAACATATTTACACTTTTGTTTGCTTTTATTTTTATTTTATTTTAAAATTCTTCAGTAATATGTAGTAGTGGAGCTGAGATTTTAGTGTGAGCAATTTTATGAATTTATACAAAATAATTTGAGGTACCATTAAAAAAACACAACAGTGGACTCTCCCGAAGGCGAATTTCTCTGTAATTAGAATTTTTTGCATGCCATATATTGGAATTCGCCACAATTTTTCATACAAAAAAATCATCCTCTAATTCGGACTTCCTCTTTCGTACTAATTTTGATATCCCGTGACAATTCGATTTAGGAAGAGTCAACTGTACTGCTTTGTGTTGTTGTCGAATGAACAGTTGAAACTCGATTGACCGAAATGACTGGGAGCGAGCTAATCACGGGTAATCGAAAGTCTAGGTTAAAGATTTTAACGAAACTTCTTATGAACATGTTTGACCTTATGACCTGAATTGCAATATAATTTAACAAAACATTGCATGCCAAACTGCATTAGGGCTATATAATAATAATAAAATGGGTGGCGCTACAGACCGTAGAGGGCCAGGGCCTAGCTTCTCAGCGACCACTTGTGTTGTGTATGCTGTGCTATTGTTCTGCCATGAGTTGAGAGGAAATACAGTTTTATGCCGACTCCGAACGGTCAAGTTTGAGAAGCTTTTTCTAGACAGGAAATACTGTCTAATTGAATATTGTCAGTGATTCGAAAGAGGTGGGGCTGTGGACGGTGCCTCGTAATCAGATGATTCTCTTTCGCCTGCCGATTTCAATTCATGGTTTTCATGATATTCAAAATATACAAATCAAAGGCTATGTTTAGTTTTCAATGAACAAATTAAGTATTTTTCTGTAATCAACTGTCCGGACACTGAAATTTCCGTAAATTCCCGTCTTTGCTGTCCAAACCATTCACAAGTCGTTATATCATCCTTAGCATTTTGATCTTGGTTAAGGGAATTTTGCTCCTATATACGGTAAGCCTGTCTGTAAATGTAGCCTGTGCACATTATTATTGCCATGTTCACTTATTAAATCCGCCTAATCTTTTTATAGAACTGAGAGAAGTTTACGTGATCTCTTATTTGAACTTGTGGAATATTTCTTCCAACGCATTATCATAGCCGACGCGACATATTCTGTACTAACTCCGTTGGCCATTAATTTCAAGAAGCGAAGTAAACTTGTTCATTCGCTTTCCTATGCAACGGAATGGTAGAGTTAATTCCGGATATAAATTTAAAATTTTCAATAGGATTCAAAGATTAAAAACGTTTTTGTTATAGGGATGAGCGAATGACGGTTTTTCAAAATCCCGGTTAATAGTGTCTCGGTTAAAAGAATACCGGAGAATCGAGTTGCAACTGTTTATATAATTTGATTAATTCTGAACCAAAAGGAACTTACTATGGGTACTATAGGAAATCATTACTACTACACATTTTTGTTTGCTACATAATATGTTGTGTAGGTTGTTCACTTCGTAGACAGATTTTTAATTTTAAAACCAAATTTGATGTCTATAGATCCTTGAAGATCTTGACTGTAACGGCATCTTTGAAGTCTGTTTGATTAATACTTTTGTTTTCCTTTGAATGTTTGTGATGTTTGATTTGAATGCTTGTTTATGAATTGTTTAATTTTTTTTTTTGCAATTACAGTCAAAGTTTGATGAGTCGAACTTCGATAACTTAAAGTCGCGATAACTCGAATAAATTTGGTTGACTGAAATTTACATCTAATTATCGAATTTTTGTGGCAAGTGATGGTTTGAGTTATCGACGTTCGATAACTAATACAGATGAACGACTTTATATGCTGAAAATGCACATATTTGTTGAAGAGCTGAGTCTTTTACGAACAGTATAAGACTAATTGATTTTCAATTGCATTTGCTTGAGTAGGAGTAACAAATTTAAGTACGAGTAAAGGTATTTCAATTTTAAAACAGCAAGCAGTAACAAATGATGAAATGTGAACTGTACAGGACCAAACGTAAAATCCACATATATCTTAGCATTAGACATTAAGACGTAGTCCGTTTATTTTCGTGCAATAAGAATATCCAACAATTATCACCATTTGTTTCGGAAAATATTTAAAAAAGAAAATAAACAACAAAAAGTAATTATTGCACAGCAAATACCAATTATCATGGTATTTCTAAAAAATTTTAAGTGATTCTTAATTGAATGACAGTTATACACATAAGTTAAAGCAGCAGTAAGAATATACGACAGAAAATGCAACACAATAATACTAATACCTCGAAACACTTAAGTTAAAAAATTGTAAAAAAAAGGACATACATATTTTAAACAAAACCATGGTATTAACCGCACATGGCATAGTATAACTTATGTATCTTACGCTTACTTCTATAATGATGACTATGTACAGTTGATGATGACGGTGATGCTGCACTTGATAATGATGTGGAGGGGACGGCCGAGGATATTGTGAGAGCCTCCTGAGCTGTCGCTGTTCCTGATGGACAGGATGGTTTAAAGGATTTCTTCAAATTCACACGACGTCGTTGTCACTTTTCGTTTAACGAATTTTCACCGCCGCTTTTGTTTACACTGTGCTGTTGGTTATGGATTAGTTGCTGTTGATCATGTTGCTGCTGTTGACTAAAATCGTGTATGTGTTGACAGAATGCCTGAAGGACCTCAAAATGCGTCATTAGGTTCGCAGTTTGACTTTCATAATGAAGGCGTCGTGTTATTGGAGCTCCAAGTCTGCGTAGCATATCAGTGAAGATTTTCTCTTCTTTGCGGATCCAAGGTCGTCGGTCATCTTGCACTTGGTATGGTGTTAAGTGTACATGGATGTTCATGCCTATAATTAGATGTTTTAAAAATATGACACAATTGGATTAAATTTTTACACACGCACCCATTCTGGTTAAAGTTTCCAGTAAACTTCGAGAAGTAATCCATGTGTTTTTTTGACCTCCGTGACCTCCATCTAGCCAGTACATGTCCTTAATGCGAGATAATAGTCGAATCATTGTGCTGTCATCGGGCGTAAGAGTTTTTAGGTAATGAAATTCATATATAAACTGCAGAGAAAAATTTAAAACAAAACGTCACGTTAACATCGGGGTCCTTTCGTTATCTGTTTCAAAATGTGTGATTTTTACACTTTTTAAAACTCACTTGATTGAGGACTACACAACCTTTACTGAATCCAATCAATATCAATTTCGATTTATCCAGATTGAGATTCTCCCGCCACCAAAGGGGATTTCGTTGTTGCTGTTGATGAGCAAATGACGTCTGAAGTAAGTTATTTTGAGAATGACAATCGTTTGGAGTGCTCGTGTTGTTGAAAGTCACAGCTGGTTGCTGGTCGGGAGAATTTGAAGAATGTGCTGGGGGAGGGCTACTAGCATTTTGTGACGTTTCATCATGTGTGCATTGTGGCGGGTTCGAACTTTCATTGCTACAAGGGAATACCATGGCTCCGTCTGTATCCACAGTCACATTTTCTTGTACTTGCAATATATCAATGTCCATTTCTTGACTGTTTTCGCTACTTGATGACGTGGCGACATCTATTGCAGAAACTGTAGCAGCCGGTGTTGGAGCTGTTGCGGCTGCCGCTACTGCTGCAGCTGCGGAAACTTGTGCCAATATTTCACTTTCAGGTATTGATATTAAGCGTTGGGAAAGATTTTGTAAAAGCCTACAAGAATCATAAGCTTTAGTTTGGACGTTTATAAATGTCGTTAATAAATGCTATACTTCTCCAGATGTTGTAGTGCGTGATTCATGGGTGTATGGTCCGGTACTCCAGCATTATTTCCTCTTACAAAATTATCAAAGCAGCTAAATGTTTTAAATTCCATTCTGTAGAAAATCAATTGAAATTTATTAATACATCAAAAGCCAGAATATCATTTTCACCTGAGTTTCTTACCTCACAGGACGTATAACAATTATGTGCGATCTAGGGAACGCTTCTCTTAGTAATATGGCTGAATTCTCTAAATTATACTTCATGTAACCCCTACTGTCTCTATTTGTCTCCATGCTTTCAGGAAAATCCTGCAAACATATTCAAAATAAACGTTAGTCCGTGTACACTGGTTGAAACTGAAAGCTTGCCAATTCTAGTGTTTGATAATGTAAGAACATAGTTTTCCAAGACTTATTGATACAAAGTGTTGGTAATAAATTTCAACGCAAAGGCAATAAAAACAAAGTTGAAACTGACAAAATACTGATGTGGTCATAGAATGGTATTTTTATGAATTTTGCCCACTTTGCTTTCGGTCACTTTTGTATGCATTTATTACCATGGATTCTTCTAAAATTGAAAAATGTATTCGGCAATGTTTGTATACATATTGTGTTCTAATTATGGCATATTTCTATGAGGTATGGCATAAACAGAAGAAAAAAAATCTTTAAATAATTTGTTTTAAACATACCTGTACGTCTCCACCAAAATAAACAATTGCCGTTGAGTCTTCCACATTTTGCGTGGACTGGCGAATAATTGGTGGGCAATAAACAATATCATTAACGCGATTTTGAAATCCAGTAACTGCAAAAATTCGAAATGGTCCAGCCGACGTGCTTGGCGTGCATAACCGGTCAGCGCTGCCACCAAGCATCACCTTGAAGTTTGTATCACGTTTTCCGAGTCTCCAAAAGTTTTCAATTTTTACCTTTAAGGAAACGCGCACATACATAAAGAACAAAATGTTTCTTAATTCAACAAAAAAAAAATATGTAATAATTTAGCACAACACAAACATCATGTACATACGAACATGTATCTATACTATAAGACATATGTATGTACACATAAAATCCATTCATAACTGAAAAAACCATTTTGTATTTTATTACGACAGAGTGTTTGTTTTATTAATAGTAATACTCTTCATCATCTAAATCACGACCGCAACACAGCGTAGAGCGAGATCTCATATCTTCCAGGCAGAGTTTTAAATCCTCTTTTATTTCCTGCATCTTAACACGCACCTCTTCTCGCATTAAATTATAGCACATAGCAACTAGTCCCATGCCAATGAGCATGTATATAAAATTGATGGCCAATTTAGTTTGTTGATCTGTTTCATAGAATTTTTGTAAATTAAATGTCGAATCGGAGACATCGTTCAACTCTGAAGGATGCGTTGCTATTGGACGAATACTTGCTCCCGGCACAAAATCACCAAAACCAATCTTGCACAGACTTGTCATGCAGAAGTAGAACGAGTCTAAATAAAACCATTTCTCCCAGTTTGCAAACATCACCGTTCCAGTGAATATGTAAAACATTATAACCCACAGGCACGCTGTCGAAGGCACAATGATTTTCTTTCGTACTCCAGATTCCATCTCATCAGTATCTGTATCTTGCGTGCATTCGTGCAATCCGCGATACAAAAACTTAAACGACTTTGCCAGAACTTTGCCCATATTTAGAAAGTACAGAATATATAATGGTATCCCAAATGTAGCGTAGATCACTGTGAATCCCTTTCCCCAAGGAGTTCTTGGCACCATGTTTCCGTAGCCGATCATCGTAAAGACAGAAAGACAAAACATCAACGCTGCTGGGAAAGACCATATTTGCACAGGTGTACGTCCGTCGTAACCTTTTTTTATCATCGATGTGATATTGTCTTGGTATCGTTTAAGGATTTTTTCAGTATCGTTTTCCCAAATCGTGCGGTTAAACAAATTTAATGTTTCCGTTTTCACCCACAGCTCCTCGGAGCAATTATTTCGAAGATTATCGACTATAACCGATGAGTCGTCAACATATTGCGTCTCTATAGCTATAAAGCTAAAGGCGCCACATATCGCATAGACAACGATCAATGCGCCGACGCCAACTTGCGTACACATAAAGGCGACGAACTTGCGACAACATCGTTTTACTCGTTTTCGCGGATTAGTCTCTGATGATGAGGATGAATTCCTGCTCCGGAAGGAGTGTTTCTTCTTAACCATTCTATCTGCTCAACTTTTTTAAAATTTATAGCGCAAAACGTGTCAATCTAGCGTTAATTTCGTATACTGATTGTATTTTTAGTTAAATCGATTTAATTTTCTCAACAACAAAGTAAGACAAAGCTGGTCTAAAAATAACGTTTTCGTTTTATTCAAGAATGTAAGGAAATGGATGACTAGAACATCGAACTTGCGTTCCGGACCGGACCGTTTTCTACGAACTCTTGTATGCAACTGAAGGAGAAAAACGATTCTGCTTTCTCTCTAAAGAGATCACATGTTGGATTTTGGATTCTGATATATTGATGTCTTTTGATGTCATAGTTGTTTTTTCTAAGCTTTTTTTTTTTTTTTTGTTCATGGAGATTCATAGACACATTATAGGATTTACGGCATTATGCAGAGGCGATCACTATTTGATTACTTTAAACTAATATGTACTGGGCTTAATTAAATGCAAGATTGGAATTCATGATCTGACTTAGCAATTCTATGGATTCTTTGGTGTACTTAAGATGCGGTGGACATAGATTTCGGAAATTGAATATTAGTGATGCATTCACATTAACCTGTTGCAAAAGATGGGATCGGCACTTGTATATTCACAAATAAAATGTGGGAAAATGGAACCAACATACACACTTCTCAATAGATGAACCTTCATTGCAATATATATATATATAATCCAGCCTCGCTCCAAGTTGTTTTGTTTCTTGCTCTCAACACAGTGATTTAATAAGATCTATCCTACCTGAAGGTCCTATCTACATATTTCGAATCAACACAATATCTCAATATATACAATATCAACACAATACCCTCATTAAGTGCAAGCGCGTAAATGCGTTTTTATATATTTAATTATACATGACAGGTGTTTGATGTATTTTCTATTTTCATAAACCTTTCCTTCCTAAGTGCAAAAATGCCGGTTCATCAATTAACAATTGAATGCTGTATCGATTTGTAAGTTAATGTTTACTATCGCATGGGTCCGAATTAAAACTATGGTTAGCTACTTTCATTTAACCAAATGTCAGTGTACATTGAAAACAAAAATTTAAATACCGAATGTGCCATTTAGATCTCAAATAATCAAAATCAGTTCTTCACAAAATATCAATAACAAATCGATTTATATAATTTCCAAAAAAAAAAACAATTTTGATTCGTGCTTAAAATATATGTGAGCACTTTTATCTTTGAAAGACTAGAAACTAACACAAACACATTACGTTTGATCTACTCATTATTTCATACAGAATTCACAAGCACAACACGTCAAATTAAGGTATGTACTACTTAATTTGAAAAACATGTGCGACAGAATGCGTGTACATAACGAATTTTACAATGCAACGGAATACATTTCAAAACCAACATGGTTGTTAGTTAACACATTTCTCCAAATACCCTCTGCATATACTAACCGATAAAGATAACATTGCGTCCTGGTACTTCATTCCTTGTGGGTGAATTTGATTCTCAATTTTAGGAACTTATAGATTTTTCCCTTCACTAAGTTCATAAACCATAACATCTGAACACAACATCAACTTGATTCATTGACGTTTATTAATTAACAATATCTATAATGCAATAAATCCCATATTTTTAGTTATTCATGTGTTTTATTGTAAATAAATAATATTTCTTTTAGGTTTTCCCGGCGGTGTTATTGACATTGAAAAATAAACAAAAAGAAATGTATTGCTTTTGCTCTTTCGCACTCATTCGAAACAAAGCTGTCTTGTTTCCTCTTATTGCACACGAAATGCGTAGCAATAGCATATAGCTATTCCAGTGTCTGCTTGATGCAGAATGCAGTCATTCATTCCTCACTTACCGAATTGTTAGCCAGAATAAAACAGGAAATTTCTATCCGGATCTTATGTTATATTGATGAATATTCAATTGCTAGATATTTCTTAGCCGTCGTTAGTCACTTGTTGTGAGGTTTTTCACAGTTAATCAAGGAAAAAAGCACTGAGAAAGTATTTTTGCGCTTTCGCTTCGCACTTTTGCAACAATCTTCCAATGTCAAAGGCCCAAACAAAATTTCAATATGGCCGCATTTGGCAAATTTGTACGCATCCACTCTCCAAAGTAAAAACGAATGTCTACACAAAATGGAGCGCGCCAGAGATGTTATTTGAAGGAATATTTTTATGCTAAAACAAGAATAGTTCGATAGAATATATGAGCTTTATATATGTTTATAGTCCTATAATGCATTTAAGAATCGAACGAAGCTTAATGCAATAACTCAATTATGCTTGGATGTTTTATTTATTCTTTGGATATTCTATAGAAATAATTGTTTTTAGTCATGGAAAATAGTTACAAGTTAATTACATTAACGCAAACAGGATTTTACTATGTTTATTACAATTATGACTGAAGAAATCAAACTAAGCTATGTGTAATTACTTCAGCTGGTTTTGAAGTCCGATCACGCAATAAGTTAATTTATTCATTTAACATCTTACTACAAAATCACCAATTCATGTTTGCCTACACCTTCTTCTTATAAAATAGATAGTAATATAGCAGATCTTGAGCAATTGTAGTAGAAACTAAAATGAAATTATAGCCTATTTTTGGTCTAGATTATTGGATATTTCCCAAGAAAAAAGTCCCACAAAGTGCATGAAAGCATTTCTGTTTTTCTCAACCGAAATTGTTCTTCAAAAGTATTGCTTTATTGTTTATATATAATTTTAAGTTTATAGTTTCCATTTTCAACTCAGCTTGTAACACAACCGCATTATTTAAACACTCTTTGTGCTCAGCACCTTTGAGTGTATTCAGCAAAAATTTTGAAAGCGTTAAAAAAATTAACAAAAATTCTTTTTACAATTCGAGATAACAACTAGTCTTTTAACCTGAAATAGAGTAGTGTAACGATAACCGACTTCAACATGGTAATCAATGGCGTTGTGGATATTTCTGTAGACTCCTACGCACTTGGATCTACCTGTATAGTTTCGATCCTGGTATGAAAAAAAAAAATAATTTGCACGACCCCATTCCTTTCGAGTCACTAAGAATGCTTATCTACCTAGAATAAGTTGATCAAACTAAGCCGTTGGGAGGCGGCCTTAAACCGAGGGTGCTACTACTACATGAGAGTACAATAGCACGCACGAAACGAGTGATTATTGTAGAAGCTATGCTATGCCGTAGACCTTATATGCATTACCAATCTAACGGTATGCTGGGTTGCAATGAAAGAGCTGAGGTTGCTTTTATAGACGCTAATTTCGACAGCAAGCTCATCCATCTTGTCGGCAAGGGTGGTGAAACGTAAATATTCTCTTATTTTCTTTCCAGACCCTGCGTTTTTCTTCGAATTGCTTACTCTGGTTCTCTGAATGATGGGTACTGGAGGCATGCTATAGATATCTAAGAAGAAGATGAAGCATGTGAGTGGAAACAGGAAAAAATCTGGAAAAACTCGCAATCGCTGGGATTGTAGAATCCCGTATTTAAAAGCGTTTTGGGATCTCAAAAGAGAATCAAATAGAATTTGCTGTCGAAATTGGCGTGTGAAAGAGAGCAATGATACCACAGGTAAGCATACTATGTGCATCCTTCAAAAAGTTGCAGCAGAGAGAAAGAAGTTTTTAGGCAGGTAAAAAATGTACACCGTGCGCAGTAACCGAATTACCATTGTTCCTTCTGACGTTATAAATCCAGAATGATTTGACATACATACCCTGGAGATTATCTTTTGAATTTAAGATTCTATTTTCATCAATGGGGACCACATTATTTGGCTTGTTAGTGAAGTCGTCATCGACTTATCTCATTGGACAAATAGATAAGTAGTTAAAAGGGGCGTTTAGAGCTTTATGCCCAGTTTCACAATAAATGTTTAAACGGACATACGTTCAGATGAACCTTGAAGAGAGTTCTAGTTGAACTCGTCCGGTTCACCGCCAAAACAAAAGTTCAGTTCAGTTTAACTTCGTTTGTGTAAAACGATCGAAAATAGTCAGGCAGCACTTTGCATTCTGTCCTTTTATTGGCTGAAGTTTGTAAGAGATGTCTATGTATTGTGCTTTTGTGAATTCCTTTTGAACGTTTTTAGCTCGTCTTTCAACCAGGAAAAGCTGCGGTATAAGAATCCATTGTGAATGATTTTAATGCAATGAATGGATCTCAGTAGCGAACAGCAGATGTCAGAGAGAAAAAAGTACGAAAGAGATAAAATGAACGAAACAAGATGGCTGCGGTGCAAAACTGAGCTTTAACCGACAGTGTGCCCTGGTTTAACTTAAACTACAGATTTTACTCAGTTCATTAAAAACTATGCGAATGCTTTTGAAATGTGTGCAAGAAAGAACATATGACATCGACGTCTTTGAAAGGGGCCACAGTGGGCTGTTATGCTTCAATTTCTAATACCTCGGCTCCGCAGTGGATAGTACTAAGCACATTAGTATCGCGACCAAACGCCGAGTTACTCCTGCCAACCACTGATTCTGTGGACTTTAAAGAAACTTGAGTAATAGTGCACCGTGTCGAAGAGGACTTCATGCATGATCATATTAGTTTTGATCAACGACACAGTGGTATGGTTAATTTCAAAAGCAGATGCAGGATCCCTTGTATTCTTTGAGAAAAAGATCTTGGTGAGATCTTTAGTCCGACTTGTGTTGACAGCATCTGGAGCACAAGATATGAACACGGCAAAGATACATAAGTCTTATCACCCATCTACTGGACAGATACCAACATTATTGCTTGAAACAATATATTGTTACAATTTCAATCAAAAGTGATTCAAAATTGTCTTTGGTTTGAAATTTATATGATTTGTCTCGAAAACCATTGGTCTTTCATTAAGTTTATTATCGTTTCTTGTTTTAATTATTTTCAATCCATAAATAATATACCTGAAATTCATTTACGCCATCTCTATTACAATTCATTTTGAATTTACTGGCCTACAATACTTACGCAAAATTGAATATTCGTTCACCTACATATAAAGGAATAATGTACCATGTCCTGAAAATTCGTATGAGCGAAAATAAAATAAAACAATCATTTATTTAAAAACAGCTTATATTTGCGTTCAAATTACAGAAGTAAATATTGTTCTCGTTATGGGGTTGTGCTTTGATATATCCACGGTGTTCCTTTGTACATACATATATGCACTATATGCAAATCTGCAATAAGTACTTACCTCAGCTTCAGCATTAGAAAATAAATGAAAAAAAGGATTTTTGTATACTTGGTACAATAAAGTGTTGAATATGAATTGTGCTTCCAAATTGTTTGAATATATAATATAGTCTTAGTTTGTGTATTATTTGATTTGAATTTGTCATTTATTTTTTTTTTAATTTTTACATTTACAAACATCTTGAAATTACTACCTTATTCACGTTTCTGTGTTTCATTTCATATTTGTTTCACCTTTGTTTGTCGAATTCAATTTTATGAATTTGAAGTGTATATCTAATAAGTTGAACCCTATCTTAAGGATCATGCAAATTAAACCTTTAATTAAATAGTTTGACAATTAGTTTTTATGACTGAAAAAAGTTTTTCGTTATTTTAATTCTCTGTTTGATATTATAAATCTAATTACAGTTTATGTTATAAGGTTCAATTCTTTTTACAGAAATTGTAAATATTCCTATTTCAGCTAAAAAAAGAAAGAATTTCTCAATCCCTATTTGAATTGAATCTTATACTTTAACTCCTTCTACATGTTTAATGTTTCCTTTTCTTGCTTTAAGACTTAGAAATTAACATCGTGTAGAAAAATATATATACATTTTGATATTCTATTCTCTTAATAAGTTCTTGATTTTCTTCAGTTATTTTTTTGATATCAGTTTTCTTTTTAATTTTATTTGTAAGTATTATTTATATCGCAACAGCGATTTTACAATAAAGAAGTTTTAATCTATTCTGGCCAGTTTTGGTATACCCTTTTACGTTTACACTGTTTGGCTGTATATACAAAATTACAGTGATCCTTCAACTGGAGATTTTTGTGTTTCTTAAAATTTATAACATTCTATGCATTATATCAATAATTAATATGATAAATTTGAATAGATAATTCCGATGCCAAAACAATAAAAAAAAAAAACAAAACAATATTACATTTCAACAATCTACGTAGCCAAAGAATATAAATTCCGACAAAAAATATCACATCACCAATTTCGGGATACAATTTTGAATTTGTTTTTAAACACAAAAAAGTATGTATGCATATATGTACATTAAAGACTGGGAATAAAAATTTGGAATATCACAAAATGTTTCATCTTTAAATTTAATTTAATAATTACTCTTTATAATTAAATGGCGAAGACATTTTTTTTTAATGAAAGGTGTTTTAAGACATTATAACAGCCCATAAGCTTAATATATGTTTTCTCTTTTCTATTCTGAACTTGTGTATTTTGCCAAAATTCAAAATTTGATTTTGATAAAAAAAACCGAAGGGTATATATGTATTTCAAGCAGTGAAATAAAAGTAAAACAAGCCAAACTAATAACACAGATAAAACTAAGATAAAATAATAAGAAACCTATAATTCACAAACGTTTCAAAGCGATTAGTATTAATAAAGACCTTGGCACTTAACTCTTTAGTAATTTGCTATTTTCCTTCAATTTCACTCTTCTAATAATATACGAATTTTATTTTTGTTTTTATATTACATTTTATTCATTAGATTAAAAAAACCGAAAAAGATTGTTTTATGTTTGATATTTATTCACGTTTGAAGACATGGTAATAGTAACAAAATGTTGGAGTAAAATTTATTTCATGTGCTAAATTACAATTACAGGGATTGTTCTTACTTGATGCTGCATATGTAATTCGGATTTAGTTGCATATATTTTGTTTTTAGAAGACGGATGTTAAGATTGATAGATTTGATTTTTTTAAGTAATATCATGTTTTTCTGTGATTTGTGATTGTATATATATTTTAGATTTATATATACAAAAAGCCTTGCCTTATTGTAGAAAGTACTGAAAATATATATTTCTTCTTGTATTTTATTTACTATAAGTAGTATGTAAGTGGTATAAATTTGATATGGATTTATTTTGTTTTAAATCGAAATTATTTATTTCTTTTTAAATTTTACTTTTATGAGAATTTATGTTTTGGATATTATTTTTGCGTGCTATTATTTCATTTGATATACGCGTATAGATTTATAGGCAAATTATAAAAAGGTTATCTTTATCGTAACAAATAAAAGCCAACAGAGATTGGATGTACACTAAATTATTTAACGTATACAATGGTAGCTTATACGGGAATAGACCACCACTTAAGAGAACAAATAGTTTTAGTTAAGGTTGCGGACTTTGATCTTTGTGAAGGAAATAATATATGTTTTCAGTTTATTTAATGTACTCACAATACAAATCGTTGATCATTATTTTATACATAGAATTTATGTGATTGCTGTTCGAACTTCTATTTTAGTATTATATACATGTATACATTTATCGTTTGTGCCAATATATAGAATGTTTTTTTTATTGGTCAAAAGGTTCACATGTAATGCTATTATTTCGAGTACTTTTGACTGTTATTTTTCTTAAACTCATAAATCATATAAATGTATATAACCAGCATATTTATATAAATTAAAAAAAAACTAATTTATTTGAACAAAACATAGCCTAGAATTCTCTAGCTTCTTTAGCTTCGAGTACGTGTAAATTAGGAAACAACAAATGCTTACACCCTAAGTAAATTTACAAAAAAAAAAAAATACATAACTTCTTAAAATAGGTAAAATACATACATAATAGTAAAACATATTCTTTTAAAACTGAAATGCATTTGAGGTATTTTGATTTTTGTATATGTCAGTTTCCTTAATTGAAAAGAATAAAAACAACGCAAACATTCGCGCTTCATAAATTTATAACTATCCCTAACCGTTTGTATGTTAAATAATGAATTCTTCATAAAAGCATATTTCACATTAAAAGAAAAGAAAATTTGAAACTATTTCAATAAAACCTAAGAATATGACTAAAGTTTGTTCCTGAATTTCATGGGCGTATTCAGGACATGACTATTTTCGGACTTTTTGTTTTGAAACCGACTACAGCTATATATGAGACAAATTTGTTTATTTTTTCTTATTATTGTAGGTTCTTAAAGCGCAAAGTTACGAAATAAAAATTACAAAAAAACAATATGATAATATCCTAACATCTTTGAGAGCTTTTTTAATTGATGCCGATTTTATTCATTTTCATTAGATAGTTATTGATTGTATTATTGAATTTGAAGTTAGACATTTTAATTTTATTTATATGTATGAAAGTGTATCCAATGGTTATTAATTTTTTTTTTGTAAATAAGCTCCTAATTTCTAGTATTTAAATGGAGGACAATTGAAAAATCTTACAGCTCCATTGGCTTTAACAAAGTTTAAGATGATAAATATTTAAAATTGTTTTCATTTCTTTATTTTTATTGATTGACTTGTATATAAAGTGACCTGCAGATGGCTTGTAATCGACAGACTCTATTTGTGTTTTATAAAATCTAGTAAATGCAATAAAAAAATGTTTTTTTTTATTAAAAACTAATAGGAAAACATTTTAATAAGAAAAGATACATTTTTTGTTTTTCTTTTTTTTTTAAATAAGATTACATTTCGAACTAGATAAGAAATTATTATTTATACAGTAGTTCATTTTTGTATACACATTTATTCACATTTATATTGAAGAACTAAGTTTTAGTAGTCTGTCTGGATGTTTCACCCGCAAGTGTGAGCGTAATGTATCAATGCGACTATATGTGGCCGGACAGTAGGGGCACATGGAACGTTGTGCTGTATGCGAATGATAGTGGTGCCATCGATTGGTTACCTCTTTCCCGCATGATCTGCAGCGCCACATTGTGCCAGGATCTCTGGACGGAGTGAACATATTATGATACGACATCTGATGGTGTGAATTGTGACTACTGCCACTGCCACCGCCTCCTGCAGCAACACCGGTTACAGATGTTGCTCCAATTCCTTGATGGTGATGGTGATGATGACCACCACCATTACTACCGCCTCCGCCGCTGCCAACGCCACCACTGCCTCCACGGTAAAGTCCAACGTCATGAGCTCCTAACGCATGATGGAAATCACTTTTAAAATGCATTGCAAATGGTGGGGGTGGTGGGGATGATGATGATGCTGTCGATAGGGGAGTTGAAAGATGATGACGTCCCCCCGGCCCTGTAACCAACAAAAAAAGGCACCACAAATGGGGCGTAAGTCAGCCCAGAGAAGACAGAAGAATAAAAATAATAAAAAAAAGCCACAGCAAAATCATACAAAAAAAAAACAATACAAATAAAGAACGTATATATGAGCTATGTTGTTTCATTGATATACTATTAAGATTATTGCAAGAGCTTCCCATTGCTAGGAGTTGGTTTTTCACCTTTTTTGTAACATAAATGCATAATTTGTTTCGTAAGGGAAAATTGATTTGATGTATTTAATATCTCATTTGCTGTTAAATATCTTTTTTTTTAAGATGTGCAGTAATTAGGTATAAATTTTGTATTTTGGTATGGCGATAAACTTCAAAGAAGTTCCAATAATTTTTGATTCTTAATTCTTGTATGCAATATAATTTTTAATAGAAAAATGTTCTACTGTAAATAAATGTTTCAACTAATATATTAAGTGGTTTTATCATTCCAAGCGGTTTTGTATAGTTTACTTTGTGAAATAAGCGTAAGTAAAAAAAATATAGACATATTTTTGCTTTGCAAATTACTGTGGCAGAAACCTTAAAATATATTTGTTGAGCGTTCGTATGTAAATAAAATATGTTTAATACATTACATACGTATTCTATATATTATATTGTATATGCAGCATAAATTCCATAAGTTACACTTCTAATATGTTTTTCATTTCAAATATTCTTTTTTTTAAATTTTTTTTACAAAGTACAGAGTGGAAAAATATAAAATAAATAAAAATAAAATAAAAATTAAGCTATATACTAGCAAAGAGTATAAGGAGATTATCATAATTTATTTTTTTGAATAAGATATATATATTTCATTCCAGCGTGCAATATTTTACGGATAAGTGTGTGGGGTTTTGTATGTATTCTTTAAATCTTTATATCTCAGTTGTTCTTGGTCGATACAATCACTGTTGACGAGAGGAAAACGTATGTAGACAAATGTATATGTACGTCAAATTCAAATTCAACACATATTATTTTAATTTACGCAAGGGATCCAAAGATATACCATTCAAAATATTATCATTTACCTAATTTGAAAGAAGTCAAATGAACATTACCATTATCAGATGCATTCAACAAATATATTTTCAACCTGCCAAATATAAGAGGATATAAGCTTGTAATAATAGAAGATATATCCAAGGTTTTGCTTTATCTTGTAGTTTAGTTACGTCAATCATGAACTATCTTGTACTGCTTCTTTTATCTAAAATATAAATCGCTCTTATTATTATTCAAACACTTATTCTTCACATAATTATTTAGTTGCATATAAAATGTTCACTATGGTAAATGGTTTATCAAAATGTCCATTTTTTTCAAATTACATTAACCTTTAACAATGCATACAGATTTAATTCTTAAAGAAAATATATTTATGGTTTTAAGACAAACAAAGTTTTGTTTTTCAATGTCCACATTCAAATAGAAACTTTGAAAGAAATAATTTCACTCTTAAACTTAGGGAAAAAGTTTCATAAATTATAGATAGGAATGAATTTATTTTACGTTCTTGACATGTGTAAAGTAATTGTATACCTAATTGATAAGATGCCACTCACAGCAATGACAGGTGGCAACTACTCAAGCACGAAGATTACTCTTAGTATTGTATAACAATTTACTTATTAGTTACTCAAATTCGTCTGCCCTGTAAAATGTCCTATTTCCATCATATTGTAAAATCTATTTTTTCATTTTGAATTAGAAAACAACACAATTTATTATGTGTCATCATAGTCCTTACAATATAATCTGAACTACAAAAAAATTAAATAATTAAATAACACCATTATCAAAAAAAAAAAAAGAACAGAAAATATAAAAAAAAAATTGTATATATATCAAGAAAAACAAAAAAACAGGAAAATTGGGCCGAGGGTTGAAAATTTTCGATGATGATGATAACTAAGCATGATAATACTTATTCTAATTAAAACGTTGATTTGGAAGCACAATTCATATTGTAATGAAAAAAAAAAATACTCTTATACATAGTCCCATAATGACATAAACAAATATTGAATCCCATCGCACTCACATTATAAATCCACTGCTTAAATATTATAATATGTATGAAGATGAAATAAGAAGATCTCTTTATTTTGTTTCAAAATATCAGTTTTATTATAATTTTTTTTTTATCGATTTATTTTGTTTTTGTATATTTCTCTGTTAGTTTAAATTATTTATTTCTTTAAAAATAAGAAATTCATTATAGGTTATAGTTATGTTATTATTTAATATTAAATAACTTGTGTGTTTCTTAATAAATTGTAACAAATGCTTCGCAAAGTATGAATTAAATTTAGGATTAAAGCTAAACTAGTATTTATGATTTTAAAACAGAAAAAATGTTGTTTTCTTTTCTTATATAATAGTAAAAAGCTTTAGTGAAAATTCCTTATAATCAAGGAAATATTCACTTTTTTCTTTTTAATTATATAAATAAATTACATAATTGTATAAATAAAAACAAGTTATCTATGAAAAGTCAGGTAAAGATTTTTTCTCCAAAATATAGTTGTCGTTTTTCTTATAGTTTTTATAGTCTAGAAATAAGCCTATAATTTTGAAATGTACATTTCTTTTTTTGTTTAACTGTCGTTTATTTGTATTAAATTAAATATGTTATTTTCGAAAAAATGTTTCTCATTATTAATATTTTATTTTTAATGATTCTCGTGATCACTGTATTTTTTTTTTATTTGTCATTCGAAAATTTTTGAAAATCTACTCGATATATTTTATTGTAAACAAAATGTACTTGTGCAGTCCGATAAAAGTCCGGCAAAAACAGAAAGAAAAAAGGAAACAAAAAAATGTTCACTTGAGTTTTAGGAATGAATTTAGATTATCTATTTCAACAAATTGATTATATGTATATACATGACGTATATGTATATTTTGTTTTCATGTACTAAGTAAAATATTTAAAAAAAATGTAAATGTTTATGTATTGTATTTTTATACTTATTTAAAACAATATTTAATCATTTATCAAAATGTTAAAAAATAAAAAAATCACTGTAAAAACAAAATAACTAGTAATATTGCACGTTCGGTTATATATTTATTGTATTTTTTTATTTTATATTTCTGTTTTATTGTTTTGCAGTTACTCCCATTCGTTAATGCTTTGATAGTTCATTTTAGGTAACAAAAAATATTTTAAAGTTAGTTGCTTTTATAGTGTTTGTGTGTATGTGTGTGTATTTTTTGTGTATACGAAGAAATTTGTTTAAATAAAATTTTCGTTAATATATATTTGGATTTAGCACCATCAAACCGTACAGTTTTATCACATTCTTTTTTTACACAAAAAATATATAAAAGTAAATATTAGTTTTTTTTTTATTCCATATATATAATTATACGAACGAGTTGTTTATATTCCAATTAATTTCGAGAGCCTAAATGTACATTTAATTTTGAATATTAAATCATATTTACAAATGCAGGTGTCCAGTTTTCTATATATATGGCCAAAACATCTCATTATCATTTTCTAAATTTTAACACAACCTTTTATCCTCATTCTATGCTCGTCATTCATAATTATTATAGTGCTCAGCTTGGTATCTCATTTTTAATTCATGTATAAAAATAAATATGATACATAATAAGTTGATTACTATAAACGAAATTTTGTTTATTAATCATTTCATAAACTAAATTAAGCCCATAGTATAATAAATTAAACAAAAAAATATCATCATTGATAGTTAGTTTATAAAGTTACATAAACGAGTATAAAAGAAAACGGATGTGATGTTATCATGCACTTATTCTTCTTTTTTTACATGAATTTTTCACGTGTGAAATGGCAGTTAAGATATTTTAAATAAGTTATTAAATTATACTTCATCATTATATTTCTCTGAACAACAACATAGGCTAATGTTTAGAAATGTACATACATTCGGTGGGATTGAATACCAAAAGAAAAATATATAACTTTAAAAAAATAATGCTTTTGACTAATATCTGTTAGTACACATAGTATGACAAACAGAATATACAGAATGCAATACAGAAATAGTTTTTTATTGTTTTTCAGATCACTATACAAAACCACAATTAGAATATATTGTTAAAAAAATGAAGTTCATGCGCATATGTATGTATTTTACAATCAGAAATTAAAATCGCTCAGAGAAATATTTACATGTGCATATACAAAAGGATATACGCACAAGTGTTTTCTTCTGAATATTGTTAATGAAAAGCATTCATAACATCACAACAAGAATAACGGTTATATGAGAAAAAGGTACCCTTTTCGTACTACAAAATAAAAAGAAAATCTCATTGTTAACGAACAATTATTTAAATGTATTACAGAAAAATAAATTGATTAAGTATAGTTTTGCTTGTGTCTTAAATTTCTTTAACGATCTTCAATATAAAAAATAGTTATGTATTAAGAAACTTTTCAAAAGGTACTTCATTCTACATATCGTAGTCAGCATGTTAAATTAGAGAACAACATTTTTTTTGGGCAATTAGGGATTTCTTCTGTAAGAGTTACAGCGGCAGTAGAGTAGATTGCAACAATTTTTTTTTCCTCAAGACTATATGAACTAAAATAAACTTATTAAGGGAGTGCACACATTTTTGATTGTGGTATAACTTATTATATTTTATGTTATAATTTAATATTCCACCTAGCCCTCATGTCTCCTTATGAATTTACTAAATGAGTATTAAGATTTAAGGCCAACTTTGCATCAGCATTTATCAATTCACGCAATTGTGTTGGAAGTTATGTACGAAAATGTGCATTGATATCTGCAGAAATCACTTAAGAGCATTTCATTCAAATGTGGAATGCATATAAATGAATCTCAGGAAATGTTTGCCAACGGTAATGAGAATTGACAAAATAATTTCCTACTCCATTGCCATTGTAAATTTAGAAAACGCAATAATATAAACAAAATTAACGTTACGTATTAGTAAGAAGCTGTTTAGAAAACTATAATATCTGCGATCGTTTTACTTGAAAACAAATTCGTTTTTTTTTTGGGTAGTAAAAATAATAACGCTAATATTTAATCATAATTTATTATGTTATGCATTAAATGTACTCCTGTAAAATCAATTCAACACAACATCAAATTGTAAAAAGAAATGTTATTCTTTGTTAATTTTCAAAGAAAACAATCAAAGTACTGTATTTGTATAAAGAGAATTGATCACGACGTTGATTTCATAAATATGTACGTACTATATATATATTTTACTTTAAATCTATTTTCATTATATTTGTTAATGGTATTAGATCAATACCGATTTATAAACGGATTACATTTATGTTGTGTTGTGTTCGGGTTTTTACGTTTAATAAATATATCAATCTCTGTTTTATTTTCTTTTTATTTAATAAGTAGTTAAGTATGTTTTTTTTTGTTTTTTATGGGGAAAAGGTGTTTTGTAGTCTGAGTGTTTGTCTTGTAAGGAAAAAATTGGTTAAGTGTGCACGTATTTTATGTGTAAACTGTTAAATGTTGAATATTCATTCAATTTAAATAAATTTACTTTGTACAAGAAAGTTTATATGTATTCCTCATACGTAAATATACATTCTAATATAAATAGTAAATGTGTTCAATTCTGTTCAATATATATATTATTTTATGTTTTTGATTGAAGTTAAGTTTGATTATTGTAAATATTAAAAATAATGTTATTGCAAAAAAGAAGTAAAAAAAGTATAAAATATATTATACCTTACTTTGTAAATTTTTACTTAAATTTCACTAATATTCTTTTAATATACTCCATTTTTATTACAATCATTATAAAAATTAACAACAACGATTTAAACATTAGATTTTTTATATAAAAAAGAAAAAAATATATATACGACACTTCTTGTCTATGTTGTGGCATTTGTTTTTTTATGTATTTCCGAAATTTGTAAATAACTCTCATTTAAACCGCGTTTCCAATTTACTATAAAAGTAGACAATTATTATAACTTAATGTTTTCTTTTTTTTTTGCACAAAGATGTCGTCTATACCTCATCTAGGAAAGTGTGTATAAGGGATTCCACGGGACCACTCAACAAATATGTTAGTGATATCTCGAATCAAAAAATATATTTACAATTTCATCGAATGTAGTTAATAACACAAGCAGAGGATGAATGAAAAAGGGGAGCATTGTCTGCTCAATAGCTGAGGAACTGATTCAAATTTCAAAGGGTTCTTTGTTAAAATGTATAACTGAGAGGTGGCGACCTCTGTTATGTAGAATTTTGATAATTTTTGAAAATTGAGTTACATATTACGGTAGTAGTAAATTCATATTAAAAATAAAAAATATTAGTTGAGTGGACAATGTAATAAATTATAATTAAAAAAAAACTTTGTTTGTATAAATTGCACTATTTAACTTATTAATTCCATTCATTTGAATTATTTCATTTGTGGGAGCTGTTGGGAGGCCCTTACGGTATTTAACGCCTTTCTAATGCTTTCAGTTGACTTAGAACACCACTTAAATGACTTATGGTGCTAGTAATGTTTGATGCTTCAATTGCTGATGAAGAAGAACTTCCAGATACCCTTGCGTTAATTGTATCACAATAAATATTGTTGTATGATTGGGATGCAAACGAAGATAATGTTCCTGTTGTTGTAGCTGTTGGAGCACTTGATACTGTTACAGCTGCAGATGTTGTTGTGACTGTTGATGAAACGCTGGTGTTGGTGTTGGTGTCTGAAGGAGATCGTTGTATTACTTCCTTACTTGGCGGCGATTGCGTGCTGGGTTCATTGTTTGTGTTTCTCAAAAATGTGACCTCGTCAATAATCGTACTTTCAGATGCTTCTTCGTCGTCATTTATATCTGAATCAGGTGTCTGCGTTTTATGCTCATTCATTGACTCATGACGATTCTCTAATTGACGTGGGTGATTTTCAAGTTTCTGTTTCTGTGGGTGTTGATTTTCTGTTTGTGCCGGGCAGCTGTTGTCGGTATATTTTGTGTTTATGCTATTATTATTACTATTGTTGATACTATCGTTATTATTAATATTATTTAAACTGTGATAGCCACCATGATAATGTTGATCATCGAGATTCCATAAGAGTGAACTAGTTGTTGAGCTTAACATATTGGTATAGTTCCAGCTCAAGTACTGATTATATCATTCGGACGTTGAATTACTGTGTTGTTGCTGATGGTGTTGCTGTTGGAGCTGTTGTTGCTGTTGCTGCTGATGTTGCTGTGCCGCCGCTGCATTGAATGCACTTGCTGCAGCTGCCGCAGCTGCTGCCATTGCCGCTTGAGATGCTGCTGCTATTTGGGTAGCCGTAGGCGACTGTGCCGCTGACAGAATATTGTCAAATTTACGTGTATCCGGATTGTACATTGGATGCTTGAATTTACAATGTGTCCGGAGATTATCGCTGCGCGTGTACGTGGCACGGCATAGAGGACATTCAAATCTTCCCGGAAAATGCACATGATAATGGTTTCGTATATGTGTCACAACTTTACCGCATAATTTGCAGCGATGTAGATTGCATCCACCAGAGAGACGTTCAAACGTAAGACGCATGTGCCACGCTTTAGAGCCTACAACACAATTTTTTTGATTTATTTTATATTTGTGTGTGATCGTTTTTCGTGTGTCAATATTAGTTTGGTAATATGATATTGATCAAGTTCGCGGAGAGAAAAAAATAAAAGAAAAAAAACAATGTTTTGTTGGTGATTTCACGGGAAAAGTATAAAACAAAAAAAAATAATCACTTCAAATAAGAAAAATATATAAATAGTTGAAGAAAAATTTCAAAATTACTTTTCAACGTGTTTTTTTGCCGTTTGTGATTATTTTTAAATAAGCTCGAAACTTAATTTAATTAATATTTTTTTACATCGGTTGGGTGTTAATGAAATAAATAGATCAATAAGAACTGTCCGTTTATTAGCCACATGGAAATGGTAATTTGCAAAACAAAAATATTTAAATTTATATGATACCAAATGTGAACTTCACAGCAATGGCTTTTTTTCCATTTAACGTCAGATATTTTAAATTGGATGATCGGAGAATGATTGTTCCAATACATCTTATACGCTTAACCATTTCCGTATGTTTAAATAAACAATAAAACGTATTAGTGAATAATATATTTTCTTTATATATAGCTCTAAAGTTTGCAGGGATTCCCTTTTACAGAAAATCCTCACAAAAACTTTTTTTTTTAATTACTTAAAATTACAGTATCATCAGTCAAGGAATTGTGTGTTCTATAAAGAAGTAATCGCAATAATTACAAAATTGAGACATTTTAAAAGAAAATGTTAAGGTACTTCTGGAATATATAGAGCACGTGCAAACTTATCTGATGAAATGACAAATATCAATTGTTTAGTAAACTATATAAAATAGTAGTTTTTTTTTTAATAATGTACTGTATTATATTGAACTAAACGTTATTTCATCTGAAACATTTATAAAGTTTAAGTTATCCTATTTTATTTATAAATTCTAATCTTATTTACTTATTTTGTTTTTACAGAAAACTCGTTTTATTTATAGAGAAGAAGAAATATACTACTTTAACAAAAAAAAAAAAAACGAAATATCTTTTAATGTTACTTTAAAGGAAAAATGTGTGTTTAACTTCAAATTAATCAAAAGATCAACACAGAATTAGTGAAAATAATGGTTATGTGAGAGAGGAAGGTACCCGTTTGACGAGAAAAAAATTCATGAATGTGCTTCTATATGTAAATATATTCATATATTTTCCTTTGCACATTTTTTATTTTGTTAATTTTGTAAGTTTGATTTGATTAATATATTTTGTTTGCTTTGTCTTGTTAAATGATAAAATACTTCTCTTCAAATAAATTGATTCATTTTGATAAAATGAAAGACCATATTCCACGTTATGTATGAATTCTGTTAAATTTGAAATAGCCATTCCAACCCGCACCAAAAGGAGGAAAAAAATATTCAAAATTGTACAAATAACCTAATTATTTAATGTGTCTTTGTACAGTTTGATTACTTTGATTTGAAAACGTAGATATCCTGTTTGCGTAGTTACGTATGGAAATATATTAACATTCAATTTGGGTTATTAAATCATTCGTAGACATTTGAAGAAGAAAAAGTGAATATTTATAAAATTAAAAATAATAATCGATTTTCAACACCTCTCCTTCCTGCATTTTTGTTTTCTTGAATAAAAATATATTAAATTTGAAAAAAAACATCATGAGTATTTTTTTACAAATCTAGCCGTGTCTAGTAAAATTTGCAATAAAATCAAATGTATGTATGCATATACCTATGTATGTATGTATGGATATATATTGGACACATTATACACTGAGAAGACGAAAAAGGGATTTTTTTTAAAAGAATAATAACATCAATATACATAAATGTATTTATTTATATAAACAAATTTGATATACACAGACATAAACAAATTGTGTTGGGTATAAACAAAATAAATATATTTTCCATAAATGTTATGCATTTCTTTAGTTCGATTTTCACACAATTTAAAATATTCTGATATCGCCAATAATAGATCTAAAATGGTTAGACCGGTTTCTTTAATGATGATAACATAAGAAAACAGTGAAAAAATAATGGGTGCGAGTAAATGTAAAAAAGTACACATTAATAAGATTAATAGCATTGTAACCATTCAGTTTAATATCACTTTTGATAGATTCCATAAAAATAGTCTTTTACACCACCAAAGTATTAACAATTATTATACAACAAACTACTAGTCTATCAAAAGGAAAATAAAAAGAATACGTCAAGAAAATTATTTATATGCAATTCCTATAGCATATCCGTTATTTGAGATACTTTTTTCGATCGATATGATTAGTTATTGTTAAATAAAGTTTCGCAGATTATTGCTTTTAATGTGCGATTATATTACTTTCCATGTAAAGTTATAATATAAACCTCTCCCACTTTCAGTAGACCTATTTACCTTTGGCCTAAATTAACTTATGGACACGGATCAACATAGAAACTTAACGGATCGATTTTAGATATTATAAGAAAAACACATAACAATTATGTAAAGGAGAGTGTAAGAAAATATCTACAAAATCATAACTGGTTTTTTTCAAAAAAATATATATATTTAAGATTTCTAGGTTGAAAATCAGTAAATAAAAGGTCAGCATACGAAATAAAATACACTTACCAGTTGAATTCAGTTAAATAGAAGATTACCGCAAGAATAAATATTGAAAAAAAAACTCTTAACATACATTTAACGTAAAGAAAGAAAAAAAAAATACGAATAAACATTTGAAACACATTTCACTTGAGTTAGAGATTCATTTCATTTGTTTTTTCTGTAACACATGAACGAACTATGATATATGTATGTAAAGGTAGTACTGCTCTTTATTATGCTAAGCGAACATAATGATGATGCGTATGCGTATTAATTTACCTAAATTTAACAAAGAGGAAATAGGCAAACTAAAAGAATAGTATATATCAATACATTTATATAATAATTCAAGCTTTAATATGTAACTACTGCAATGAAATAAAAAGAACTGGCTTTTTTGTAAAGTTGCAACCATTAATGTACTAGAGTAAGAATTATATTAAAGTAAATTCAAATACTTTTTAAGGTTTTTAATTAATATATTTTATTTCACTTTTTAATTGTAATTCCTTTATGTAAATATATATATATATAGATTTTATGTGTATATATATTATTTAAATAATTAAAACTATGTATTTTTTCCCTAAATTATTTTTATTTATTTTAAACCTATAGATTCTTTATGATTTATATAATTTTGATTAATCACGATTTTTGTTTTGTTTTCAACTTAAACTTAAAACTAAATAATACTTTAATTTTAATTGAATCGTTATCTTATCATCTCTGTCTATTGTTTTCAATTTACATTTTCTACATTTCTTAGCATGTTCGTTCTTTTATTTGCATGAATTGTTAGTTTTCGTTTTAAATATTCTGCTTAAGGTGGGCTCATTTTGAGAACATAAAACAAAAGTATTGTAATATTCAGAAAATGCTGTGATTTGTTGTTTTATAACTTTATGCTGTGTTATTAAGTCATATTTAGACATATTTTATGGTTATATCAATGACTAGATGTTATTTTAGTATTCGCTGGAGCAAACTTCTTCATTGACTAGAAAATATATTAAGTGGTTTTGTCTTCAATGAATGCATATTTCGGTGGGATGAAAGGTAAGTTGATTTCTTTTTTTAAAATCAAAACATTTACCCTGGATTGTGTACCAAGGTTTTTTTTTTAATTTTAAGTAATTATATTGCTATTTTACAGAATTTATACTGAATGTACTTTCCTCTTCAACCTTTTTTTGAATATTTAAAGAAAAAACAAATTATTTGAGCTGTCAACCGAAAGAGGTAATACATGCGTTTACAAAATGCGCACTGTATTTCCTTCAAGTTGCCAAGGTTCCAAGAGAATACGTTGATCAGATCAGATATTGGTCCGTGGATAATGCTATTCTTTCAATTGAAAGTACTGGTTGAAATTGCTTTCAAATGAAGCAAACTGTTGTATGTAAACTTGTTTGAAAAAGTTTGAAGAAATTTGCTCTCTCTTATTAGAATCTAATGTGTAGCTTTAAGCTTCTATAAGCTACACATATTGGATACTTTAATTTGGAATAATATAATTAATGATAATACTCTAAAAAATGTTTGTACTAATTTTTCGTTCGTTAATGATTCCGGTTTTTGCTTATTTTATTCATATAATAATTTGTCTGATTTTGCTTGGTTAGATCTTCAATATTATTTGATATAATTAACGTATTAAGATGAAGGGACTAACGGGTATGTTGTACATAAATAATTGCTTTTCTGTTATCATATATTTTCGTATTTTATGTTGCTTATCTTGGATATATATGTTACTAAAGTGTATTATTTCTTGTTTGTTTTAATACAAATTACAAGACTCAAAAGGCATGTAATTAAAAAAATATGAAAGCACCTATATGAGATGAGTATCAATATGCAAATCGGATATTTATTTGATCTTTCACTGTACTTAAGGGGAAGATAAGAAGACATTTTGTTAATAAGCAATGTTTAAGTGTGAAGTCTAAGTCTATGCATTTTTGGTAGATTATTATCTTGTCAATTTTTAATAGTATAATTTTGGAATTTGATTTATAATATATGTTTATATATACTATCAATACTTTGAGAACTTGAAAGGTAAACCTTATACATATACAAATGTATACACTTACTAGGGTTTTCATTATATTTCCATGCTTCTATCGCACAACTAACTTGTGTATTTCATTTTCACTCTCGCAAGACAACCTTTATTTTTGTCATAATAAGATAAACAGCTTTCGAACATATGTTTATCGTAATTCACTATATGACTGAACGAATTTGTAGAAATTGTATATACATACAAATAAATTTATTAAAGTTTTGTTTTTTTTATTTGTTTAAGGTCCCATTTCATTACGTATATTTTAATAAATCCATTCTAAATGAAATTCAATTTTGAATATGATATAGCCAATCTTCACCGAATTTGATTTTAGTATTGTAAATAATCAATACATCAATTGTCCACTCTATATGAAATGAAGAATTGAAGTGATGCTGGCAAAAAAAATATATGTAACTTTTCATATTTTTGAGATCCCTGTATTTTAAATGTTTATTTAAAAACAGCAACAACTGAAAAAGCCTTGAATGAGGTGCTAATATGAACATAAAATATGAAACAATTCGATTCTTCATCGCATATGAAGAGTAAAAGTTAATTTAAGTTTTAAATTAGTGCGATTGTTAAATTATAAGAGGACCAACACTTTTTGATAACGTTCCGAGGTAAGTTAAATTATCATTTAAATTATAACTAAATAAAGGTAAATTTTGGAGACCCTCAAAATATAATTAAACCCAACCAGACCAATGTTGCCAGGCCTAACGTAGAAATTGGAAAATCCAAATAATTGTCCTTTTTGTCAGTATAAACTAATTTGCATGAGATTGTGCATTGTGCTAAAAAGCATAATTTTTGCTTTGTTCTTCTGAAATCAATTGTAACTTATAAATCATTTAATAAGAATTTTATATTTTTCTAAAACGGCTCAGACATATTTAAAGGCAATGATTGTTATTATTGTCAATCAAAAAATGAACGCAATCGCACTAGTTTAAATCATTAATGCATCGAAGTTAATCGTAACAATAACTATACAAAAAAAAATGTTTAATAAATACAAATTTGAACTAGATTTTGTTTTATAATATTCGGTCAATCATCACTGAGTGTCTTACATTTTATCTTGATAAAATTGTAAAAATATAAGTGTATATATACATACGATTAAAGAAATATTTTAAAATAAATTCACCTAAACACTTGATCTTCTTTTAAATTTAGTACAATATTTGGTTGTTTATATTCTCTTACTACAGCTTATACGATGTAATCTAGCTTTATATACTTAATCATTGTATTTTATACTTTTCAAATTGCTTCTAAGTTATTGTATATGTTTAATACTTTGTAATTTACTTAATTGAACGATTTTGGGATTTTTTTTTGTTATTTCTTCTTTTGTAACAAATTAATATTTTTTTTAATTTACTGGTTTGCTTTAATTTACTACATAAAAAATTGATCACATATGTACATAATGACTAAAGAATCTGTCTTTAATATCTGCATGTTTTATTTTACAATGCGCTTTCATGTTATCTCGACGCGTAAACTTTTGCCCGCAGACTGGACACTCATGACTCTGAGGCCTATGAATATTTGCATGATGCCATCGATTGGAAACAATCTTATTGCAGCTAACGCATCGATAGAGCGTGGGCAGAGTACCTGATAATTGTACAAAAAGCGTTGAATAATCAATGTTATGATCACGTCTGTTTGATGCTGCTGCTGCTGCCGCCGAAGATGAAATAGACGACGATGTGGATGATGTTGATGAAGTTAGAGGATGAGAGAGATGCTGCTGTTGCTGTTGTTGAAGTTGTTGTTGCTGATATGCAGCTACGGCCGCATGCTGATGATGCATAGCCAAATTTAAGTGTTGCTGTTGCAATGATAATGATGATGCTGAAGATGTCGGTGACTTTGCAGTCAAGGGATTTCCATCTGTGGGTGAAGGTTGCACTGTTATACCAGAAGTGGTACCATTACCACTTCCATTATTACAAGCACCACCACTGCATGTATTATTTGTCATATTAATAACTGTTGCAGTTGAGTCATTTATTAAACCATTTGTATCCATTAGGCAACGACCAGCAATTGGCATTGGTATGTTTTGTTGGTGGCAGCGTAGCGCCAAATTCATTTGTTTGCTTTTGATCAAATTGCAATAGTCATTGTTCGGCTCATCGGCATCATCGTCATTCACATCATCACCTGTAAACAGTTTGGTTTGTTTGGCTTGTTATACAGGTATGTACGATCACAATAAATAGGGAAATATATTCTAGCTTGATTGGTTTTCTAGTCTTAAAATGGCGCCGCGTCACCGTGTTTTATATATATGCATTAGATATAATCGGAAACATAAAATTAAAACATAATAGCAAAAAACCAAAATCAACAAGGTAGCAAAAATTTTATATATATATATTTATATAGGCTTTTGTGTGGGGATACTTTTTTTTCTTGCATTTCATGTCAAATAAATTAACAAACCAAATCCTTAAAGAAAAATCAACAAAAGTGGGGTTCTTTTAAAAACTATAAATTCGTTCTAGCTTAAACATCAACGGAGCTATCCAAGATTGATTGCTGAACTTTGCAGCCGTTAAAACATACACATTCTGTCTTAAATTAAAATTACTTAAATTTAATCGATTTAACATCGGCATGTTTTCCATATATTATTTTCTCTTGTTTTATATAAGTTTACATAAATTTGTTCATAATTTTCACAGTAATTCTCTAAACATTGAAGTTGAGTTTTATGCGATTTAATGTTTGACGAGTTCCGAATGATTTTGGATAACTTCGCTGGTAAAAAACATTCTAATACAATATTGGGATGCACTAACACATAATAAGAATATTTTTAAACTATTACTTTTTTTCGTATATATATCTGTATAAACAGCAGTAGAAACACCGTTTAAGGAGTATTTTCTTCCAAGGGGTCTTATCGGGTGAGAATTTTCGTAATAAATAAGACTAATTGGAATTTTTTGCATCATTTATCATTTTTTTTTTCTTATACAAATTATATACTTTTAATTTTTTTTTTGTTTCAATATTTTTTTATTTGTGATTTAAAAATCTTCGTTTTCTAATTAAATTAAAAGAAAATATATATTTAATATAATTAACAACGGACATCTACACTTTAATGTATGTATATATAAATTTTATGAATATAATTTTTAAGTATATATTTAACTAGTGGTTTATCTAATATGAACAAACTCAAATCATACATTTCAAATTGCGTTTTATTAAATCAATGAACAAAAAACTAAATAAATGAAAATGTAAAAGTAATGAAAACAAATTGGTAAAAAAATGCACACAAATCAGAAAACTTATCCTTTTAAGTGAAACAAAAACACGGATAAATCAAATGAAAACATTGTTTGAGTATTCAGTTTTTGGAGTTTCAGTTTTTTGGAATTCAAGGAAAAGCTGAGGCAAATTGGGGAACTTAAAAACATACTAAACAAATACACAAGTAAGATCAGTGACAAAAAAAAAAAAAAACAAATGAAAACCTGAAAACATTTCAAACAAAAAATACACATTGTACAAATTAAAATATTTTCCAAAATGAATTTTCTTGTGAAAAGTTTACGCTACGAACTTGTTATTAATTGTCATCGTTTCCTAAAGAATTATTTTATAAGAATCATTGCCTTTGTTCATTAAAAATATTTTTAAGCAAATGGATTTTCGTAGTGTTGGGGTATAAGTCTTTAAATGTTGCAACCATAAATTTTGCTCTTAATCATTATTGTGTTATTATTTTGTTTTTGTATTTGTTTTTTTTTTCTCAGAAGTGATACACAACTACTTAATATATAGCCTTCCAGTTCTTTTTATTTCACGTTGTCTATTTTTCCTTTTGTTTTTTTTGTTTAAAAAAATGCAAATTGTTAAAAGCAAATTTCGTTATAAGTAAAATATATTATTCATTTATTGTTTTGTATTGTTAGAGTTTTTAATATAATTTTATGTGCGTATAACATTATTAGAGAAAAATGCGAAAAAGAATTACGAAAAGAAGAGATTTGTATTTGTTTCATAAATAAATAAAAGAGAAACAACACAATGATAATATGATAATTAATTTTTTTATTTATATACCTACAAAAAAAGCGATAGAGATATGTATTTTAATATGTTAGTGGATAAGAAAGTAATTAAAAAAATTCAAGAAAAAAATATTCTCTTAAATGTAAGAAGGAAATAATTCTTTTCTGAGTTTACATATATTGAAAACAAGAATATTATGGTGCTTTTCGTTTAGAATATTTTTTTTTAAATATAACTTAACTGAAATTGAGTTGTTATTGTTGACATAAAGAATATCGAATGCAACATTTAGGAAAAAATCAAAAATAAATAATAATCAGATATGTATTTGAATGTTTTGTGTAGGCAAATTTTGAATCGCTGAATCATTCTCTCTTCTATGATATGATACGATTATAGTTGACCCAAACCATTTGTTGCAAGATTCATAAGGTTTTTTTTTCAACTTAAAAGTAAAAATTAAATAAAAATGTACCTTATAATTGTAAATATTATATCAACAACAAAACATTTATTTCAAACCACTAATTTCCAATTATTTTTTTTAACGTAAAATTGCATATTTGTAATACTGACATATAGATCCATATATGAATAACCATATAGAAAAAAAAATCTTCAAAGTGGTAAATACTTAAACAATAATATACCAATTCCAATTATGTATTAAAGTTTTGTATACATATTTTTTGATATACAAGTTGCAACATTAAAGACAAAGTATTAAACATGTTCCTTTTTTAATATTTATTTGTAATACTTGATTTTGTGTTTGGAGAAATTATATAAACAAATTAAGAAAAAAAAACAATATTCACACAAAAAATAAACAAACTGATGAACAGATGTGACGAACTAAGCCGTAAATGTAACGATAAGTGTTTGAGATTCATAAGTGTAAATAGTAGTCAATTGCATATGGTACATGCAAATTTTATTTGTTCGCAAGATACGAAAAGTGTCTTCAATTATATTTTGAAGGCATTTAAAGAAAAATTAGTTTTATATATGAACGAAGTGGGGGTAATTGTTACCATGACTATTAAATTGGAGTTGAATGTTTAATCAAATGTTAATAGCAGGTGCGAGCATAATCGAATTTGGTTCTTATAATATTGCAGAAATTTTAAATTTAGTTTCATATTTTCTTTTTGATTTTCCAATTGTAAAGGGCAAGAACAACTGAGATATCCTGTATGTATTTGATTTTGCATTTGGTGTGAGTCTTTATTCCTACAATCTTTTTTTTGTAATTAAGTCTAGTTTAACCCAAAAACAAAATTAAATAAAAAAAATGTTCAATATGTTTGTGTAAAGAAGAGTCAAATAAAATTAAAATATAATTGTATCTAATAAAAAAAAGATATGCTTAAACAAATATTCAGAAAATAAAAACTTTGTTTAAAAGTTTGACGTTTTCTAACTACCAAACATACATTCTATCTAAACAAACTTTCGTAAAAAAGGCTATCTATTTACATGCAGCATGCACATTCTCTTAGGAGGAGAGGTGTTGATCTGTCTTAATTTCTGCTCATTTCAGTTTCGTATAGTTTAAAACTCTATTTAGCGGTGGTATGTATATAAACGGCACGTTTTGTATTTATATACTTACATTTAATTTATATATATCATATAAATTATTGAATATATTTACTCTAAAATAGTATGTAATAGTTTATTTATAAAAGAGGAGAAGATAATTTAATGAAAAAAAAAATATTGCATGCACATTAATTGAGAAAAAAATATATATATATTATATATTAGCAAACAAAAGGGAGAACAAGTCAAAACCACCCCATAATTCTTGCTGTTTTTTTAATAGATTAAGTTTCGTACTTATAAGAAAAGAAAAAAAAGAATATTGAAATTAATACAATTGATTAATGGAACTTATTCTTTGAAATAATACTCTTTGCTTGGTACTTTTTTAGGTTTGTTTATGTACATACAATTGTCGCTGTGACTAAATTTGTGGAGAAACGGAAAATATGAATGCACATATTTTCAGGATACTCGTACTTGAATACAATGCACAGCTGTTTAATATTTGAAAATTTATTGAAACCGTGCTATTTGAAATTTTCTGTATATAAACCGAATGATTGCAATTGGACATTTGAAGGGAATTGTTTTATTAAATTACTTGTATACCTGTAACAATGATGTGTTTCAGGAAATATTTAAACATTCAATATTTAAATATTGATTGAAATAAAACTCCATGGGACTACAAAGACTAATACTCAGTACGCTGTTAAATGCTATCAACATTCTTCATATTGAAGGGCACTACATTGAAATGAATAATATTCTACATTGTGTACAATTATTTATCTCATTAAATGTAGTGTACACACAGAGTGTGTACACAAATCTTCAGGAATTCGAAGATAGAATTCAGAGTATTTTGTATGAGTTTGTATGTTTGCTGCAGTAGTTTAAATTGTTGTAACGAAAATTTAGAAACAAATCCAAAATGAACTCTATAAAATAAAGCATTTCACTTTTTCTTGTCCACTTGCAACTACTACTTCAGTCTATTTTTTTAAATAGAGGATTTATTTTCAGGAAACCAATAAAATATGAATAATACGTACACATATTAAATAGCTTTATGATTTACGAAGAAAAATTAGAGAACAAAAAACTAAAGTCATTGTAATACTACCTTAAAACTAATAAAAAACGATAGGACTATGTTTAATTCTGGCATACTAAATACTTTGCAAAATCATAAACTAGAGTTTAAGTGAATTATCGGAAAAAAATTTAAACAAAAAGGTTTTATTTCACTTACCATCAATGTTATCTGATTGGTCCAATTGCATTTGCTTGACATCATTTTGATCATCTCTGGAGTCTGATTGAAGGCCATGAGATGATAACAAACTGGACATTTCGTCATGTATTTTCATACCACCAGACTGTCGTTGATCAATTTCAATTCGAAGTGTTTGTTTAGGGTTTTCATAGTTAATTATTTTAGTTTTTGTTTTGTTTTATCCATTAAGTGCAAGATGGTAAAGATATAAGAACAAGAAAATTGAAACAGTTAGGGTACTGATTTTCTTTCTGTTTTTTTTTTTTGTGGTTTTGTAAATATATTTATGTACACAATTTATTAGGTTGTTTGGTTTGTTCGATGGTTTCAATTTTGTAAACAAAATATTTTAAGCGCATAAAATGCAAATCATAACTATTTACAAAAGATGTTCGCTATTAGACGCTGCTGACAGACTTCTAACGACTACGATCATGCATTGACTTGAGATGCAAAATAATACTAAGATCTATAAAAAGACAAAATTAAGAAGAATGGCAGTACCCGATACAGGTATACTGAGTCTTTATTTTACACGATCAATTAGAAAGATACAAAATATGTTTTAAATAGAAAAAAAATCAATCATTACAAAGGTATTCGAAAAGAAAAAATTGTACAATATGTAAATGCGACATTATAGAGCTTATTCTAACTGTTGAACAAAGTCGATGGTGGCGCTCGGTTTTGCCGTACTATCTAAAGTATCTTGTCTACTTGGCAAGTCGCCCTGGCCAATTTGCACATTTCCTGAGTCGTCCTTTGTCGCCTTACATGTTGCCGCCGTTGTTGCATCCATTTGCTTCTTTTCGCTTAAATAAAGGAGTTCCCGCTCGTGACATAAACGATGCGACTTGCACTTATTATGATGATTTACAATTTCCAAGCGAAAATTGGAGTTACCTTCGACAAATGAAGTTCGAATGTCCGGAATATCGTTCGACCATTTTCGGCAAAATTTGCAGTACATAGTGTTAGCAGTTTCATCGTATTGCAGCCAATCAAATTGGTACAGCCAATTAGACCTAAATCGTCCGCCTTTTCTAGACGCTGTCGTGACTGGTCCCGGAGCAGGAAGTGGGGGATTTTTGCTGGAAACTGATTGGGCGGGTATATTTCCAGAACTACCAGTCCAGTAGTTCGGAGTAATTTTTGTCAAATTGGTCGTGTACATAACACCGTCTTGTCGACCAAGCAGATCTTGACTTGCAGTGGACGAAGGGAGCGATGCATGCTGCTCTCTTTGACGCATAAAACAACGAAGCGTGTTTTCAGATTCCCTTGCCGACATTATATTAGGTTCTGTCGTTGTCCATGTTTTCAAATTGTGCTTCTGTTGATTTTGGAAATCTTTCAATTGATTGTGGAATTTTTGCATTTCGCTCGATTGTTGAGAATTAAAGAAATTATGCTCTTGCGACGAGGAAGAATGCTGATGAAGATGATACATTGTAGATTGGGAATGCTGAGGATATCTTGACTGGTGGAAAAAGTAGGAGGGCGATGATGACTGTTGGTGCGACTGTGGCTGCACTGCAGATGGCATTTGTGGCTGGTGTTGAGTTGCCGATAACGTTGCTGATGTTGTCAGCATTGTTATCGAAGGAATAATTATATCGAGTCGAGGATTATCGAGAATAACAGTTTTCTGTATCTTTTCAACAGCGTAGCCGAGATATATGTATATTTATTGTTTGTTTAATATTCATAATGAATTTTGAAGAGAAGGGAAAGAAAAATAAAATAAACAAATAACTTAAAAAGAAATTGTAAAAAAAGAAAGGGGAAGGATTTTAATTCCATGATTCTATTGTGTTTAAATTTCAAATTGAAAAGAATAATAATTCAACAAGACAGACTAAACATAAGGCACAATTACATAAATAAATGAAAAGACAAACATTTTACTTTACTATTTTATTTTTTTGTTTAGATTTTTTCTTTTTCTCGGCCGATCACACGAATGTTTATCTCAATAATCCTTCGCCCTTAGTTTTTTCTTCATCATTTTCTAGCATTCTATTTAAGTTATTTGGATTCGTAAGTATTTCCACTATGGGCCGCGTACAACAGTTTGATTATAAATAAAAAAGGTCATACTAAATAAAATAATTGATACAAAACCAATATTAATTAAAAATGGGAAAACAAAATTGGAACCATCGAACCGGTCCAAAGAAAAAACCTTAACAAAACTAAAGGGTACGTTTTTTCGTTTTTTTTTTTTAATTTTGGATTTATGTATATAGTTACAAAGCAGTAAGGATTTTATTAGGCGTAAACAAATTGAACTTACCGGCAACAGTTCAGGTGGTAGGGATGTATGATGTTGTTGTTGCTGTTGCTGAGCATCAATTAGTTCTTGTTTAATACTAAGCGACTGACTGAGACCACCTCCCTGACTCGTTGATAGCGGTGAGTCGTGGCGACCACCCGTGTCCTCTGATTCTGAATTGTTTCCTGTTTTTGGCGCGGGACTTGATTTAAAATTACTATGGGAGGATGCCTGAAAAAAAGCATTAAATGTCATGTTAAATGATTGAATAACAATTCTGCAAACATTCTGTAAAGCTTTTGATATCTACGGGGAGGAGACTTGAGGAATTGGGGCAATATCAATTCTTTTCATATTACAAATGCTACATTCTAATAATGGGTGGTGCTACAGCCCGTGGAGGGCCATGGCCTAGCTTCTCAGCAACTACCCGTGTTGTGCGTGGTATTGCTTTTTCACAAATGGAAGAACCTACAGTTTTATATTGACTCCGAACGGTCAAGTTTGAGAAGCTTTTTCCAGACGGGGTGGGGCATTAAAATTATATTTCAATCGTACCAAGGATCGAAAATACACGTCAAGTGCATTGGAGTCGCCGCACATGCCCACAACGCCATAGACCACCACACAAATGTGAAATAACTTGTCTAATAACATTGCCTATCTTAGCATACCCAAGCAATTCAAAAATATTTTTTTTATTAGCGATATACCAAGGCTGACTTTTCCAACTTGGCAGCCATAAAATTTTAGTTCTAGATGCAGATGTAGCATGTCAGACGAAATTTTGGGTATACTTTATATTCACGTTTTAGAAATCTGCGTTACTGTGAGTCTTAGCTTCGTAAACTCTTCTTAACCCTTACAGTTCTTTTTTATGAATGTAACAATTACTTGAGGCGACGTTTAGTCATGAAGCAACAAAAAAAACCAAAAAAAAATTCTTATCAACATCAACAACAAAAATATAATATGTTTTGAGTACCAAGATGTAATACTCTGCCAATTATAAAGAAAATGAGAAATGAAAAGAAGCTAGTGTCAGATTGTTCATATTGCACTATATTTATTAATAATTTGCTGACTGACGCAATATTAAACTGCTCGTTAAACTTGCTCATCCACACATTGATTCGTCGGTGTCAAGAAGTAAATTATTTATTTATTTTTGTAATCGAAACCACCATTCACACGGACAAAAAAATCGAATTCAATACATTGCATTTGCATTCGCTCTGGCGCCATCCGGCACACACAATAATAACAACCACATGTACCAAGTACCAACAACTCAACACAACCGACATGAGGGTAAATATTTCTCCATTCAGTGTTGATATCGAAAACGTTTAAATCAAATAGATCATCGATTAAATCAATTTTTGATGTTACGGCAGTGAAAGGCCAATTTAATGCACTCAATTAGTTTGGACAGGTTGCGTCGAGAACTGCATTGTGCGGCGGTTATCAATGCCCCGCACCAGTGCTGAAAGAGAGTGCGAGAGAGGATTGGCGACCGACCTCCAAGCATTACACTTATCCGACAACGTATTCGTATTTACAATTTCGATTTCCACATTCACAAATATTTACTAGACTAGTCGGTTCGTGGAATTTCTCATTCATATACTCGAACACGAATAGGGGAAGAGCCCGTCGCGTCGCCTCGTTTGCATGATAGTTTTCCAGTTGGTAGATTAAACAAATCGTTGTGGAATTATTTATGCATTACTGCGAGCTTAGTCATTTGGCCTGTAATTAATAATATTTTTCATTTCGTGTGACGTCCACTTGCTGTATTGGCTATTTACGGAAGGAGGGAGTCACACTGGTAAGCCGTGCTTGATAATATCGCTTTTAATTGTATGTGTATTATTCACACTTACTTTCAATTTCAATTAATTGATAAGAGTGGCGATTATGCAACTGGATGTATTTGTTTGCGATTGTGGTAGGTCTGCTTGTGATATAATATCGCAGTTTGTTGGCTCATATGGGTGAGTTTATGTGTAGCTGTGGGAGCTTTTATCAATGAATTGGTTGCCGTTTAACCAGTAACAGATGTCGACTGTTTCTTTCGTTAATGGAAAATGACTTACTGCAAATTTGAAAGAATGTTTGTGTTCGATTTAAGGATTTTTAAAAATTACACATGTTTTAAACTTAAATTAGCAAGTTTTAACAAGTGGTTTTTTAAGTAGCCGTGGAGATTGAGAAATGCTTCTAATGTGTTCATTACTCATTTTGGATGTTCTAACAGAGTGAGTAACTCAGAAATCGGATGAACAGCAACATCTGAGGAACGTATGTGATTTTTGGATGCAAATGAAAGCGCACATTCATCGAATTCACTATTAACTATTGATGAATTTGGCGTAGAGTTTAGTACATTAACTAAAATGGAACATTTTTGGGATGTTAGTATGCCCCAGTACCCAGGCGGGTTGATGTAAAAGTGCTCGATCATCTCGTAGGAATACAGTCGACAATTGCAGATGTGTAGATATGCCTTTGAACAGAATATGACTGAATTAAAGATTATTATTACAGCTGACAAAACAAACTATGATACCTGTTAGATAAAGCATTCAGAAACCATTGCGATAAAGGCGGCACTGTCCTGGGGACAAGAGGGTACTGGCTCACAAGGCATCTGCTCAGACAGATTACTTCAAACACATCCCTTAATTGCAAACTGTTTCTCAACGACCCATCTCATGCATTTTTATACACCAACAGTGTTACCACAGGGACTCTATAGAGTCAAATGGACTCATATTTTTTAGCCTGACTCAAGGACTCATCATTTTTTTGTTTGACTCATTTTTTTAAGAACAAAATTAATGAAATTTTATTTCACATTTCCATTTTCATAAATTTGCAAGGTGTGAAGCCTGAGCACATACTAGTACTGCCCTCAGGAATGGCTCTGTCCAGACTTCGAGCTAGGAAAGGAATGTAATCGTATTTTAATAGATGGCCACAAAACGTATGAAGGCTGCATACCTCATTAAGTATAAGTAAGCGCAACATACTATATTTGAAAAACATGTGGAGGAGTGTTGGTCGGACCTCTCAAGAGCACTATCGTAGAAGGCATGACTCTCCACGATATGGACAGACCAAACATTTGCTCCCAATTCCGCAGCATTCTTGTTGTCCCTTGACAGACTGCAGATGACTTACCGCCCTGATAACGGGACACTATACCTTTGCTTAACATTTAAATGTGCTGGGATTAAACTAATATACCTTCTGCGATGCCTGAGGAGAGGACGCCTACACGGCAGAGCACTTCCTCTGTCACTGTCCCGTCTTTGATTGCATCAGGTGGCAGGCCTTCGGCGCTAATGTGTGTAGAGCTGATTCTGTAGGCCCTTCACCACAGATGCGCCAGCTGATCTTCCGAAGGAACTGTAGGTGGCCACCTGGTAGTACAATGGACCAGTCTTGAGTCTGAGTGATCCAGTGTAGTATCAAGACCTCAACCAAATACAATATACTGGTTTCTTTTGTGTTTTTTAGTTCTCACATAAGGAGGCATTGTTTTATAAAAAGCCATTGTTGGGACTCACATATTTTTAAAATTACTCGTTTTTTTAAGTTTCTGGGACTCATAAATAACTTAACCTGTGTTAACACTGTACACCAATCACTTTGGAGCTAAAACATTGTGATATATATGGCAAGACGTAGGTACACACACACAATTTGGGAGCCTTTTATTTCGGCAACCTCATCGAACTAACTACAACTACCAGCGCTACCATCAGGACAAACGTTAACTCCACGAATGACATCTCAATGAATATCCAACTACTAGCCTCGCTTGACCAAATCATGCTCTACAAGACTCTGCCAGTCCTGCTTAATGGAGTCGAAAGCTGTACCAGGATGTGGATGAAAAATCTATCGACTACACTGGCTCGGCCATTTTGTGCACTTAGATAAAAACGACCCAGCAAAGGGTTCCTTCGAGCCCCCTGGTTGGAGAAGGAGAGGAAGACCGATCGTCCGGACCAATACAGCTTGGTCTTTATGACTGGAATAGCTCTCGGCATGGCTATAAACGATGGAAGGCTTCTTTTCTGTGATTGGAAGTATCATCAAACGGCCTTCAGAGTGTTAAATTTATTTCTTATCTTAAGTAAGATATTGTTATTGTTACCATAATAAACAAAAAACACACAGGCGCATAACTAATTATAAAGTGAACTTGACTTGATTCGAAAGTTATGTCTTAATATTTCGATTCAATGAGTAAATATAGTTTTTTATCCAGGTTGACGTATGGCGTATGTGCAATATTTTTTTAGAGAGAAATATATGTCATCCTGTTACTCAGGGCGTATGGGTACTTTTTGTCTCTTAATTTTGATCATGAAGAAAGGACATCATATTGAACATTTCTTAACACCAAACTACCTTCTATAAGGTTAAAGCAAGCTGACAAAACAAACTATGATACCTGTTAGATAAAGCATTCAGAAACCATTGCGATAAAGGCGGCACTGTCCTGGGGACAAGAGGGTACTGGCTCACAAGGCATCTGCTCAGACAGATTACTTCAAACACATCCCTTAATTGCAAACTGTTTCTCAACGACCCATCTCATGCATTTTTATACACCAACAGTGTTACCACAGGGACTCTATAGAGTCAAATGGACTCATATTTTTTAGCCTGACTCAAGGACTCATCATTTTTTTGTTTGACTCATTTTTTTAAGAACAAAATTAATGAAATTTTATTTCACATTTCCATTTTCATAAATTTGCAAGGTGTGAAGCCTGAGCACATACTAGTACTGCCCTCAGGAATGGCTCTGTCCAGACTTCGAGCTAGGAAAGGAATGTAATCGTATTTTAATAGATGGCCACAAAACGTATGAAGGCTGCATACCTCATTAAGTATAAGTAAGCGCAACATACTATATTTGAAAAACATGTGGAGGAGTGTTGGTCGGACCTCTCAAGAGCACTATCGTAGAAGGCATGACTCTCCACGATATGGACAGACCAAACATTTGCTCCCAATTCCGCAGCATTCTTGTTGTCCCTTGACAGACTGCAGATGACTTACCGCCCTGATAACGGGACACTATACCTTTGCTTAACATTTAAATGTGCTGGGATTAAACTAATATACCTTCTGCGATGCCTGAGGAGAGGACGCCTACACGGCAGAGCACTTCCTCTGTCACTGTCCCGTCTTTGATTGCATCAGGTGGCAGGCCTTCGGCGCTAATGTGTGTAGAGCTGATTCTGTAGGCCCTTCACCACAGATGCGCCAGCTGATCTTCCGAAGGAACTGTAGGTGGCCACCTGGTAGTACAATGGACCAGTCTTGAGTCTGAGTGATCCAGTGTAGTATCAAGACCTCAACCAAATACAATATACTGGTTTCTTTTGTGTTTTTTAGTTCTCACATAAGGAGGCATTGTTTTATAAAAAGCCATTGTTGGGACTCACATATTTTTAAAATTACTCGTTTTTTTAAGTTTCTGGGACTCATAAATAACTTAACCTGTGTTAACACTGTACACCAATCACTTTGGAGCTAAAACATTGTGATATATATGGCAAGACGTAGGTACACACACACAATTTGGGAGCCTTTTATTTCGGCAACCTCATCGAACTAACTACAACTACCAGCGCTACCATCAGGACAAACGTTAACTCCACGAATGACATCTCAATGAATATCCAACTACTAGCCTCGCTTGACCAAATCATGCTCTACAAGACTCTGCCAGTCCTGCTTAATGGAGTCGAAAGCTGTACCAGGATGTGGATGAAAAATCTATCGACTACACTGGCTCGGCCATTTTGTGCACTTAGATAAAAACGACCCAGCAAAGGGTTCCTTCGAGCCCCCTGGTTGGAGAAGGAGAGGAAGACCGATCGTCCGGACCAATACAGCTTGGTCTTTATGACTGGAATAGCTCTCGGCATGGCTATAAACGATGGAAGGCTTCTTTTCTGTGATTGGAAGTATCATCAAACGGCCTTCAGAGTGTTAAATTTATTTCTTATCTTAAGTAAGATATTGTTATTGTTACCATAATAAACAAAAAACACACAGGCGCATAACTAATTATAAAGTGAACTTGACTTGATTCGAAAGTTATGTCTTAATATTTCGATTCAATGAGTAAATATAGTTTTTTATCCAGGTTGACGTATGGCGTATGTGCAATATTTTTTTAGAGAGAAATATATGTCATCCTGTTACTCAGGGCGTATGGGTACTTTTTGTCTCTTAATTTTGATCATGAAGAAAGGACATCATATTGAACATTTCTTAACACCAAACTACCTTCTATAAGGTTAAAGCAAGCGAAATAACTAATGACATGCACTAAAACATCCAAATGATCTTCAATATTATGGAAATCTGTGCCAAACAAAATTGGAATATCATTTTATATTTAAATGTTTGGTGTTTAAACATAACCATTCGTATTGTCAATCCCTTTCAAGAGTTATTCAAATTGATACAGCAAAAAGTCCCTGTAATGTGAATGCCCAATTTAAGAGGCGTTAATCATTAGCCAACAGGTCTCTGCATTTATAGCTGATATTTACAATATGACTTAAATTAACCAATGCTGAAATAACCATCTAAGCCCCACAATGATTCCAACAGTCATTAAGTGCTGTGCATTGTTTACTAAAGCGGTAGAGATATTTTCCACTTTTACAAATTGCAATCTCTGTTCAATTGCAATAATTTTGTGATCTGTTTCATCCAATTCAGCTGTTCATTAAGTGCGTATTGTCTATAAATTTATGGGACTGTCATTCAGTTCGAATGGAATCCCCCCGCAAATATGTGCTTGTTTGCTTTTTGAAGAGAATTCTGTAAAACGAATTAATACGACAGAGTATGTATGAATGCATTTTGTTGGAGTGATAACTAATAAAATGCGCTTGATATTCAGAAATTCGTCCGTTATTGTCGCATGCTTACAATGGTTTTACATTTTGATTGGTCGATTCAGTGAGATCAATTTTGAAGTCTATTCATTGCAAATCAATGTTTTTTTTTATGGACATTTTCAGATGGGAATGGGAAATTATTATAATTGTACGATGGGAGTTAATGCAGGCACATATTTGTTTGAAAAAGAGAATAGACATGAAGTTTAAATACTAAATATTGAATAGTTGAGGGAATTATTATACTTGGCACAATCAAGGACAGTTCTGCAGTTTTACTATTCTAGTTATCTACTGACTTGAGGCAGAACCTGAGTAAGATATACTATCACAAAAGCTATATGTTCGTCGATCAACAAGATTATTAAAGGACTATCATAAAGGTGAACATAGAGTTTGCTGGTTTTGTAAAGGAACTCACCTGAGAATCCTGAGTGTAATGCCTGTCCTGTACATTTGCGTTATGTGTCGAGGTCAACGAATTATCACAGTTAGATGAGTTCTTACGTCTTCTCTTATTACTACTAATATTATGGTCTACCGGTGTGGTGGACATTTCTCTATCACGATCTCTATCTTTACTATAGTCTAGCTGCATTAGTTCATCACGACTATCGGCCCGTTCACGTTCACGTTCCCGGTCGCTACTGATTACACCACCAGCACTGCTGCTACCACTAACGCCACCAGCAGTGGCTGTAGCTGAAGCCGAACCACTACCAACGCCACCGCCTGCGCCAACACTAGGAGATCGTTCGCTTAAACCTAATACGGCTGCTGCGGCCGATTGAAGGCTAGCATTAACCGCGCCACTATTACCGACGACACCAGTAGCACTGCTGCCACTGACACCTTCTCGCATACCACCGCCACAGCTTAAACTACTACTACTGCGATGATGTAATTCGCGCTCCCGGTCACGGTCTCGTTCTCTTTCTCTTTCACGATCCCGTTCACGTTCTCGCTCTCTTTCCCGTTCAAAATGCATTTTGCTAGATGGCGATGACGTCGCAGATTCTCGCAGCTTATCGCAATCTGTTCGATAGTTCAAATTGTTATTATCTGTTAGTCCTCGAACCTGGAAAAAAGGATATTTTTGTTAATAGCCTTGACAGCGTGCGGATGGCATTAGAATCTACCTGTAAGCTCTCAGCTGTTTTTAAGAACATTGGCAACGAGCTTTGGCCAACGTTAACCTCGCCCTTATACATAAAATCGAGCAGCGATCGCATCTCTGAGTATCTAACATCTTTTAAATAAATTATGGGATGTGGGTGGTGATTCTGCAGGAAGATTGTTTCGAAATACGGGCTGCATGCTGATAGAATTGTTTGATGCGCCTAAAAGAAAACAAACAAAAAATGTAATTTATGTCAGCGACAAATGTATTTAAAATTAAAACGAAAATATGGGCGAAATCATGCCTAACACAGGGCAACAAAAGGACACAATGGCGTCCTGTAAGATACAACGCGAAGATAAATTTCTCTCACGTATTTCATTTCTGCTGCATCAGAAATAAGCTCTTTACTTGATACAGCGAAACGTATGCCGAACACGGACGGTCGGCAAGATGAAATGCAAACGGATTTGTAATATTAAAATAAATTGTCACACTATTCCATCTGTTTCCATGCATTTTATGTTTGCTGTGGCATGGGCTTGTTACGTGAATCTACCTAAATGGCTTCGAAGTCTCCTTTTTATTTCTTTTTTCCCGTCTCCGTTATGATTTTTCACTTGGTATTTTTATGAAAATGACTTCTGAAACAGGTGCCTACGAAGCAACTGCTTGCAGTGCGATTCTTATTTTTTGATCAGCTTTTTTAATATGTATCTAATAGTTAATAACCTGCGGCATTCATTTATTAAGAAATACACAACAATGTGGAGCTTCAAGTAGGAAATTAAATTGCCATTTAGCAAGGATTTTTTTGTCCTGGAAGCCTAATTCATCTTTGCGTCATAACAGCCTAGGCTAACAGTGCTAGAACCTTACCTACAATGACTTCGGTAAGAAGGATGGATGAGAAAAAAACCATAGCACACTTGATTTGCAATTGCAGTGATCTCTCAAGAAGGACTTCTGGAATCCTGCCATTTCAATAACTTGGCTGAACTAAACAATGTAAGAGTCGACCATCTTCTAAGGTTTAAAAAAATCACAAACTGGTTTGGAGTATAGACAGGCATCCGTCACGTAGCACAAGGAGCCTCAGCTGACTTTGGTGTACTAGACAGAGACAGTGGGATATAGCTCCTGTCTTACATACAATTCTTGTTTATTACATTAGCGTCCTTTCAAACTACATAGCCAGGAAAACGACTGTGCTTTTGGGTTTAGCTTCTACACATCACTCATGTTGTGTGTGCGTTCTATTGTTCTCTCACGAGTATCAACGGTAACACTGACGTCGATGGTCTAACAGAAATAATACCAATGTCAATGTAGTTCGCATCGAGCCATCGTGTCTGTCTGTTCGTCTCGTTATCGGTTTAATAAAGTTTATGTAAAGATACGCCTCATTTGGTATTTTATTTTATTCCTTCTGACACGAGTTCGACTTCGTTATGTCTAGTATTTTACATATAGGAAACATTGGTAGCTGATCAAAGAAGCTGGAAGTTATCGCCTTAGCCCTGAACATACAATCTAACTCTTCAATATCTTTGCCACTGTTACAGTCCCTCTCAGCTGAGGCCCGGAATACGGGGCGAATATTTCTTATAACTAAAGAACAAACTGAAGTCCTCCTGACCTCTGTTTTCAGTTTCATAAATAATGGGAAAATGTAACGAAATGTTTCCTCTTTGGGCAACGCAATGGGTCCATCAGGAACTAGTTTTTATTAGGTAAGCGGAATTTCAGCGAATTCGCTAGTCCACTTAGGTAATGTTGGTCCATTGTAATACCAATAGTTAGAGGCTGCTACCTACTACAGATCGACAACTCTAGTGATAATGCCGGTACTTTCATTCCAACGGCAAATGGTAACTGGGCCAAAATTAAAAACCGCATAAAGTGTATTTGCTGGGATTCGAACCGGAACCTCTCTAACTAAGGGCAGGTACTCAAAGAACAACGCCATCCAGTTTGTTTTCTATCAGGATCCAACTAAGACATGACGTCTATCCACGGCCATAACCTGACTTAAGAAGCTTTTTCTAGATAGCTAAGCGCTTTAAGAATTGTTATCGGTTAATAATAGCCATGAAAACAATTTTTCCGCACCGGGAATCAAACTTAGCAAACCTTAAGTAAAATCCGTAAGAGTCGACGCAAGCATCCACAATGACACGGCCACCAGGGGATATTTTAATGTAATATATATGTAAATATTTTTCGTATGCTGTTTAAGAAATCAAATTACCTTAACTGTTTCACCGTCACAAGCTAATGTGACATCGCATAACGCCTCCCTCTGCAGCAGGGAGGTCAGCACACCAGTTAAGTTAGTCGGATGATTGTTCCAGCGTAGACAGAATTGCTGGTCCATAGCTCCTTGGTCAGTGTTGTACCTGAAATAAACAAAATTGAGAATTAAGTTAAAAAAATGCTCCAGACAAAAATACAAATACACTCTCGGCATTTTCAGTGACATTTCAGTCAGTAGCGCGATAAATTATGAATGTTGTTAACTTTGAAGAGTAAGCCTATATACTCAAAGAAGGAGTTGACACAACTATCCACTATTGGAATACTTAACACAAATATATGTATTTCCAAAAATGAAAGATAAAATTTGGTTGAAATAGCAAAGGATGAAAAAATTAAGGAGAAAGTTGACCAATATTTAAAAAAATCTAGAAATATTTCATTTGGATTTGTCAGATGGCATACTGACTGAAAAGAAAACAATTTCAAAAATTCATTGCAAATGGCCTCGTGCCTACAATCATATTTCCCATTTGGGAACTATACAGCTCTACACAATTTCAACAAGAATCAGGTCGATTTGGTGGGAAAAAATCATCATGAGCGACGACGCGCATTTCCACTTAAAGGAAGCAAAATTGTCCTATTTAACCAACATAGACTTTCTCTTAGGGTTGAACTCTATTAAAGAATTCCATCATTCAAAAATATGTTCGCCACCTTGTATATGTGGATTGAGCAGTAACCGTGAAGACCCTTCTTTTAGTATGACAATAGTCAGTGAATGTACGATGCAATGTAATTCTGAATTATTAAACGAAATTCCATGTTAAGGAGCGTGTAAATAGGCATGACACGGTTTGCTATAAGATAATTCCGTGTTTTGATACGATCATGTTCAAAAATACTGATTGCATGAATAGTTAAACAAGTTCTGTCTATTAGTGAAGCAAATTATATTCAGCACGTAAAACTACACTTTGCAATTTAGGAAATTAATGCTGGCTAGCTACATGTTATAAACGTGGATGCATACGTACGTAGTTTGTTGTATTCTATTCTCAACAAATACACAATTTCACAGTCTATATCGCTTTTTTCACGCATCGCATTATTAAATAGTCAAACATTATTTTGGGAACTTCAGTTTTTTTTTGCATACATTCGATTAAAGCCTAATGTATTGGAATTCACATTGACGTATTCGTATTTGCCAAGATTCCCTGCACGAACTGATATAAAAATTCAATTTTATGCCTCAGACAATTTTCGTGTCGAAAATGATACGAGAAATATTCAGTTTCGCAAAAAAAAAATTGAAAATAAGGAAACTATAATCTCTTGCTACTGTTCCAAAAGCATACTCCTCCGAACAACGACTAATTAAATATTTCTTTCACATCTAAATCATTCTATTTAGATTGTTGAGCTTTTAAACGCGTTTATTTAGACATATACGCCTATCTATGTATGTATGTTTGTATATGGAAATGTAAAAAAATGCGAAAATGCAAAATAGAACGATTCTCCTTCCCAAAACGACTGGAAGCTTGAAAACGAACGGTAGCTAAATACTTTTCGGAAAAAAAACGAACTTTAATCGTGGCAAATCTAATCCAAGAATCAATCAAAATAAACTAAAAAGTCATCTGTCAGACATGTGTTCGCCTTGCCTTGTGTGTTCGCATCTACATACTTTCATGAGGGCTTTAATCAAATTATCTAATGGCCCATGTTTAGATCGCAAGAAGCCACATCTCGTTTTTTTTCTTCGTTCTTCTTCTTTTGAAAGTTTACGATCCATAAAATTGAACGATAAAACTATGCATTTTATTCTACTTTTAAATTCCTATCCTCCAACAAATATTTAAATAAGTTAGCTGATTATGAGGAACTAAAAAAGTAGCAATTCCCCTTAGACATTATGTGTATACACGAGTACCACAAGCTTGAAGACTCACTTCTGTATCCTGTTACGTTGCCAAAAACAAAAAAATCATATATACTATATTTAAGTTTGCACATTATATGTCAACGAACTAATAAATTTCCAGCGAAAACGCGAATTTTTTTTTTAATTCTATTTCAATAAATAGATATATTTCAACAAATGTTTCAATAGACGTTTATTGATAAACATGTAAACACTGTAGTCGAAAATAACGACCGTGTGTTGTTACTTTGCGTTGAAGTTTGTGAGAAAACTTGCTAAACTTCATGGTTAAATTGTAAATGAAGGGAAGGCATTATGTAAATAATATGCAAAAACTATTTCGAGTAACGAAAGCCAAATCGCTTGCGATACATCCATATACACACATGTGTGCATTTATACATACATTTATAGGGAAGTCACATTTCACATTTGGCTTTCGAATTTTGCGAATTTCAGCAGAGTTTGTCGTACAGAATCTATATCTCGATTTGAAATAAAATTGATCAAGTATTTAGGCAGTTAGCTGGACGATGTATGTAGTTTAAATTGAGTACAGTCCTTTGTTCATATGGAAAATAACATCTGCACATCGGCGAGGGGTTTATGAAAAGTTTCTTTCGTTTCAAAACTTACATCTGAAAGGACTTTGTAAGTTGGCGTCGGCAGTTTATCCATCTCAAGATGGTACAACGATTTACATAAGTGGAGAGCTCAATTCTATTGAATGAAACTGGATAGGGATGTGGATTCTTGAAAGGATTATATGAAGTTTAGTTAAATTCAATGATATGTAAACGATTAAGATGTTGACTTTAATAATTAAATTCCCTCGCAATAGACATTGTTAAGTCATTTTTAGAAGTGGCAGCTGTAAATGAAGCACCATTGTCCATAAAGTAGCTTAAGTTATTGATAGCAGGGTGTCGCATAGTTTGACCGACCGACCATGTGTCTACGTTGGATTATAATGCTATTTAGAAACATTAATTCTCATAGGAAAATATATGACTTTAGAAATATAATCTTCGATGCGACTTTTATGGCCGGCGCAGTCGTCTGACATATTTACTCATTCTCTTCGTAGCTTAGGCAGATATCAAAGTGACAAGGGAGGAATAGAATCTGTTAAGCTGATATGCTACTCTAATGAGCAAAATTGCAGCTGTCAACTTTCTTTGAACTGACTGACGCCACTCTACTTCCTTTTGCATGTGTCCCCAACGCATTCCAAAGCCCTCCAATCATAACAAGACGAACGCTAACGTCTAGCTGAATACAAAATACACAAAAATGATTCACTGTGAGTATAAAACCCATTTCGTTTAGTTTCGTTAAGTTTTGTTCACTTAAAAGCGATTGCATTTACAATATCAATGAATTGTGTTAAAAAACTAAGAAACACTTTGAGTAAACAGTCACGTCAGAGTGAACTGCATTCGTTAAAAGGAGCATTCAATTTGACGTGAGTAAAGGATTTCCTCAAAGTGGGTTCTTTACCTCAGGTTGACGTTTGAAAACTAGAGTGGAAAAGTCAAGTTTGTTTTTCCAGAGCTCTCAGTGCAATTTGCTTTTATATTTTGATTACAGGAGCAAGTACGAATGAATGAAATCATCTTCTTTCATTCTACGTTTTTTTTTCACTTAACCGTGTAAGCACTCCTTTTCCAAAACAGTATTCTTAAATTTCCAACATTTTTAAAGTGTCTTCCAGTGCATCCTCAACTTCCTTAAGTTTTGTCTCAATACAAACTGAAGGGAACACTCATGATAGACTCAACTGTCAAAATATGTAAGTAGATTTCTTAACGAAATGTAATCTTTATTCACAACCATTATGTACAGACATTTTGCTTAAGTTCCCAGACGCTTGGTTTTGATCGCTTTGAAACGATATCATGCCTCTGTTCGGTTGATTTTCTTTCGGTTAAGCAATCGAGTCTTAAGTTTATGCGGAAAGATCTCCTGGTTAGTTTTCTCAGTTCTAAATTTACCGGCAAATTGAACCCAAATTGTCAGTACAAGTGAACCGCTTATGGAACCCCCAGGGTATGAGTATTCCTACCTACCATTTCAAGTCCATATTTTCGCAAAACTGGTTAACGTTGTTTACTTTTATTTTTGCACACACGTTTCTTAGTATTTGAAAAATGGAAAGAAGTCTTTACCTAGTCGGTATTTTTGTACAAATAAAAAGCATTTGCCGCCCTAGTCCCAAAATTTACCCATTAAATACTAGACCCAGAGTATATGTAACAAACTGACGAGATATGTATCGTTGAAATTAATTTGGGGAACAAATTCTAAATGCTTTTTACGGTAACACAACATAGCCATGATGAATATTGCACAATAGCATATGGGCAAACCTAAAAAAATTTGCTCATGGCAAAACATGAGATACGTATCGCAAAATGAATATGTTAGAGGCAAACAGTCAACCGTATATCTCGAAGGTCTTACGTAAAGGAGTTCAAATAAAATCCGGAAACATTCAGCTTAAGGTCTAACCAAACATCTTATATCACTGCATGTTTACCTTGAAACAAATAAATGACCACAGATCAGTTCAATGTCAGTCAAAAAACACGTACGATTCATAATTCTCTTTTTGTGTTTCTTCTCCTCAATCTTAATGAAACAGCAAAAAAAAAAAATAAAGTTGAGATGCAAAATTAAAGATAATAGATTTCCGATTTGATTTTAAAAGATTCACATCTACATATGCAATATGTTGGCCATTAGTGAACGTGATCGCATTATAAGTCGCAAAAGTATAACTTTTAATTAAGAGTGCATAATCAATGGTTTGCTGGCAAACTCCCTTATCGATAAATTATAACAAACAAAAACAAAAAAAGTACAAGAAAATCGAAAGAAAGTTTAACACCAAGTGTCTAGCAATGATTTTTGTTGAACAAGTCACAGCAATGAGGAGGAGCAGGAAACTGAGCGCACTTGTGCTCTGACATCAAATCATTCTTAGAAATATTTCAATCGCGTGTGTGCAGCAATCCATTGCCTGTAGCTGAAGACAAAGTTTTTTTCCCCCATTTTTTTTGGTTCGTTTTGCAAAAGAATGTGACAGCAAGTGAGGCGCTAAATTGATTTTAATTGTGTGTTTATTTGTTGAATGAATAATTGAATTTTACGACTTAGAAGTGAAAACGATTTGACCTACTTGCGAACATTTCTCTCAAGTGGTACTGACATTAGTTTTTGCGTTAGCTTTCGAATAATTAAATGTGTTCAGTTAAAATTAACGAACCTCTGTGATGCGATGCCGATTGATGTTGATACATGGAGTATAAATGTTTTATATGCCAAAATGTCTTTAATATTCATTCAACAGCTGTGGGAAGTATAATTTTATACATTTTGCAAATTTAAAAAAAAAAACATAAAATTTAAGGGCGTTATATGTATCATTTTTAAGTCGCCATCGCACGTGCTTCTGGTAATCGCCCATAGCTGTCGGAAATCTATTTTGAGAAAATCTTAAGCGCCGGTTTTTCCAAATAAATTTAATTGGTTGATTACCTTATGGTGGCCCGTGGCGTTGTGGATATGTGCGTCGACCCCAACCTCGACGTCGTAGGTTCGATTCCTGCTCTGTGCAACGAAAACAATGTTCACTACTCCACCTCTTTCGAGTTACTGAGTTACAGAGTTACAGTTACAGGAAATGCTCAAAGAGTATTTCCTGTCTAGAGAAAGCTTCTCAAACTTGGCCGTTCGGATTCGGCATAAAACTGTAGGTCTCTTCCACTCGTAAGAGAACAATAGCACGCACAACACGAGTGGTTGCTGAGAAGCTAGGCCCGGACTCCCGTACGGGCTGTAGCGCCACCCATATTGTTATTATTATTATTATTATAACCATATGTTTTCCTTTATCAACCAGAATGAATCATGTTCATGAAGCTTGTAAGATATGTATAGATTTAATACAGATAGTTGCTATGTTTGTAATATTTATTGATACAAAATGCTAACAATATTAAAAAAATCCTTTTTGTTCCATATACAATTCGAACGCACGCAACTCAGAATAAGAAAAAGATAATGTCTCAATGAAACTCAGTTAGTTAGTTTAGTGTCGCCCCCTCAATTAACCTCACATCACAATTATAACGCCGCATCTAATCAACCTGAACTTTTTACTCCACGCAAACACTTGCATAGCATCACTAAACACGACTAAATGAATAGTTCAATCACACTCAAATGCATTATTGCCATGCACATTGACTGCAATTGAAAGTGAAACCGATCTGGCGTTCTGATGGGCGACCGATTACGTCACACCATCATGCCCCATGTCTGCTAAACTACACCTCCACTCTCAACACGCACACACTTGCAGATTCTCTCCAACACACTTAAGTAGCGAACGAAAAAAAAAATAAATAATCACTACTAACCAAATAAATAATAATAACAACACTAACATTGTATAACATGTGAATGTTTTTAAATTTAGATTTTCGCACATTCCCATGTTCCGTCGGTGAACGAAGCGAAAGTTTACCATCCCCGTGCTATACATTTGTGTCTGTAAAGTGACCAGCAAGTGTGAGCAAAGGTGTGTTGGTGCCTGTTATCTCGGTCGTCTCAACTCCTACCAAACGACGAGCAGAGCTTTTATTCTCTATCATTTTTTTTGTGTTGAATGCGAAAAGCGGGACGCTCTGTTATCGGAGGAATTTCAAATGAAAGTGAATTTGGCGTATTTTTTTTTCTAGTTTTGTTTTTATCTATGCTGTTGCTTGTTCTGATGTAATTATCGAAGCTTACACAATATCAGAATAAACTTGTACATATGTTGAATAAACTTGACCGGGGTGACAATTTGTCGCAGTGCCATCATATCGCCTAAGCTTTGTCGGGCGATCATAGGATAACCTCATCGCGCATGATACACTGTTGAGCTTGTTGAGGGATGAGAAAAACGTGTCAGTGGAATAATCATAAATTAGAAGTAGATTTTTTGTTTTTGTTCGTACTTACATACTGACACGCTAGATGATGGCGAGAGGAGTAGTACCCTGTCCTGCCCCCGCGGTTATCATTCATACACTTAAAACCCGGCGTTTTGTTTTATTTTTATGAGAGTTTTATTCGATTGTGTGGGCTCACTTCCAGAAAACACGTAAGTGCTCGGATATTATGTAATTCCCTGCAGATAAGTTGAGTACCAGCAGATTCCTTATCCGTAGATTGTTCCAGTGCTAGTTTGTTTATAGATACACACGTATTCCCATCTATTGCTTGATGAGCTTCCAAGTCTACTTGCAAATATGAGACTGTGTGTAGCAACGACGGCAATATTCAATGCGCATTTGATTTCGTTGATCGCAACTTAATAACGCAAACAACAATTAACCTGTACGAGATGAAGCCGTCGCCCGAAAACGCTGGGATACTCATTTTTGCACCCATTGAATGCTATTGATTTTAAATTGAAACATATGTAAGTGCCGGCAGTCAATCTTGACTCAGCACTTGCATGTCATATTCACATCCTTCTTCCATTTTTTATCACCCTACACTTCCACACTAACAGCATTTAAATGGTTGTAAACAAACCCCAAATCGAAAGAAATAAGAACAAATTTTGGGTTTACAATAAAGCCCGCAATCGAAGGGAATCACGAGTACACCATCGATACGATGAAATCATTTAAATCCATTGACAATTGCCATGAATTGCAGTACAGATACACATATGCATATACAGGTGGATGTGGTTTTGTTGGCTTCCGAAAGGATGTTAGTTTTGTTATACAGTCACTACAATTTGAAGCTCACTATTGTCTGGCTTTGATGTCCCCATTGATTGAGTTGATATTTGGAAAACCGGATGTTGAAATGTTACAATCGGTATCAACTGAATCATTTCACAAAAGCGAGTTGTTTTATGACGATTTTTGGCAACAAGCCATGATGATTGTAATAGCAACAAAACGACGAAATGGGCTTACAAAAAAAAACAGTATTCATTCTCGCTAATAGAAATTGGCTATGGAATGTATTTTGAAATGGTGGCGAGAAAAATAAATCTATTAAACTAAATTTAGGAATGTACGGAGCTTTGTACATCACTTGAGGCGACAAATTATCTTTTTTTTTCTCTTGGAATATACTCGTAAGAATATAAATACGTTTAGCAAAGATTTACAACTTGTTTTAAAAATCGAGCCACAATAAATATAAATCTGCGAGACACACTAAAACATGGTGTCTCATGATCGTAATAACTCAAATTTGATAATGTTTTCAGGGAAGTTTATGCGCACTTGTTAAGTATTTTTTAAAGGTTCTAAGGTCTGTGTTTGATCAGTTGCATCATAAAAATGATATCAGTAAGATAGGACGACAATCAGCGGCGTTTTGGAAATCCTACTAAATTATGATTAGAACAGCGTTTCCCTTGGCGTCATATCTTCAATTAAATTTTACAGAATTCCCACACCGCCTACATGTGACAGTTAATTTTAAATCGATTATGTTTTGTATTTATCGATCTTATCCCTTCAGAGTTATTTTCGGTCTTCTGTGAGTGGCGTTAACTTCAAGATGGACTTGGGACTAGCTTCTATAGCAAACACTCGTGTTGTGCGTGCGTGCTCTATCACGAGTTCAAAGGGTCTACAGTTGTATGCCAACTCCGAACGAATAAATTTAAGAAGCTTTACGTGACTCTCTGAGCATTGTCAGTGATACCAGAGAAACCGTGGAGTACAAATATTTGATATCAATTGAAAATTGCCAAACAAATGATTGATTGACAGACTGTCAAATACTCACTTAACTTTCATTGACTGTTACTGGGTATCATGGATTACATATGTGAATTATTGCCAAGCGTTATAATAGAAGAGACATAATGTATTTGACAACAATTACCTATGTAAACATACCAACATTTCTCCACCAGACTAGTTTTTTTTTTGTTAAAATAACGTAACAACAATTATTGCTTTATGCCCGAGTAAGTCAGTTTTATTTATAATCACAATTTGACCGTGACATTGGAAAATATACGAACAAACGTATGTGTATACATACGGCAAGGTTTTTGCTCTCGGTCAATTTTGCAGAGAATATAATTGATAGTTACTAGACTCATCAACTCATACCAGAATGAAGTTGAAAAGTATATATTAAATGAAGAAAACACACATAGAATTATCATACTACGGACTTTGTACAAGCTGATGATAAGATTTTAAAGAGAACAACAAAAAAAAATTGTTACCCTCACGTCGGCGTTGACATTACGGTTATAGGTCGAAAAGCATTTTTAACAAGTGCCCTTTCACCATTGTTCAAGCTGCTTTTCTTTCCAAATAAAAGCGACGTAAAGTAATAATAAACATAAATATATAGTTTTTGTAATACTTCATAGGCATATTTTAAATGTTTTTCTTTCATTCTGCTGGTCGAAGTATTACAGAATATTGGTTCTTAGCGGTTTTGTGAAATAAATATTTCAGAGAATTTTTAATAATTGTCAAGCTCTTATATTTTGAAATTAATTAATGTGAGTACATGGGCGTCCGCTATTGGACGCAGGTTATCCCACAAGTCAAAGCAGTGTCGTCCATACGCTTTACATGGACTAGGTTGACGGGCCAATAAGTGTCTGGTAAGCTCATGTCGCTGTTTAGCCCGAATAGTTCGTGGTTGAATCTTCGCCAATCAAACAATCTACGAAAACAGGACCAAATATTGAACCCAGAACGAGTCGAGAAGACTTCTTGATCTACTCTTGAAATTGTCCAAGCTTTTGCTCCATCGAGCAGTTCATTTATTATGAAGGTAGTCGTTTACAAAGAAGAATCAAGTCTTTAACTAACGGTCATAATAATTTTGCTCTAATGACTTTGTTCTTAAGCAGTTTGTTATTGTAAGAATAAAAATGCTAGTAAATATGATGTCTTGGATGTTAAGAAATTAGAAAGACAAAGATCAGCAAATTCGAACGAAACATTTTCACCCACAAGAACTGACTACGTAAATGAATTATTTGATTTCCAGTAAATACAGAACGCTTATAACTTGGATGGTTATGTTTCAATGAGAGTCCATTTCGCTAGTTCTGCAAACTAGGTCTTAAAGAGTATCAAGCTAAAAGCAAAGACATCATAATTCTTATACAACATAAAGCGTAAATACAAAGGAGTTGGCAGACTCTAAACTACAAAAAAAAACTTCACACAACATTTACGTTGTTCATCATAAATCCTGCATAAAAATGTAGACCCATTCCTCACACAAATGAAGATTAGTACTCACAACGTAACGCTGGGCATGGTTTCTACATTTATTTTCAATTGCATGTAACAGAAAATCGAGTCAATCAATCTTGATGACCCTGAATTTATCAAACAACAACAGAACTAGATGTTAGGTCCATATATGCAACATCGGTGCTTGAATTTCAATTATCTTGATTATGATAACTCATGTAATTTTTTCAACACATTTTTGATATTCATATTTATGAAGGCACCCAAGGCATTTTACTTTTCTATTTTTGCTGAATTGTTGACAAAACTTTGCAAAAAACGGGGTCGGAGTTGTATTTTCTGGTTATAACCACTTCAAAGCAAAAAACTAAAAACTAACTAACTATTTTTAGTAAGTCAGACATCAGCATGTTTATAAAAAAAAAACAATGCTAAATTGAACTTCAGAGGGAATAGATATTACTTATGCAGAGAACTTATGTTTGGTCGATAACAATTTTAGTGCACGTCACAAAACAATTTTTTTTGTAAGATACTAGTGACAAATATTTTAGATCTAGAACCCACAGTAGACGTATGGGATATGGACACTTGTCACCACAAATACTTCGTGGAGTTTCAGTTTTTTTCGTTTTATTGCTTAAATTAACATTTATTTTTACTCAATTATTACTTCATTTGTCTTAATATGAAGTACATAATTAGTAAAAGGTTCATTTAAAAGACTAAAAAAGTGTCATACGTCTCCGAGAAGTATATTTATCCTAACTATGGCTGACGTTTGAGTTATGAATCAAAGGTATTCCCGCGACATACCATATGTTATGTTAATAAACATGGCTTATCGAGGTTTTTGGAACAGTTGGAAAAGAAACATGTGGATGGGATGGAAATACCACTCTTCGTTGTTGATTTTAAGGACTGCGCGAGTTGCTAGCCTGTTTGTAAACTGCAGCAATGTCAAATATGTTTGACTTTAGCCACCATTTGCAAAATGTACATAATCTTCTGCTAGAATGATTCATCTTGCACCACCTTGTACACACCCAAACAAAACATTTTCAAATAGAGACTTCTTATTTAGTATAACATGAACAGATAGCTTAAGTATAACTAAACTCGAAATGATTAAAAACTGAAAATTAATTATTAAAATTCCCGATTACGCACAAGGAGGCCGTGTTAATCCAAAGTAGTGATTTTGAACATATTTTAACATGTAAATATGTGGGTCGATATGATAGGTTGCCAGTTATAATTCCCAAAAGAATTCGAGCTAATTGTTTTATATGACTCGAATTTACATTGCAACAATAATTATAGTATAACATTTAGCGCCACCATAGTCCATAGGGGCCCAGAACAGGGCTACTCGTCTTGTGTGTGCTATTATTCTCTCATGAGTGGAGGATACGTACAGTTTTATGACGATTCCGAATTTACACTAGATATTTACACAGACTAATCTTAGTTTATATTTGCAAAACAAACGTAGAAAATAGTGATGCGTTGTTAAATTATTACCCGATTCTTTTAGAGACTTAAAGAGCTGTTTGATTGCCTTCGCCTATAAATTCAGAGGAATCTCCCTAAGTACAAAAATACAAAATAGGTTGATTTCTAGTTTTAGTATTTTGCACAGGAAATTGTCTTATATACTTGGTTAACCTACCAAGTTTGTAATACATAGTTTAATATAAAGTTATACTTAGAGTGCCCGCCGAGGGAAAGGAATTTAGTAAGTAGGGACATTGTACGTCCAACTAATACTATTTTTGTCTAATTTGTAAGTTTATTATGAAATCTAAAATAAAAAATGAACTCAAATGAAAATGGGAAATTGAGAAGAAACAAACGAAAAATTCGGGTGCATCAACTTAAAATATGTTTTGAAGAAAATTGTTTGAAATGCCAAACACTGGTGAAGTCACTTTTGGTGTCAGCATAAATTAAACTCTATTTTTGAGAACTTTACAAAAATATTCAATTAAATGTATGGAACATTCTCCCAGTATTTTTGATTAGCTCAAGGGTGCCACTTACTAAAAATATGATTGCGCTTTTAGTCAGTAGGTATTCAACTTAGGAGACATCTAGAATTATGTACAAAGTGTCTTTCGGTGCATTAGAGACAAGCGGACTTGAGCACAATATCACGAAAATGACACACATTTTTTTCACACGCTATGATATTCCATGCTTTGATTATAATTGTAATTCAATGTACAATATTTAGACATACGTGACCAACTCGCTTTGAGTCTTAGTAATAAAAATAACCGATTAACAATGATTCTTTCATACCTTTTCAAATTTTTTGTTTCTACTTAAAAATTTGATAAAATCTGCAATCACCTGCTATTAAAACGGTATGATCTTCAAAATACCAAGATAGCTATGCGTCAAAAAAGAAATTATCAATAGCAAAGCAAGATATACAGGTGTGACCCAGTTAAAATGATCCTTTCGTTACTTTAGAATAAATTTGCTTAGTGTCGTCTCATATTTCATCATATTCCCCCACAAGTTACAGTAGTTATCATGACAAGCATCACAGAAAACACTGCGATTTCGCCTATAGTCGCTTCCTAATAGTTTCTTCTGTTTATTTAACCTAAAAGAATATTTTTGAATAAAAAAATATACACACACTGCTGTGTAACTACATTCCACATTTGATTGTGCACAGAAATAGAAACAAAAACACGTGTACAATATCGACCGATTAAACATTTTTAATCAAACAAATAATTGTTGAATTAAGTTCATCTCTTCATCATTACGTAGCCTATTCGCCTGGGAACAGGTGTACGCATAATTTTCAATCAGAAGTGTAGCCAAACATTTGATAGATGAACAAAACAGAGATTCACATTCATAACAACAAAAAATGCAAAGAAAAAATATTAAGCGGTAATTTAATAATTTTCCTTCCTTTTTGTTGCGTTTTGGTGTCGTTTCTGGCCCGCCAATAAAGTTGAGTTGAGAAGCAGAATGGCAGACGCACTAATGCCAGCGGTCAATGAACTCTCGTTTCGCAAAATGTATCTAATGGCCTAGTTGAGGTAGGCAGCGGTTTCGTAGATACATTTTTTTTGTACACATATTAGCACAAAACGTAGGTGTGCGTAAAACAACAATAACACGACTCACTCAATTCTATATCTAAAAATATGAAGGGGCATCGATTGTGCGTGCGAGCTTCTCTTTTTGCTTTTTTGCTCTTTTTTTGTTCTTGTTAATGTTGTTGTTGATACTTCCCGCGTGTGTACTATTATTTGTGCGTGTTTTTTTTCATTTTCTTATGAATTTTTATGGTGATAGATAAATGCTCCGTGTCAACGATAAAGAATGGTCATCGCTTAACTGTTCGTCACCGAACGTCAGGAGGCTTGTGAATGCGAAATGACGGTAAATTATCTTTCATTTATCTCAATTTTGTGTTTAATTTCTTTTTTCTTTTTTCTTGCAGGGAAAAAATTAAAAAGCTACTAGGTACTGAGTGATGTCATTTGTTGTAATGGAATCATGCAATAAAATGAAACATGTCACTGTGATATAACTTACTGACACTGTTTTTCAGAGACATGTAGTTCAAATGATTCAGTAAATCTTTGTGAGCCGTGTGTATGTGCTTCTAAGTACAATTGCAAACAATCTACTTGTCGCCCGTGGGCTTCAATTAATTGAGCAAGTTTCAATTTGGTTGGATGGTGTATTCAACGCGTCATATGGACCTACGGTCATATGTATTAGTAAATACGTTTGTAATTGGCAACAGGCGAGGTTAAAAGTTCACAAACAATGTGCATCATTCTTTTAATTTTTCAATGGTTAATCAATTGATTTTTGATTTTTGTCTAAAAATCGATAAGCATCTGCTATTGATTTATTGTGCATTGTTTTTGTTTGTGACGTAGAAGTATGAGTAGTATTTAAATAGCATAAAACTAAGTCGTAAAAGCATCGTATCGAAAATATAATATACAAAAGCGTTAAAATGCATGCTCCCTATTGAAAGCCACGTCAGTTTCCCCTTGATCCTGAAATATCTTCTTAGAAGATAAATTAGACAAGCGATATATTCACATATCACATCAAATGTCACTGAAGACTTAATTTTAAGTTTAATGTTTTCGCATCTGCCTTCATCTTAATAGCTAAATTCAAATTTGGTACAAGTACCATTCTTTTTACCCAAAAAAACAAATTCAATTCCCCACATATTCATTTTGCTACATTTCAAAAAGTTGACCCAATTCTTCTAAGCACTTAACGCAAAACACACTCGACTTCCAATTACATGTGTAAATAGCCCAAAAAACAAAAATCAAATGACACAATTGCAACCTAGTTTTGATAAGAAATTCAAAACAGCTGTGTAAATAGTTTTACTGAAAATTAATTTCTGCCTATGAAGTGAAGAAGCACAGCTAAGTGCTATGACATCTTACTCAATAAGCATGTACATCTCTGAATGTAGTACAGATTCCATTTAAATGCGTTTCAGCGTTTATCCACCACATTAATTGGCATTTTTTTCTTAAGTCATCTCTCGTATACAGGATTTCGCTCAGTGAGATGTGCATTTGGATGATGCCAGAGTTCTTCGTTTCTTTTGTCATATTATTTAAACCTTATGGCACTTGTAAATTATTTAAATAAATGACGTATTGACAATTGGCACTCGGTCACCAATTGTCGTTGTTTCACTTTGTCTTCTTCTATTTTCCTCTTCAGTGCACTCGTTGATGAATGAGTGTTTTTGTTTTTGTTAGGAATTGCTTAGGTTTTTCATTTGTTTGGAATGTTTTAAGTATTTTTAACTTTTCGTACCAGCAGCAAGAGAAATGAAATGACAAATTGTTATATTTGTCTTGGTTACAAAGGATGTGATGAAAATGGGACTTGTTACTCAGATCTGTCGAAGATTTAGTAAGCAAATGAAAAGTGGGGGTTCATTTATTTATTCTATAGATAATGGCGAGTTAAGGACGTGGTGTCAAACAAAGAAATATCAGAAAGTGCAATAAATTAATCAAGTTTTTAAGGCACTAAAAATATTAATTTATTCTATGTTGCATTCACATTTTAATGTTGCATGCTTGTTTTGACTCGTTTTTTTTCAAGCGCATCGTTATGACACAGCGAAAATATAATCAATATTTTAAATTAACATCAGCACATCCTTCATAAGCCTTGGTCGGTAACAAACAGAACTGAAGATTGTAAGGCTCCGGGAATATAAGAACAATACACCAGCGTCAGTTACACGCAATACATTGTTTGGTGCGATGTTATTGCCGAGAATTATTTCTTCGACAATGAGCATGAAACACTATAAAGGATTTCCGAGGCTGCTTAAAGAAAAATGACTGGCAACTTTTTGCGACCATTGGCCACACAAACCACGGTACTTTGTTCTGACTTAGTAGTTCTTCTTTGGAATACGCAATAATGTATAGCAATAATAATAATTTAATTTTATTATTTAAGTTGTGATTATTTGTCTCCTAAAAAATTGGCAGTTTTTAATTCAAAGCAAAATACTCTAAATTTTATTTTTAAAATGTATTTAAATATTTAAAATGTAATCCAACATTTATTTTAAATTTATAATATGTACTTAGTACAGTATACCAAGTCGACTAAGAAACATATAACAAAATGCCAAAATCGACAGCGACAATTATGAGGCTATGAACTAGTTTTTCAACCTCAGGGTATACATAAGCGCCACAAATGACAGTGGAGATCCGACATAGAACCGCCCTTGGCAACCGATGTCACTTTGAATCGTCTAAACAACTGGACCCAAAACTCCTGACTCGAAGGAAGGTCTACAAGACCATTATTTTGCCAGTCTTGCTATATGGAGCTGAAAGCTGGATAGTTAGCAAAAAATCAGAACGGATTCTTGGTGCCTTTGAAAAAAAAATTCTATGTTCTAAAAATTCTAGGAGTTCTACGAGCTGTACCTGTAGTCTGGAAGGCAATAATCCGTCGATTGCACTGGCTCGGCTAAGAGGGTTTTCGAATGCGATCCATCTGGTTGGAAAATAAGGGAAAGACCGTATCTCCGGTATTTTTGTCTTAATGACTGGGGGTATCATGCACAGACTCAGAACCTGCACGGGTCGTTGGCCTGATAAGTGAGTAATTATTGTGCACTTATAATAACAAACTAGCTGTCAAATGAAAGTCAATTCTATTGATTATTGACTTAATATCAAATTATCTGTGGTGGCCCGTGGCGTTGTGGGTATGTGCGTCGACCCCAACCTCGACGTCGTAGGTTCGAGAAAAAGCTTCTCAAATCTGGCCGTTCGGATTCGGCATAAAACTGTAGGTCCCTTCCACTCGTGTGAGAACAATAGCACGCACAACACGAGTGGTTGTTGAGAAGCTAGGCCCTGGCCCTCTATGGGCTGTAGCGCCAACCATATTTATATTTCAAATTATCTCATTTTTCACGCATGAACTTGTGCGACTTTTTGTAAATGACATTTTTTGATTTGTCTGTTATTTCCGATAGACCACTCGCTGACATGACATGTAAAAGTCGCCTATATCTTGAGAACGTGATTTTTAAAAAAAGACTAACCTATGAATCCTCCTCAAGTCTAATGGATGTACCGATAGAAAAGTCAAAAATGCTCGTCATACTTTATATGCTTACTGTGTAATTATAAAGTTTGGAATATAGCGATCATACTTTTTTAAATACATCTAAGAAATGTAGTTTAAGAATTGAGAAACAGAAATTGCATTGCTTCCTTGCTTTTGAATGTATGTTAAGGGCCAGAGTTGGCCGATAATAATAATAAATAGCGTTGGTACCAGTAGTGGACCGTGTTGGGACTTAAAATGATCAAAGTGTGAAGCTACATTCCTTGTAATTTCAGATGAGGTAAACTTAAAAATTTGACACAACAGAATTAGATAGGTCCCAATTTATTGTAGCAAAGTGCTAACACTAGATGTGGATCTTTTCTATATTCTACAATAACCAATAATTCTCTGAGGAGTAGTGGCCTTACATATTTATGCAGGTTTTGACGAAGAAATTCTAAAAGTTTTTTTTTTTAAGATTTGTAATCTCTACGCATTGCCAGTGATTCGAGATCTGAGAGAAGTGGAGCTGGGATATGAACCCAAATGTGTGTAAGAGTCGAAGCACGATACTGGTTGACCAAAAAAGAATATCAATGGGTTGTTGGATTTTAAAATAGGATATGAGCTATTCTTTAGGCAGACAATAGTATGTCAAAGGGTCACAAGAATTTTTGTTTTGGGCTGGGTTATAAATAGAAGAACTAATCTTATTGTTTAAGTGTTTCTATACGTTGTCACCCTTTGGCTTGAGCTGTACAATTTCTAAATGAAAATTATGGAATGATGGGAGACAGCGAAATTTTGCCGCAAGTGACTATAATTGTGTTCTCACTTTTTCAGTCATACCCTTAGCCTCTGCCGACAGCCGTAATTTGAGTTCGAATAAATATAAAAATACAACACTACAGATGGTCCATACTAAGGGTTTGAGGCACAAATTTCTATCATATTCTCCTTTGAGTAATGGTACTCGTTGCAATTTGTATTTGATCTTTCTTATCATTTGCTGCGCAGTGAAACGTTTTGGTTGAAAACATTTTGTTTATATTTTATTTTAAACTTTTTTTGAGTCACGGATTTCCCAATTTAGACTCTCTCTGAGTATGTACATAAGTGTACTACATGTATCATTTGCTTGAATATACAAAAAAAGTGTCAGATGCGCTGTCACTTTGCCAAATGATGGATAAAAAATGATTCATAGCTACGCACATATGTATGGTATATACGTGCATGTAATGACTAAAAAACGAAGCTTACTAGGCATATTAACTGGACAAGTTTTGATTACAAGCCAAATAAACAAAGTTCACACGGAATGGCAGTTGGTTCCATTGTACCCGCAGATCAGTTTCGACGTTCGAATAAGCTCATCATCCACTGTTTCACTCTTTTTAATCTAAACATTCAATGAAGTACCTAACGATCTATATAGGCAATAATAAATAAGTACATATGTGGAAACGTACATATGCACGAAAAAGAATTAATAAGAAAAAAACAACAACACACATTGGTATACATAGCAAAAAAGTACAATGGCCCTAATTGTGTTTGTTGCGAAAAGCTTAGCACAAAAGTTTTATTTTTAAAAATTAAATTGAGGAAAATACCGATCATGTAGCCATGTGTAGCTCTTAGCACGCAAAAACGATTTGAATGAATACAAAAAGAATGGAAGAAAAAAAAGCTCTCTCAGATGAGGAAGCCTAGGAAAACTTATCTCACACGCGCGCACCCTTTTTTTCCAATTGATTGATTCGCAACGAATGATCATTCCGGCGGCGATGATGATGGCAGTGACGATGATTCGCAAACAAGGGTAAAACACGCGAATTATATTCCACACCCTTTTATTTTTAGACGCTACACATCGAGAGTCTCTGCTTTGACATACCTTCTTTTCACTGCTGCTGTGTTTTTATTCCGATTTGACCAGACACACTTTCAGATGATTGCAGCAGGCATATTCACATGTTCAATATTCAAATTTGAATACAAAAAGGAAGTACTCCTATGGGTTGCGGGTTACATAAATATTTCTTGGCAAGCAAATCGATGATCACAAGTTAAAATATTTTATATTTTTATATTTAAATGGAAGGGACTATTTTTGGCACTAATTGATATCTACATTCGCATGTATGGTGTGTTTAATAATTATTAATTATAAACAAAAGAAACTGTAGCTTTTTATTTTATTAATTTTTTTTCTTCAATGGATGATCATATCACATCACAGCTGAAACATTGAATTCACCGAAGGATATATCCGGAAAACATTTGTGTGACTGCATGCGTGCACAGATGAAGGGAAATATATGCGTACTCCTTATCAAAATGCACTGATAAAATTGAGAAAACCAGAATCAGAAGTAAACGGCACGCGAACGAAGTAATGAAGAAATTTTCACCGAAAAAAATCAGTATGTTCGCGAAATTTGGAATTACGCGAACGCGAAAAAGCGAACAAAAAAAAACACCGAACCTTGATACTGATCATAATCAACTACGGCACACATTTCACAGCAGATCCCATATCCCAGAGCCAGCACCAGCAGCAGCGGTATAGTAGTAGCACGGGACGGCAGTATTAACGACAACGATGACGATGGTGGAGGCGGTCGGCGCGGTTGGCGGCGGCGACGTTAGGTCTTTCTGCTTTCTATGTATTTGAAACTGAGCGAAAAGATGAAGAAGAAGCGAAATCACCAGCAAAATAGATACAACGAGCGAATTTTTTTGTTATGTTTTATTTTTTTTGCTGCCTTTCGTCTCAAACACAAACTTATGCACAAAAATTCGCACAAGCAACTCTGCGAACTGTTTTTTTTTTCAGTTTCTCTGTTTAATTATTTTTTGAAGGTCAACTCTCCGCGCCGACCCACCTTGGGGCCACACAACTATGCTTATGAATACGTAAAATTTAAGTCTGGGGTATGGGTACCTATACGTTTTTGGATATATTTTTTTCTTACAAAAAAAAAGGAAATTACAATAAGAAATATAATAATGTACAAAGAAGCAAATGTGTGCGATCCGTCGACCGTCGGCCGTCTACAACTAAATAGATGTGTGCTGGTATTTTTTTTGGCGAATAAAATATCGCAACAAGAATGGGAAATTAAACAAAAAAAAAATAAATAAAAAAGCTAAGCATTCTCATATACACGCAAACAATTCGCATGTAATACCAGCAACAGTTGAGCAGAGTTGTTTTTGCAAGTGTAAGTGTAGTAATGAAAAATTAGGACACGGCATTAGAAATAAAAAAGAAACCATATATATACATATATATATATTTCATTTTATTTAATTTTATTTCATTTTGTTTTGCGGGTACAAAGTGCTGAAAACTAAATTTCTGGTCGCGTATTTTGCACAAGAGAGCATACCGCTAGAGAGATAGAACCCAGAGAGCAATAGAGAAGGAAGAGAGGCTGTTTTTGTTTTCTGCGTGATTTGTTTGTGTTTAGGTTTGTAGTTCTTTTTCGCGTTATTTTCCTTTGCCATAGATGATTTATTTGCGGAAGATAAAAAAAAAGCTTAGGCAAACATTACTCAGGTACTTAGATACAATGTTAAAAGGAAGGCAACACAAGAACAGAGTTGTATGTGCGATAAAGGCGTTTGGAGCGGACTGCCACCCCCCTCTCAAGGGTACACACCGTGGACAGGCGGAGAAATCATAGGTTGAGTGAACATAATATTTATCCATTCATTTAGCCCTTTCCGATCGTGCTCACATTTGGCGGAGGCATGCTTTTGTGCTTTTGCTGGTCGGAACGATCCAAAAACTGTGGGTGGTGTGTGCTCTTCTAATTAGAGCGTACTTATGTAATGCCCGCTGACGTACGTGGTAACATATGATGTGTAAAATGGTTCCGATGATACTGAGTGGCTGCCTTTGATAAGAATACACCACGCGCCACACAGACTTGATGTAAATTAAAGAGTGTTTGAGAGCGCTTTCCGCGGGGTGACGGGATGATTTATTTATCACCAAAAAAAGAGAACGTGTTCATGCTTATCTGACATAGGCAGGCATTGAAGACGAATATCTCTTCCTTTTTGGGTGGGCTGGGTATAGTTTCCCTTTTGTTTTGTTTGTTTGCAAATGATAGGGATGGCAATCGCATCAACTTGAACTTTGTTCATGTTTTTCTCTTTGACAAATTTCGTCCGCCCACTGGTCGATGGTCTGGCGAGGTGACCTAATCGGTCAGTTCGTTGATTACAGATATTCTCGGCCGACGTGAACGTGGTGTGATTGAAATGCGTGACGCAGTTCAAAAACGGTTTCATATCGATTATGATCTTCTGATTTGATTTAACCGTCTCAGCGTAAATCAGATACTTCTTCTGCTCGAATTGAATGGGAATTCAGAGGAGATACTTGGAAGGATTCACGTTTTGATGAAAGTGGCTTAAGGTTGTGTGTTTGCTTTGTAAAATCCCTTAAATGATAAGGCTCTATTTTTAAACAGAATATTAAGTCGGTTTTTTGTTGTTGTTTTTTTTTTATCACGTGTTGCACAGACAGCACCGTCTTTCTCAGCCTTTCCCAAACTCTACGATTTCATACACAATCAGTGCATGAGAAAAGATTATATTTTTTCTAACCGACGCCGCAGGAGTTGGCAATTCAATTTGTGCCACAATCAAGGACCTTATTGTCGGGCACTGCGACTCCATGCAAAAACTGACATTTCCAATTGCATTCGGTTAGATTTTGGGACTGTAAACAATGAAAAATGAGTGCAGCACAAAATGCATGAAACATGACGCCCACTTTATTCATCATAGTCAAACGATGCAAGCACTGCAAGTCGAATGGGAACTCCGTGCAGCACCGTCCAGAGTCGGACGTATTCGAGGGTGTTTAACATGGAAAATAAACACCACTGCTAAAGCGGAAGGCCCACTATGTTCGCTACTAGCTTCCAACCACGTTCCAGGCACTCTCGAGCATTGCCTGGATAACACTCTTTGTAATTTTTTTTTTAAAGAAAAAGCGAACAAAAATCGTGCAAGATACCATCAACAATATAATAACTGGCTGACATCAATATGCGATTTCGCACTCACTAGAAGGAGGGACGAGTAGCTGTCGCGTGGTGGTGGGAACCCACCCCACCTAGTTGGCGAGCGAGCATCTGTTTCATTCAGTCGGACTTTGCAGATTTTTTGTTATTATTTTGTTGTTGTAACATTTCATGTCTTTATCCCCATCCGAAGAGTGAATTTACCCATGAACTTTTCATTCAGCACTCTGTTCCACGTTGCCCATGCACCTTTCGGTACTTGACGGGTGGTAAAGCGTAGGCTTGTTCAGTGCGCACCTTAAATAGCGCGCGCACAATAACACTTGCAAAGTGAATAGGGAACGAACGAGACCGGTCGGTGGAAGTTGGCTGGTTGATTGGTTGGTTGGAAGTTTGTCGAAAAGACCTTGTTTCAACAGTAAACTACGCAAACAAATTAACAATGGAAGGCTAATCTTGCAACACCCTATCTTTAGTAAAATGCTGTCGCTACGTAGATAGATGGTGCGCAATTTCTATGACTATGCAATGAAACGCCATTGTAGAGTCTATCATGAAATGGCCAGAACAGGGCTAAAAAATCACGATCAATCGTGCACTAAGCACCGTCATCGAAGTGACCGATTGACTGAATAGCAATCCGACAATGCGGGGGTGTTTCGATCTTTGCGTGTAGCTTGCTTCACCCTTCTTTCATTCGTCCGTGGGCTTGTCGGAGTCAATTTCTGAATAAAATATATGCGCTAACACAGGCAAGCGAATGGATGAGGGCACAAGGGAATGGCATTCTCGTTGTGTCCTCACTCTTTTGAGACTGGGTGTGACTAATTATCGTCGCTTGTTGTGCTGTGGATATGGATATAGCTGTCGGCTATGAAGCTTGGCCGATTGGGGAGCTTGAGGCGCTTCAACAAACAGTTTTTGTATTCGTTTGCGGGTTGATTCCTTATTGGGAGTTTGTTAAGGTTTGGTTTTTTTTTTTTGTTTTCATTCTTCTTGTTTGGATGTATTCATTTTTTCAGTGTCTTCTGATTGTATGCGTGATGAAATGATGTGTAAGTTTTGGTTCTGATGTGTGTATTTGATTTCGATGACCCTTTTAGAATTAAAGCTCCCAATTTTATAGATTTACACTGTTACACACATCACCATATGAGTTGATGTGCTTGATTTATTTCACTTTGCAACACACTAACACTGACTCAAAATGTACTCTGCTGATTGCCAACCGTCCGTTCTTCTTTGTTCGATTCCTAACCTTCGAATTTGAGAAGTCAACGCCATGAGCCTGATTCTCATGGTCAAGTTACACGACTTTTTCCACTAATGTCAATTGCTCGCTTGTAGGTGAGATGTCCCTTGGACTGGTAAAGTCTTAATTGAGAGGAGGCAGGTCTGATTTTAAGTAAGGGACCATCTTTTGCAACATTTAGTAAAGGCTTCTGTGGCCACGGTGATCCAACGTGATATTAAATGGAGAGTCGGTCATCCAAACTTAAGACACATTTCACTCAAATAAGGCACCTGGCCAGATTTAAACATTAGGCTTAAAGCAAATTGCTCGCACTTCTAGTTGAATTAATAAGTCGACATAAAAAATACGCCATTTTCAATTGCCGATGACATTTGCACCTACTTTCTATCATCCACCGACCGCCTACACAATTCAGTCGTGCATCGCTCCACCACATAGGAGCGATTACATTAAAACTCAATTAAACGCGAAAATCCGTTGTAATGGCATTTGCAAAGTTTTTGAAACATCCAATTGCCCCAGCGGTAGTGATAATTTCACATCCTGCGACATGTTGCCCCACCTACGCCACCGCGGACACCCGAATTCAATCCAGAGCTTAATTCACATTTTACCATTATTTTTTTTCCAAGTCTGTTAATTTTATTACACCTGAATTACAACATCTGTCCTTCGACTGTGTATCGGATAACCACCCAATATGTGCGGTGAGTCCACTGGCATCACACTGGTGGTCAATCCAAAATCTGCAGTTGACAGCCACCAGCAGAGTAGTTGTATCCTGTTGTGGTCATTCGGAGGGGTTTTGTAATTTCACTGAAATACATTTCGAGCAACTTCATCGCAGCGGCGAGGGTGTGTGTATGTGTCATCAAGTGGACACACAGTGGGGCAGATGGCGGACAATACCATTTCTTCGTTTATTGTTTCGTGTGTAAAAACAAATTTGCGCATATGTATCGTTTACGTGTGTTATTGAACTAGTGACCTACCACTGTTCGATAGTGGTACGAAACGTGTGGAAAAGCAGCATCACAGCAATTGCCTATTCAAAGGCGGGAACTTAATTTGTAATAAACAATTCTAAGTGCGTACCATTCGTTCGTTCACCTATGACTGGGTTCTTTTTCTAGGTTTTTTTTTTGTTTGCTGTTTTGCCAGCCCAAAGCAATGAGCCGCGTTCGGTGCCATTTAAGGTGAAAAGAATGCGGATTAGACGGCAAGCTGGTTGGCGGAGGGAAAAGGGCCGTCACCGTGAGTACTAGCCTCAACGTCAGCGCGCAGATGAGTACGAGACTTGGAATGCTCAATTCACGCTTCTACTAGCCGATGCCAACGAACTGAAAGGGCTTGTGGGTGTTATTATACCAGAGCGTATGTATCTATGAGTGTACACATGTGTGTGCTGTGTTGGTGTAGCTTTTTTTAGAAATTCGTTTTGACCGATCGAGTTTGAAATTGTGCTTAGATTGTAAAATGAATGAGAGATAAACAGTTGCTGTAGATGGTGGTACTTTGTGGTACTCTCCAGGCAGAGAGAAAGTTGTTATTTTGCAAAGTTCTTTTTTTTCTTCTGCGGCAAAATGTCTAATAGATACATGGGTCTGAGCGATAATGGTATTCGGGCTATAACTGTGTTGATGTTATGTTTTTTTTTTTTTGTATATGGAGCAACGGCTTTACTTTGTGGGTTAAGTTGAAATTAATTGAAATACTTGTGTACGAAAAAGCGGTGAGGCGAACAGTTCGTCAGTCAAATATGAAACATTGGAGTCCGAAGGGCGGTTTTAAGGTACGATCTGATAACATAGAAGGTCTGATACAGCAGAAGTTTGAAGAATTTTCATGCCGAGATGTTTGCTAATTGAATTAGGTTAGGATATAGGGCTGCCAGTACCCTTAGACTATTGTTGGATACCCAGTGTCGGTTAATTGATCCCAACGGCAAATGGCGACTGGACCAGATTTGAAAACCAAATTAAAGCGTATTAACCTTTGCTTTCACTGGGATTCGTACTGGAAAATATCAATTATTTGATGTATAATCCGAGTAGAGATAGGTCTTAGAATATTACCGCATTTAGTTAGAAAAGAAGCAAAAGCGGAATTGATGAATATCAAAATGCGATGTAAGTAAAATGTGTCCCATGCCCAATTTCATTTCAATTACAAATTCAAACGCAAACAATAAAGGAGCCAAGTGACTATGACATTCAGCTCAAAAAAAAATATTTTGTATAAATTTAAATATACGACTAAATATTTACTTGAATCATGCATGCATTGGTGTGAATCTACGTAGCAAATGCTACCCGGCGACATACCAAGACCACAAACTGTCAGTAGGCGGTAAATGTTGACAGTTCTCTCTTTCTCTATACAATTGCAACGAAAAATTCATCAAAACACAAACAATGCAAATACAAAATCGGTCAGGTCAGGTAACATTTCGAAAATAGACGCTAAAAATTCTAATCAGAGAAATCATTTACAAAGACGCTTCTATTTTGTTCCAAACAAATTCTTAAAGCATTTTTTTAGTTTCTTTAACGACCGGGAAGCCAAAGCACCATGAACCTTAGACTTGTTTATGAACAAAAAACAGCCAAAAATAGAATTTGTCTTTTGGCACACATTAAATATTGAGTATTATTTTATCATCCAAAAGCTTACCGAAATGCAGAGAACTTTTTTGATTTAAATTATCTTACTCGCTGCAGCGCAGCAAATTGCTTATCAAACTTAAGTGTCACCTGTTTTTTTTTGAATGCGAGAAACGTCTTGGATACTTCACTTACCTATAGAAAAAGAAAAGAAAGGATATTTATTGGTAATTAGATTAAATAGTCACAAGTTAAATTAAATTAAATGAGTTGGGTAGGAGAGTAGCACATATCTTCAATCAGTTTTTAAGCAACTCCTTGGACAATTATGTACTACCTACAAATATATATTTCGGGAATGAAGATGTTAATAGGTCTGAACTTTTTGCATTTAAAATAAAAAAAGTTGATATGAGTCATTTCATGGTCTAGATCAGAGATTTGCATTTACAGGGTGGGCAAAACTAGATCAACCAAAGTTAAAGAGAATACTCTCGAAACTTTATTTTAATAAACCAAACAGTATTAGACAGCAGGACCTGTTTCTGGTTAAGGTCATGCAATTGTGGAAATTCGACATGGTGAAAATGTGTCTGATGTTGTAGAAATGTTCGCAAGAGTATTTCATGTATAAAAAAGTGTTTTGTTGTGCATAACACTAGTAGTTCCTCTTTGAACTTTTTGCATTTAAAATAATAAAAAAAAAATGTCCACATCTGCCTTAACCTACACAAATATAATACGAACTCGGTAACCGCAACTGATAGAAATTGGGGTTGTTGCATTTACTAAGGTCGTTGCACCTATCAAGAACAACTTATACAGGTAGCAATATAAGTACATTTAGCGTGACTTAAAACTGAAACATTTAATTTAATTTCAATTTAATTCATTGATTTTTTTCCTTGTAAAGCATACGATTGGAAGATTCCTTATAATACTATAATGTGAATGAGAAAAATACAAAAACAAACAAAATCACATTCATAATCTTAGTTTGAGTAGTTGCATTTATATAAAAGTTACAATGAAATTTTTACAGTGCTTCAAAAATCGAGAAGTTGTTCCCGAAACTCTCATTTTAACCATATACACTTTAAAGCAATTTGACACCCGAGACTGTAAGTATTCACACAATTTAATGTTTGCCATTTCGGTATATGTATCATTTGGCAATCGCTGCATATAAATACAGTCGAACTTCGATAACTCGAACCATATTTTGTTACGAACAAAATAATCTTATATTATCTATAAATAAATCTCTTATATTATTGATATAAATATTAAATATGTACATTGATTTCGTAAGTCTCTGGAACTGTGAACTTTGTTCGAATGCAGTGATATTTATTCTTCAAAATCGTTCGTTCAGGTCTTTTATAAGTTTCAATTGTTCATCCATCCATCCCCATCATAATGGGGAGTGGCCGTAATAATCATTATATTATGCCCCCTTTATTGATCTAGGTTTTACGAGCTAGCTTGAGATTTACCTATCGTACCCCATAACGAACAAAATCACGATCTTCTGCACATATTTATATCGATGGACAAAATAATAACTACACTTTTCTATTTAGAAAGTGGCGAGAAATTTGACTCAAATAATTTAATAATTTTTTGACGGATTATAATCTGTTCGACTTATCAAGACATTTTAGTTGTAGAAGTTCAACCTATTGTGTAGAAATAACCTGTAAATGTTATTCTTGGAGGTCTTGCCAAATTTTTTCATTCGATTTATAGTCTGTAAATTAATTCGAATTCTAATTCAGTGCTAGGGGAAATCGTGTCTGACCTCTGCATCACTACAGTTACAAACTAGAACAAGTGTGTGAACTAGAGTTACGTGTCTCCTCATTGGTTCCCCCTTATACTTTTCTCACTAAGACCCGAAACCCTGAGCGCAATTAAACTTGAAATTGAGGAATGCATTCGACGATATAAAATGATTTGAATTTCACAAATTTAAGCGATAGAATCCATTTCAGCCACAGTCATTCAGAATAAAATATTAAGAGCAATTTAACGCAACAGCTGTAACATGCAACTTTGCGTGCTTGCTTCAATACTCTGCTCCGGGAAACTTAAAGAAAATAGCAAGCACCACCCACTTGTTGACACAATGGCACACCGTCACTCAGCAGTTCACGAATAGCATGATACACAGCACAACAAGTGCATCCGATAAAGAGAACCTCAGACAATCATGAATGGCAGGATAGGGAGGGAAAAAATTCCGAAGCCCCACATGAATTTCAGAAACTTTCACATCCGTGCTCAACAATAGCCTTGAGCAATTCACTTTCCGCCCACATGGATACACACCCCACAAGCAAGCGTACACAGCTGACACCCTCTGACTGAGAGTTTAAAAAGGTGCGCAAATACAATCCCAGCATTTGACATGGAAATGGGATTTTAATTGAAACCCACTCTGTGTGCCATAACAAACTTTACACATTTCGTAATCTTCAGTCAGGCACAGTGAACCCACATTCACCTATCGCATGAATGCATCCTCTAAAGAACGATGCCATTAAGCACCTATAAGTCGGTTCGTCCTTCGTCACAGCTATTTCCCGTTGCCATAGGCTGGATAAATTCTGTAACACTGGAGCTTATAATAGATGGAGACCATCACACTCGAATGCATTCACAAGCAATAGAAATCGAATTTGTAACTTTTCCGGAACCCGGATGAGACATGCACACCCAATTTTGAGTTCGGCTCTCATCCATCCAGCCCATCAAAATGGGGTTGAAATTCGGTTAGGAAGTTTGATTTTTGACTTCGTTTGAATAATTTTGGTCTGGTTCGAGCGAATTTTGAGGCAACCTTATTCGGTTAAGGTTGAATACTGTGACCAACATCGGAGTGTGTGTCCTACCACCGATATTTGCTCATCATCAAAGGCATGCCCAATCTAAGTTGAGTTGCCAATTTAATTACGAAAACAACAAAGCAAAAAAATAGCTGCCCTCTTAAATTGATACGAATACCATCCAATAAAACTCAAATTGAACAAGAACACGCCTAGGCACAAATTATCGCTGCAGGCTCTCAAGTACAGTGTAGAGCCATTGGCAGGAGAGAACTTTGTGTGATTAAATTGAGTTTAATGGCACACTCTAAAATGACAGTTCAACGGATGCCTTTTGATGTGTATATGCGGAATTTTATGATCCTTGCGGTAGTTGTTATTGCCCCAATGACGATGGATTCGTTTTCGTACACTTCCAATTGCCTTCGAGTTGTTAATTATTTCTATTAACAATAGTCTTCTTCTTTTTGTTGCGAATTCCTAAAGACCCGTGCATTCTTGTACGTAGAGTGTCATTTCGTTTGGAAGTTTCTTTGAAATCGAATTTTTGCAGCTCGTAGTCACAAATCTGAGATGGTGTGTAATTAAAGCTTCAACAGTATGGTCATAAAGCGAAACAGTAATCTGGTGTTGTTTTGACAAAAAAGTCTAGTGTTCTCACACGACCATTTTTAGGTGCTGAAAACAAGTTACACTCATTTAGTACAAGGCTTGATAATGGCCAGTACTTCATGGTTAATAGTTGATTTGTCGGTCGTTTTACCGACCACTGATCGCTTGCGAACAGCTTTACGTGACAAAGATCACCATCTTAATATGCATGTCCAAATTGCTCATATTGGACTATCAAAACGGCATGAGCAGAAACACACCTCAGATTCAAAAAAATGCTGAGCTTTTTAGGTTAACAGTCTGGCGCATACCTCACATACCTTTGGCCTGTCTAATTAACTTAAAGAACATGCATCGCATTCTCCAAGGTCATAAAAATCCTTCGATAATGAGTTTCTAGTTAAGGCGTTACGTCAAGCGTATAAAATACTTCCGCTTAACGCGCTCAGCGTACCTATTCTTTAACCGCTCAGAACAACACTTTACCGACTGGTTGCTTAGGCAAGTCCTAAAACCAAGCTAAGTACATATGCATGTAAGCATACACACACACACACACACACACAAGTTGATCCACTCATATGCGGGTAAAAGAAAAGTTCCGTTTGCCGCTTACTTCGTTAAGGAGCCGTAGCCGTAGCCGAAGCATAAGCCACAGAAGAAAAGAACCGACCAGAACAGCCGGTGCTTCATTAGTCTCCTTTCTTATCAATGAACGAATGCACATTCTTCAATTAATTGAAATTGCATAATGTGCACACTTTGCGGCGTGGCGCGGCACTGTGTCTACGAATGAACGAACGACAAGAGACGAATGCACACACCACCACACAGAGCGAGAGCCATGCCAAAACGAAGAGCGCAAGGAAAGACGGACAAAAAGGAAACCAAAGCACAGTGCACCCGTTACCTACCATAACATTACACACACAGTAATTATTAGTAACAAGGCACCGTTTTTCTTCGTGGAGTTACTGTTTCCACGTCTCAATGGTTCACTTGGTTTGGCGCAATTTTTCATTTGCTTTTCGCCGCAATTTTTTTTTTTTTGCATCTGCTTCTTGCTTCGCTGCCTTGTCTGGTGGCATAGCTAAACGTAGCATATAATAATGCAGCAAAAGAAAATCCAAAGACAGGCCAAGATGGATGAGAAAAGAAATGTGCGGTGAGGAGGAAAGAATGGAAAAGAGTAAAAAAAGTTTAATCATTATCAAGTGACTACCTTGACCCCGAACAACCTTCGTCATGACGGTGGCATATATTGCGCGGTAGTAATTTATGCTGTTTCACTTTTCAACGTTTTTCTCATTTCATTTTTTTTTTTTGATAAATAAAGCATGTAAATTATGTATGTGCAGCTCTAATTACAAGCACAGTGGACAGCATCAGACACACCACTCGAGTTGCAGTGCAGGTACGACGGATTGTCTTCAAACAATTTCAAAAGCTTTTTTATTTTGTTATTGTGACTGCATGCGATAGCGTCAATAAGAACGAGTTAATTTGCCGTGATTTACGATTTATATATTGGATTGCATAATTTGTTTATAAATACAGACGTCGCGCCGGTCGTGTCAGGTAAATATCGGTTGGGCATTTTATTGAACTAATGTGCGGCCTGCGGTATGGTTTGGAAAAAAATTGTGTCGCGCCTAGATTTTTGCATACCTTGTTAAGACTAGATAGAAGGGTAACGTTGCTATTATTCGAAATTTTTTGACTTGAAATAGTTTAGGTCTATTTCATAAGAAAAGTTTTTTACACGAATCTCTCTTCAGGTGGCCAAATGACTATACACATTTTTGGTAATTTACGGCAGGCATAATGAGAAATATTTGTATTCTTTGTATCAGCCGCAAGGATGAGAAAAAGAGAAAATAGAGTATGATAGGAATATGATATGTATGGTAGTCAGGAAGGTTGCTTTGAGGTTATTTTGTTAACTTGAAAGTTTATCATGAACAGGCGGCCCACGTCAGAGTAACGTTTATATATCGATGGTCCCCCATAAGTCTATTCTGAGTCAATTTAGCATAGCTTATCAAAACAGTTGCAACGATTTCTATATTTGTGCATGCAAATGCAAAATGCAATAACTATAATAAACAAAAAAAAAACGTTGAAACTCCTGAAAATAACTCAATCATTGTCCAATTCGATAAACTCAAATCAAAGCCAATTCATCCAGAAAAGTCACTATTTGGTGCGCTTTTTTATCCGGTAAGATCCTTGGTTCAAATATATGCCTTCCAAAATTATAGTCAACGCCGGGCGATGCAGAGGCCAGGCCACTCAGGCTTGGAAGTTAACATCCAACGCTTTATTACCGAAACGTACTGTGAAGAATGTATAAATATTGCACATTTTCAAAATTCCTAGCTTAGGTTAGGTACAACCATAGTCAGACTACTAACATTTGTCAACAACTCCAGTAATAGTGTTGATCCCAACGGACAATGGTGACTTGATCATTATTAGATTTAAGGAGCAGACAGAAACCTTGCTGTCAAAGGGATTCCAACCGGGGACCAATATAGTAAAAGGCAAGCACTAAACCAAAATTATTAAATCCATACAATTTTCTATCAAATAAATATACTTGCATGGACATAAAGATCTACGTTTTATTTCAGTTTAACGTTCTTCGTCTCTATAGAAAACAACCTTCAGAATGTTGCTAACATTTTGTCCATCCATAGCCATCCGCTTTGTAGGGGACGGAGAGCGAAGTCCAAATGTGACACGTCGTATTTATTAATCGCCTTTTTGGAGAATATATATTCCCACAGGCAAAATCCAATAATCAAACACATGATTGGCAAAAATTATGTACATAAAAGTAGATTTTACAAAATAAAATGGTTCGTTGACTTGTTCTTTTTTTTCCTCAACATCAGGTAGTCGCATATATTTTTGGCAACCCCACAACCATTCTCATCCAACCTTCCTGACAGCAACAAACACTCTTGCATACATACTGACTCTTATGAATAATTTCCCCCGTGCAGTTCTTGATAAGTCTAGTCTAGTACTCGCATGGCCTAGTTAGCTTATCAGAAAATTGTAAGATGATAACAAAATATTGACTGTCTCAATAAAATTTACAAAAACAAAAAATAGTTCTCATACGCCCTAGGGAATGATTATCTGGTGAAGTGTATATTTCATACCCCGAGAGTGCTATTCAAACACAAGAAATCGCAAAAAGAGGCACACTATAACTAGATATCCTCTGTCGCTTTACAACAAAAACGTATTCACGTGCCTGACTCCAGAACTACATTAACTACATGCAAATAAACACAATCCCACTTGATTTTTGTTCACTTTACAGCTGAACCGCATGCAAATAATTAAGTCATGAGCAAGAGAGGCATTACGGAGCAACAAGTTGTGCCCAAAGGCCTTCTGCACCCAATTCAGGAGGACAGTGCAGACACTTCGAATGCGAGCCATCATTAAAGCAACAATGTAAAGTTTGTAAATAACTGCAGCAAGGACACGATTAACTAAAAAAGCCACGTACACAAGGATAACACCAAACCAAAGAGGGCAGTCTGACGCTGGTGACAATGTTGATGATCGCGATGGGGATACTGCTGGCGGAAGTGCACGTCTGCACGGAACATTTTTTTAGACATTCTACAAACGAAAGGAGGGAAATTTGATTCTTCATAACTTCAGCCAACCCTCGTCATTTAAGTGAGCATACGTGTGGAACCATGAACCACAGAGCATAGCTCGTGAACGTAGAGGAGAACACTTTGAACGCGATGTGGGTAGCGCCTGTCTGTGCAGCTGGAAAAAAGTACATTTTGCCAAATTGAATTTCAAGAATGTGAACTGCAGTAATGGGCATGAGTAGCAGCTCATCCGGGTGCTGGCATGTTGGCGCAACAAATGTGTTGAACCTGAAGAGGTTTTACATGAATTTTATTGCCTGAGAAGTGGTAATTTTTTATTTAGTTACAGTAAATAGCCTCAGTGGTTGTTTTGCACTGTATAACATGCGCTTTTGTTGGAGTGATATGCTTTATTAGCCAGTTTAAGTTGTGACTGAAAATCAATTAACCCAGGACTGCTTCAGTTACCGTCAAGCAATCCGTGTATTGAAAAGTCCTCTACGATTTGAAGAAGAATGACTAAGACTCATTGGCATGACTCAATGCGCACACGCAAAGATTGCAAATATTCGATAAGCAACGGATAAATCACTCTCACCTAGTTCCAAATTCATTTCTAAACGACAAACATGATGTCAGCTTTGTTTTTCCCCATGCACATGTACACGCGCACAATAAGGTCACTTCAATAGTGAAAAAGAAAACAATTGTCTCTAAAGACTCCCAAATAAAGGCATACACAGCTTGGCTCCTACAGAACAGCTGCATCGCAGCGCTAACAATATCGCACAACCATAAAATCGCATTAGCGCCCACCCAATTGTCCTGGATAAATTCTATAAATAATCAAACGGTGACAAAATATGCTAATCACGATCACGCTGCGAATTACATTGTAAGTATATTTGTGTGTATCTGCATACTGGGGGTATGCGTTAGAAAAAATGTTGTCGTTCACTAAGTCAGCAGCACCGAATAGAGGCACAGCACAATCCCATGGTGGATGCAGGCATAGTGACCGTCCTTCGAAGAAACATACTGCGCACAGCACAGATGCAAGATACTGAACCCAAAAGGCCGTCCAGATATGATATGTTCCACTTGCAGTTCGACTTCGCCAAATGTGGGCATACGAGTACTATGGCACTTTGTTGGCACACCGAACTAGAGGCGATCCCATGGCGTCAACCTGGCGAACAACAACTCCAACTCCAGCATCCACCAATTGGACATATTGTTATATTTTGTACCACCATTGGCATCAGCCTCCATCGGCCGTATTAACTACTTGCCACAGTTGGAGGCAATAAAACCTCAATATTCGATCGTTGCATGTGGCTGGTGCGCACCGCTGAAGATCCAAGCAGCGGCGAAGAGCTGCAGCGGTGATTTCAAAAAAATACCTGTTGCAACATCGGATCATACATAAAATCCGTTAAATGTGAGATTTTCAACAGGCCCGAGAGTATTTCCATATGAATTCCATGTTGTTCTACCTTCCTCCCGAACACATGGCGCGGCGCGGTGTTCATTGGGTACAATTGCAGTTCGATGTTGCTGGATTTCTGCTGCTGTTGCTGGTGCATGTGGAGTGTGTTCCTACGGAGTGGCATGCTCACAAATCCAAACAGGCAGCCAGGGTTCACGGGTGTTGGTGTTTTTGTGAATACACTACATCCAAGTGGTCACATCAAGAACCCTTTCACAAGAGACAACACAACACAGCCACACATACACACAGTTGTAGTGTGCCAGCAATGAGCCGTTATAAGAAGTGTCTTAGTAAGAAGCTATTTTTCCATCGTGCAATCTGTGAAACTCACAAATAACCTGTGTAATAACCTATTTTGGCGGAGAATTATTAAAAATCGTGTAGCTGGTTGCCTACAGCAACCAGACTTACCTGCAGATAGCAGTGACTCTTTGCGACCTACCCTAGTCCACTATGGCTACATAGAGGTACTTCTGCTGTATCTTTTCGTGTTTTTTCTTTGCTTTGTTGCGCTATTGCAAAACTTGTGTTACCTGCTTGCGATTCAGTTAGATACAAGTACTTGTACTGCGGTATGGCCGCGTGTTTGTGCGTCTGTGTTTGTGACGCTCTATGTTAAGAGACAAGTGCACAGGTTTCTTGCAAGAACCGTTTTATTTTCAGTTCTACCATTGAAATAGAATCCATCCAAAAAAGGGGACAAAATAACATTGAAATCTTTGAGTGTTACAAGACTAAGGTATTTGCTCGCTTCGAATTGGTGACAGCTTGTTTGGCATCGTTTTCTTCTTTAATCCACATGCCAGCTTGTACAACATATGTACCTAAAAATGAAGAATGACTTGCCGCAAGGATGCAATCTACATTTGGTGTTTTCATTTAACAGCACTGACATAAAATCTGCGAGTTAGGTTCGGCAGGACACCTGAACCGTACAATGAGATATTTCACCATTAAGCAGCTATCATTGCGGGTAAATAATTTATTGTTATTACTGTGAGGTCCCTGGAGCTGTATGCCTGTGGGTTTGGCGTGAGCTTAGTTTGGCAGTAAACATTAGGGAATAACCTTGTAAATGGCCTCCTTACTGCCCATTCAAGGGAATTCTGAAGGTAACGCCCCAGGATTGGATCGGATTCATTGAATTTGTTTGACCCAGAAAGTGAGAGTTCGTTTTCAGTCAAATCTTATGTTTGAATTATATTTGAGTGGAATTAAAAATTGACCGAAACACATCCATATACTTTTCCATAGTTCGACCACAAAACTTAACATTTTTTTGAAGCGCCATAATTGAATAAATTTGAACGACAAATGATGAGTAAGATAATAATTTCTAGCGTAAATTTTTTCTGACAAAACAGACTGTCATACCTTCTTCGAACTCCCCACTTCTAAGACAAAAAGTGGAAGTACTTCTTCGGTTATTAATATTGTTTGCCGAAGTTCGTGGACCATAGTAATGCTGGTGCGACAGTTTCATTGAATGTTGACTGATTTCGTAAGGTTACGCCATTAAATACACAACCGAATTCCCACACACTGGACATGCGTGCATAGTGATTGCGTTTGAGGCCAAAGGTATGTGACAAATGTATTTGCATGTTTTTTTAGGTATGGGGTGAAGTCAATTCAATAGATTGAAACGAAATCATTTGAATCTGCTGCTCTATTCAAAAATGCGTCCTTCAAAAAAAATTTTGTACAGCAGGCAACCTTGAAACATGCGCACTTCTCTACGTAATGAATGATATGGACGAAGAGTCTTGCTGAGTGATACATTCCCGGGCATAGAGTGATTTCAAGACTAGTCTGCATCTAGTTGTTGCAGAGTGTGCAAACAAGACAATCATGAGGACGGCAAAAGAATAGATAGGAAAAGTTAATTCAACGCACTTGTTAAAAATCTTCCACTCTGAGGGATGGTGCGATTGGGAAGGAAGGAATTTCCAAACGAATTTCACTGTTAACCTCAGCACCAAAAAGGACTGAAGCTGTAGATCCCTAGTCAACAGAGTGAGCAGCAATACACTAAAAAATTATACAGACGGATCAAGAAGTTCTTCATTGCTTCTTGATCCGTTTGTAACACGGGTATTTGAACCCAGGACAAAATATTATATTACAATAGTATTATATATTTCGAATGTATGGGCAAACTCAGAAACATTTTTCAGGCAGAAATTAGTAGATTGACATAAATTATGTCAAATGCGACACAGGGCTGGGGTATTTTTGAGTACTCAGTAGCTAGCTCAGTAATGATACTCAATAAAACGCTCTTTTGCTGGGTTATATTTTTCTTCCAAATGTTGGTACGGGTGTTTACGTCCATTGCATTAGGTGATATTCTCACATCTGACTCCAATGTCAAAAATAAGTGAAATTTAATTCTGAGAATTGTCTTTAAGTAATATGAATGGTTTGATACGTTACAGAATTGCACAAGTAACATCAACAAGTAAATAGAAAAAACACTTACAAGTGTCAAATAATCGATTGATGCCAACCCTAGATTAAATATGAATAATGAATAAATAGTTCCCTCTGGCGCCACCTATGAAGTTAAGCTTCTTAAACTATCAGCGAAAAACAAAGTACAACTTTGCTAGATAATTGGCTACATTGGATTAGAAGGCAATTAAATGCCCGAATCCCTAGTTAGGAGAGGAACACCGGAACCCTTGGAAGGTCAAGAACCATTCGGAGCTGTAGGAGATCATGTCATCAAAGACGAATTCAAGGAAGAAGGATTCAATCAGAAACCTTGAACAATGCTCATGACATGAAGCAGGCCAAGAAACTCTTTGATTAATAAAACCGATATAAGGTTGCGGCATGGAGCATGAACATCATCCGCATCCCAACAGCCTTTCTAACAAGGCATTGAAGGCTCAGAGAGTATCTAAGGAAACAAGAGATATGAGAAGAGGGTCTCTGCACTTTCTGTGGAGAATCTATTTAAATGCCAGAATATCCACAATAGGTTTGTATTTGGATTTTATGAGGAACCCTTGTGAAGTAAGCGAATAGAACCGTCTCCCATTCTCAGATATCCCAAGAAAACTGTCTTAGAGAGAATCTCAGAGACCCTCTTCTCGTATTTCTTGTTTCCGTAGGTGATCTCTGAGCCTTCAAAGCCTTCAACAAACCTCTTCCATTTTTGCACAACAAGAGTCCATAACTAAATATTATTTTATGTGAGGATAACTCATAACAGAGTAAGGGTATCAAGAGGGCACAATAGCAATAAACCCTCATCAATAATAATAACAATAATTACGTGATTTCTCAAAATTCCAATTTGAAATGACCAATTTACGCTGAGGTCACCAAATCAATTTATTTTTTACATACTCCATTGATCCTTCCCACACAATTTCGAGCAACCTTGCAAAAACGCATCGACAACAGTTCAAAGCCTCGTCAATCGTTTTCCATGCGTTATAAACAAACGTTTTTAAATTTTCACAAAGTGCTGTCATATCCTACACCATCCCACGAAAGGCCGCCCGATGAACAAAAATGCATACTCTAACTCTCGTGCTGGTCTATCTAGATTGTAAGGTGGTCTGCCTTTTTTTTCCTGCAAGTGTGGTTTTGTAATCGACCTTCCCTCATTAGTGGCGAATGGCATAAGAAAAAAAGTGTCATTGCAAAAAGTGTCCAGCAAACAGGAAAAAACAAAAAAAAAAAAAGAATTCATTTCACATATCCGCACGATTCAGTGCTCGTGTGTGTGTGAAGAACGTTAGACACACCATTTTCCGCTCTGATGACCATAAAAGTCGTTGAACGATCTCCAGTGATAGTTTATACATATTTTTTGTAACACAACAATTTTGTTAGTAAATCTGCAACAGCGACAAATAAATGCAAAAACCAAAAACAGCGGGTTCGCTCAGAAATGAAGTAAGAAAAAAAAAGCAACATCTAATAGATACACATGTAACTTTTGTCGCCCTGTCTCCCTCGCTCTGCACACTGAACTGACGCTTGGCGCTTTTTCTATCGCTTTTTTGGAGATGGTGACGATGGTGTCGATGGTGGTGTTGGTCGGATGATGATGTCGGTGGTGGTGTGCGGTGCGGTAACTTGCATTTACCATATGCCATATAGCCTAACCTTAACGATTATTACTCAATTCGCAGCCAACTGGCCTCGATAATAGCGCGAATTTACTATTTTGTATACAATCGCGTCATGGTCTTGTGTTTGTCTTATTCTCCTTTGCGAGCAGATAAACTCCATCCCTCCAGCGCGTAAGCAGGCACTGTTTGGATCTGCACGATCCGTATGACATCATTTGCGAATACATTTCTTAAATCAGCCCAACACATGTTCCAGGTTCTGAGAGTTTTTTTCATCAATTATTTCCCAATTGAATACACAGCAGTAGCTTTAGGGCTGCAAATTTCCCTCAATTGTCGGAATGATTTCACTTGGGATGTGTGTAGCCGCTTAATAGATCAAGATATCCGTGCCGTGTATATGTACACATCTGTAGATATGCATGTATATTTGCTGAGCAAATCATTCGTTATTTTTTCGTCAGTTCGATACAAGACAAACAGTGTATAGTTTTTGTCTTCTCTTTTTTTTGGCGAAAGAATGAGAGAAATCAAATGGAAATAAAAGGTTGGCACTGACCTAGATATTGAATTGAACAATGTAACCGACAAAACTTTATTAGATCATATCTCTTGGTATAGGAGACTCTGCACATGTGTTGGTTTTAAAAACGAAGTACCTATCCCCATACCAGTTTGGGTTTCGATTTGTTCGAAATAAAATTTTAAGATAAATTTGTGTAACTATTTTGGATGAATCAGATGGAAAGTGAAAGGCAAGAAGGTGTTGTAAATCTGCCTGCATGACCCATATTTTATATTCATAAAATTTCTCTACATACATTCTGCGAACGATTGTTAAAGAACCACTCGGTCTACAATTGACGACATCAGAGTTGGAATCTGTAAATGTGTGAGAATTCCATTAATTTTTATCTATCAAATGTGGAGCAGTTATGTTTGGCATCTGTTATGTAGATTGCTTGATCTGTAATGGGGACATTTCTAGAATTTAATAAGTTTTTGAAGTTAAACGATTGTTGTGTTTCGTGGCGTTGACGCGTTATGTTGACTGTCAGAATGGATGTTTAAACTCGATTTTTGGTTTAAACTTCAGTTCAACGATATATTCGGCGTTACAGTATTAAGTGAGAGTACACTGCTGCTCAAACACCAGTTCCGGGCATTAGCTACATTTTCGTATTTTTTCTCAAGACATTTCAAGCTCAGTAAGAGGATCCTTTCTTGAATAAAACATATTTCTTTAAATTAAACTAATTTGCTATGGATGCCATATGCCGCCCTTTCATTCCATTGTCGTGTATTTGAATGCACCAACAGGATTTTAAAAGTACAAGGCATAGCAAAGGCATAGCAAAAGGAAGCGTTGCCATATTTGTTTTTCGAACGCACTCCAGCGGAGTTCAACTGAACTCGACTTCAGATTTCACTGTGGAACGGGACGAGTTGGATGGAATTTATTTTAAACCTTCACTGTGATTACCACAACATTTTCGATTGTCGCTGATACTTCAATGAAGGAAACAAACTCTTCGATTCCTTCAATTAAAAAAGATAAAGTGATGCCCTACCATGTGACTTCTTTAATAGGACGATCTTTCAAAAGCCCGTCCAATTGCTAGCATATGTGGACGACGTTGATGTGATTTGAAGAATTGAAGCGGAACCGCCTGAAATGGGTCTGACGGTAAACGAGGGCAAAACGAAGAATGTGTATACTGGTATGCTGTTATCGAGAAAGGACGCACAATATCCGTGAGAACTTCACTATAGGCACGTATGAATTTGAAGTAATGGGACGCTGTTTTTAGCGGAGTGGTTTCATGGGCAATATCTAAAGCGGATGAAGAGGTTCTTCTTCTTAGTATTCTTGAGAGAAGAGATCTGCGCGGAATTGAAAGGACCGGGCTTAAGATTGTGTCGGGTGGAGTGTCGGGAGAGATTTGAGTCTAAGGTACAACTCGAACTGTAGCGTCTTTAGCATTCTACATTTCAAAATCTTGTGGGTCGTTCATCAAAAAAGAGGCCAAATACTATTACGTCTGTTCAGGAAATTTTGCAGCCAATGTCCGAGGAATTTCCATGATCTTTAAAGTTTCTGTTTAGCAAATAACATGAAGTAAAAATTCTGTAAATGACATTTCGAATTCTTACGAGAGTGTGAGGTGCAGTTTCTATGCAGCTTCCGCTCAAGTCATTTAAGCCAAAAAAGTTTTGAAATTCTTTAAAATCTTTATTTAAAATTGTAAATAAGTTATAGCTTTTGCCACTTCGACAAACACCCCTCGTTCTATTACTCCAAAGTACACCTCTTAGGCTAGGGAACCGCCACAAAATGTAATAAATCAACGATGTTGCTAATGCTAGCCATGTTTCTGATAAGCATCCTTACAAGAATGGACCCAAAAAGCAATCCAATTATCCTGGTACTTACGGTCAGAATTTGTTTTGGAAAAAACAGAAATATGAAAAAAGATGTTGATAATCTTGATTAAAAAGCTAAGGACGTGAAGAGGCCAGTTGGTTAACATCATGTTCACTAAATACGTTAAGTTGTATTCCTAAATAAAGTATGTTTACAATAAATATATGTCGGGCAAAGCAAAAACACCCTTTGAGGATATAGTGGGACACATTCACATTCTTAAAAGAGATTCATAACGTTTTGAATTCCTTAAAAATGAAGAAGTTATAGAGTCTGACAGCTTTAAATTGACAGTATTACTTTCACCAGCTGATTTGACAGTTGTCGCATCCATTTTCTTTGAATGGTTTGAAAATTCATGACTAAGAGAGTAGCAAATTTATTTGAACCTCAAATAAGGGCTATTCGTAAAATTCCATTACATCCATAAAAAGTCCTCGTTTGTCTCCGCATCCAAGCAAAAAGAAGAACTTTCATTATTCGCATGATGTTAACCTCAGTTCATTAAATGTATGACTTATAAATAACAAACCGAGAGTCGATGAATGAATGTACACTCTTGTCGAAATGGCTAAAAATAGAAACAAGATAAGTCGCTTAGTGTTAAAGATAAATCCAACAGCCCGCGATAATCTTCTTTGTTTTATGACGCCGAAAGGAGTTATCAATGCTCACAATTTCTGTCTCGTGTGCTAAAAGTCGGCCTAGAAAACGTTTAATGTGAAACTGCCACAACTTCAAAGGCGTAGTAAATCTAAGAATAAGAAAGTATAAAAACCGCTTCCGCATTTACGCTGCAAACATTGCTGATTGAACTACATCAAATAGTGAGAATACAGTTTGAGAGTTACACTATAAGACAGAATTTACTGTCACATAAAATACTATTAAAGTGCAGACATATGTGCAATCTGTCCAAGTCGGACCGGTTCCTCATGAAATAAAAAATTTATCAATCATCATAGATTCTGGTCATTTTTTTTTTGGTTAAATGCCTTTCATCTCCTCCATACAAATGAGTGGCATAAAATCTTTAGTGTCCATCAAATTCATATGCACCATGGCATGGACGATGCGAAGCAACCATAATCGTTGCAAAACAAACAACATATCGCCCGTGATGCACCCGCTTAATAAAGCGCAAGAGTTTATTACAAAATTACAACGCTTAAATCCGTCGAACAACAACTGCACTGGTCTGGCAGTGGTGACCGCTTCTGTTTTGCCGTACCCACGCCTCTGCTTAGAGCATCTAATTATGCGAATCGCACACCGAATGCGCATGGTGGTGTACGAATGCTACCTAAAATTACCACCTGTCATCCATGGGATCTAGATAATTCGCTGCCAGTTGCAGGAATATTAGATGCGATGTTGTATTGAGAGATAAACGTCCAGTGGTCGCAAAGACATGTTTTCCCTATCTAATTGAGGTCAGCTACAAAATTGTCAGAGTACGATAATTTGTATTGAAAACTCCTTGCGCAATGTATCGCATGAGATAAGTTCCTTGCCGCTGCGGTCGCAGAGCAATTAAAGTTCCATCGTCCGTGCTCCATAAATGGTCATGACTCAAAAGTGAGTACATTCCTCCTTGACTATCCAACAAAAACAGGCCCGTACACCTGAGAACGATCGCTCGCCCCGTTCAGTGGAGGTATTTCCCTAGTTACTTTAAAATATCTTCACATGCGCGCAAAGGGTTTATCAACCTACATACAACCGGTTGCACTTAATCGGATTATTAAATAGAAAAAAACCGATTCAAGCGTGCCACATGACTCGCCGTTCCGTTGGTTTGCTGTAGTAGCTAGCATGCACCACTCTGGTCCATCGTTATTGTCCATCCATCCGATGGGATAACTTGAACGTGAAAAAGCCGCCATGCAACATGCAAGATACAGTTACATTCTCGGAGGTTCATGCGAGGCAGAAAATGCAAGAAGATTGAAGAATAAGTAGAAAAAAAAATTAAATCGAAGAAGATATCTCTCCTACCCTATGAGGCGAATGGCAACAACAACAACAAATATAATTGACAAACTGGACGCATGCGCCTACTTGCAGTAGACACTGATCGCAGCATCTACCCAACCAACCGCCCAAACAACCTGCAACCAAGGAAGTAAAGTTGCACCTTTATCTATTTGCCTTGCGGTACAGCAGGGCAACAATCGAAGAATACCACCACCACCACCATCACCAGCAGCAGCGGCAGGCAGCGGCAGGCAGCGGCATCATCGTCGTCAACATGATCATCGCAATGATCATCGTGGGCTTCTGCGGTGCGGATTGACTGGGTATGAAGCCTATGTGGTCGGTCCATGGGTAAACACGGGGAAAACAGTGCCCGTGGTTGGGCATTTATCGCACTGGCCAGTTTTAGTTTATTCATTTTCTAGTTTTTTTTTTGTCTTCCCCTCCCGAGTTTGGATGCGGATAAAGTTAACTGTAGGTTGCACGAATACGTTTTGCAAAATGATCACACACACTGTGTTTTGGATAGTCAAGCTCTCTCGCCATGAAAGATCGAGTATCTTGTAGAGTTCAAAATCAGTGTCTGTGGTGGATTGACCTTTTATGAAAGTAGAATGGTTACTTAAAGAATGCATAAGAATTTTAAGTCAGAAGGTAATAGTTTGTCAAATTCAATTCACATACACACACCAAACAACAAAATAAATAGAGAATACATTCTGGAGGTACAGGTTTAGGAAATGATGAGAAAATTCCACTCTCGTGGACTGGCCGTAAGTGCGTGTAATTTAAGGTGGCATTTGAGGAACTTCGCGTACATAAGGGTTTAACTACAGACAAGAAAGTTGTTTGGTTTGAAGCTAATTAGATAATCCATGACATCTGCACTTCGCTATTTTGCGACTTAATACATCTGCAGCTAGAATCTCATTCGAAGAATTGGATATGGAAAATCTACTGTTACGTGAACAGACCGTCACTCAATACATCATGGGGTGAGACTTCATGCTTCTTCGTGAAAGTAGAAGGTGACTGACCGTCCCACAAAAAAAAGACTTCGATTTTAAGTCGGAGCCTTAAACGACACGAAACGAAACTATTGGAGAAAAAAGTAAACCACAACCAATTAAATGAAAATTGATTTCTATCTGTAACACATCGAAATAAAATTTTCTTTGTACATTCTATCAGTGCAGTGTTACACAAAAATTGTAACGGCCTTCGGCGATTTTATCGAAATTTAGGTTCTCCATTTGGTTTTTGGGTAAAAGTTAAGTTTACACTGTCGAAAAGTTGTCATCAATTTAAATCCGAAGCAATTACCCACATGGTTGCATCGATCCATAGATACCACCACATTCACACAGGTAAACAAACTTTTCTCACAGTCACCTCACCCGCAGGCTCTAGAGCACTCTGCAAGCAATTAAAACACACAAATTGAGCAACCACTCGACTGAACATAATAATAATTTTCGAACCTCACCAAAATTTTCCGTTCTACCTACAGTAATATCATAAACTAGGAGAGTTGTCACACGGTCCACAGCCGCAGATGCAGCCATACCTCGCCCCCTTGCAGCAAAGGCCAAAGACAAACTTTAACTTTTACTTGATTTACCATATTTCAATACACATGCATGGGTTTTGGTTTACACATCCTGGCTTGGCTTAGACGAAACACCCACAGACACACTGTTTCGTTTACTGAATATATGCGTCTGATGTAGGTGCGAATGATAGAAAAGTTGAGTCGAATTTGAATTTACCTTGCACAAAATTCAATGTGATACGGAAACTATTTGCGAAAGCCAAAAGGAAAATCGTTTAGGATGCATCGCTTTGGCCGTAGCCAATTTCTGGGGTATTTACTGTTTATGCATTCAGTAAAGTTTTGCCTTTTCACTTGATATCGTTGTTGTTTGCAGTTGTCTGTTATCTATGTAGCTTTGATTTAGCTCAACTATTATCAGATTTGAGATGGGATGGTTGAAAGGCCCAGGTGCACAGGCGTCTTAAGATTGCGGTGGAAGAGTCTTAAAGTTGTTGGTCAAAAGTTAAAATGTTTAACCCAAGATTTGAGTTTGCATTTGAGGTGAGAATAACCAAGACTGTGCGTCACCTCTCAATAATGGTTAGATGGTTTACTGAGGAACGATGAAATTGTCGACTGTCCTGTGCTTATGGAATGGGAGTATTTATTTATACGATGGGCTTGTGGTGTAAGATTTGTTGAGCAATGACTTTTCCTTTCCCACAGCGTATAAGTAACAAATTCTGTTGCTCGATAATGTTTATTTTTGCTGACATCGTTATGAGTTCTTGTTTATGGATATTCATTTTCATTTTAGGTTTCAATGGGTTCTTCTGAATCACATCAATTTGCTTTCGTAGCTTACATCTTACTTGATCTGCTTAGTCATCAGACCAAATGCACAAGATTTGACAAAAAAGTCATGACTGCCCTGAAATTTCATCCAATAGAGGAGAGTTTATACTATACTTCTCCCTTCAAGTTTGGTATTAAATTTCAGAAAAATGGCAAAAGATTTCGGCATGTAAACCTCGTCAGTCTCTCATTCTCTTCCATGATTAACGATCCTACCACTCTGCTCCATATACCTCAATTAACATAAATCAACACAATTCCATTCTTTGAAAATCATCATTAATTGTGTATCTCGCCAGACTAGAAAAACTTATGTCAATAACCTTTTGAAAGAAAATAGAACATTCAAATTATTCCGAGACATATACATACTAAAGACCCCAAAACATAAATGTCCATATTTTTTTGAGAATAACTAACGCTCACCTATGAATAGCTTAGTCAAACATGTCGTCACTGTGAACGAATATTAATCCGCTTCGAGGAGTAATCTTTTGTCAGCTATCTCTTGCTGTAAACTATATTTCGCATAGCGTTATGAAAATGTGTAAATTACCACCTCCTTCCCAGAAGTTAAATAAAATGTGCCCAAAGGCGATGCAAATTAGCAAAATAAGAGAAGAAACAAAAAAAAATACAATCAAATGTGAATGCGAGCCAAGGTTATCTCATCGACGGAAATAAACAATAAAAAAAAAGAAAGAAAGAAAACGCAAGAAAGAGAGAAATAAATAATTTAGCGCCCTTTACCTTGCTGACATATATTTTATGGTAAAATATATTTCGGTTCAGCGGCTTCCTCCGTACTCTTCTTTCTTTTGTTTCTTTCTCAGTTTTTTCGTTTCGTTTTTTTTTGCAATGACCATACATTATACGATTGAATTCACACATTTCACGTTTCGAGTGTTTGTTGAAATTACCATTGATGACCTCACGTGTTGCGTGAATATATAAATAATTTTTGAGTTATGTCCCTCAAGGAGACATACACAAAATGAGCACTTTAATGTAAGTTTTGTGTGTGATATGGATGACAAGTGGAATAAATCTCAAAGACCTCACGCTTTAGCGCGTACGCTTAGGTATGGTCCTTTCACTTGAAAATAAATTAACACTAAGTAGGTCTAATGGTGGAAAATGTACCCGTACGTTTTCGCTAATAGCATAAAAAAAGGTTTACTTGACTTGATATGATCGCAAAGGCGTTTTCAAAATTGTATCGAACATGCAATTATACATACACAAATTTAATTAATTAATTGTAAATTAATACCCATGGCTATATTTATTTACAGAAATATATATTTTATAGCTACCACATATTTGAAATTGTGGGCAAGTATAGTTGCCATAGCACCAAGGGTCTCAGGCTAGTCAAAAATTAAAGCTTCTCCCTAATCTTTGTATAGCCCTATAGTTCGGTGTGGACCTGGACCTCAACCTATAAGCCTCCTCAACTAGTGCGATCTCTGGCTGGCTGTCTCCAGTTTCGCACGTCAAGTTGGTGGAGGTCACTGTCCACTTGAGTGTGCCACCTCAAAGGCGGACGTCCATACCCCACAGGTTCGGATTCCAAGAAGCTTCAAGTCGGAGTTGATAGGCCCTACATGGCCCAGCCTCCGTAGGCGTTTCATTCGGAGACGCGTGTCTTTACATTTAGAACAAATATGATTGCGAACATTGATACAAAAAGTTTAAAATCGATGGATTTCACGAAGAGCACAGCATTTGGGCGTATTTTAAATTTGAACTTGCATCTGAAGTCCTTATGAAGTCACTCAAGTATTGATGCCAGTTGATCACAGAGCACCTAGAACAAACGTCGCACCGAATGGATGATGGACTTTCTCTGCACTACTACTTTTAAGGGTAATCTTTCATTTGCGACATTTGTAAAAAGTCACAAGTGTGCAATTTCATTTGACTCTGCTTTTTGAAATAGTCACCAGACCGTGGCTGAGTGGAAAAGTGCGTCGACTCCTCTGCTGGGTTTTTTAGCTTTAAAACTCAAATAAAGCAAATTCCCTATTTCATGGCTAAGTCTCTGTACTGTCAGCGACAGTGCTCTAGAAAAAGCTTCTCAAACTTCGTCGTCCGGAGCCAAAATAAATCTAAGTCTGCCCTACAATTTGTTGGTACAGGAAGGATGACACATGAAAACGATTGTTCATCGGTGAACTGAAAGTATTTCTTTTGTTTTGGATTTTCAGCGAGATCAAGTATTAACCTTTTCAATGGGGTTCGAAACGGGGACCCCTATAACCAAGGGCAGGCATGCGTTTGTTGTTCACATCACGTCGAGCATCGTCAACCATTGTACATGTTTAGGTGAAGTATTTTGAGCAATTGGTATACGTTCTGACAGCGGACACAGTTCCACAGACATTGATTAAAAAACGAAAAAAAATCTAGAATGGTCGAACTCTATCACGCACAACACGTGTGGTTGCTGTAGAAGCTAGGACTAGATTCACACGGGACCGTTACACCACCCGCTCTTAGTATTGTAATTATTTTAAGAAGCTTCATCAAACCTTGGGCAGTAAATTTGAGCCCTCAGTGTCCACCAGTAATTTTGGTATTTGTGACCCCCTACTTAGACACGCAGTGAAAGAATACCCCCAACATGTTTTTTTCTCACGGAATGAATTAGGGATGTTCATTGTTGCACTATGTTTCATCCCTAGAAATAGATTATTTAATTTTCTATTCGACTAAATCTGATGACACCAGAAATGAGCATTCCGTGTAATACCATCGTAAGGGCTTATCTCACTCTGAAATTCCACCAAATGACGTAATGGAAAGAGTCTAAATTTAAAAAAAGAGACCAACTGATAACGCCCGCAGTATCTGTCTGGTTTGACTTACATTATCGCATCTATATTCATACAAATATATGAATGCGTATGTACATACAAGACCAAACTACGTAAGTCATCGTATCAAGTCAAACAAAATATAATATCTCAAATATTTCAAGTAAATTCTAACAGCGAACGGAAGGTGTGTCAACTATCGCACGTGGTTAGTGATTAGATATTCCTAAGATTGGTCATTCATTAAATGCAAAGACTGATTACCTCATTATAAATTACTAGCGACAGAAGTATATATATAGAATTTGAGTGCTTCAACTTATTGTAAAAATAATTTTGAACTCCATATTGGAAGACATTTTAGATTAATACAGCAAAGATAAGAGACATAGTGCCGTGCTGCAAATGACCAATCGTACATCGTAAATGCCGTCTTTGCACCCTGGTGTTGTTATTTGCTGAACTCTGTTCGAAGGAACTAAATATTTATCTTCACTCGACATAAGTTTGTGGATTTGATGATCAGATTTTTGGCATGCACCAGATATGTACACTTCATAGCGATGCGATGCTTAGCACAGACGACACAAGCATTTAAAGTCGTTCATCATCTTTGTGCGATTTGAAAAATTAACTTATTCAATCAGGCAGACAGAACGAGTTCACTTCATGGAGGTGGCGGCATTTACAAAAATGTTCTTAATATTTCTTTCTGCTTGCAAAGCAGAGGAGAAAATATAATTTCTAATTGACGGCAATGCTCTTATTTGCGTTGCGTACACAAGCAAAATATATTTAATAGTTACACTTCCTTTGGTTGATGGCTATACTATGACTGCGGAGGATGTAAATTAACTGCAGACATCTACATGACATGTATCTTTTTTCGTTTTGGTGTCCAACCAATTCCAAACAGTTTCTGCACTCTGTGCGGAGGAAAATTGTTCTTATTTCTTTTTCTGTTTTGTTGTTGAGAAACAATTTCTCGTTCTCGAGATGATAGGTGCGTATGCCCGCTAGTGTCCTATTTTATTCTGGAAAACAAAATTATTCTCTATTATAATTTCAACGAGGCATGGTATTGGGTCCAAGATGTCCAAGATGTCAGCAGCGCCCACGTTTCTGTTGCAAGTACGATGGAAACTTGGTTAAATTGCAAATGTGCAATTCGAATATAATTTTTAAAGAATAATTTATTAGAAACGATGTCGTTTGGTGTTTTTACTTGTGTAACAAGCCTTGGTTTAAAGAATTTGAGGTGTGTTGCAATACACGCGAGGTCGTCCCAATTCCAAAAATACGATAAAAGTGCGGATTTTTTTTTTGTTGTTCGAATGCAGTGTGAATGAAGTTAGTATTCAAATATTGTTCAGGTTTTTATTAGGTAGCTGAATGGACTAAATATTTTCACATTGTACGAAGAGCACACACCGTGTCTTGATTTTAATATTTTTTTTAGAAACACATTTTCCGTTCCGTGTCACAGACGATATTGCATTTGAGTACCACCAAACTGTTCGTCTTAGTTAGAGTCTCGGGAAAGGATACATGATCACCCTAAAGTTTGAGTATTTTTTGGAATAGTCTGCACAATGCTTTTGCAACTATATCCACGTACCTACACATAAAGTCTGCACTATTGAACAAGATCTTAGCTATTGAAGGCTTCTTGTTGAAATATTCCCTCGCCAAGGGAAGCCCAAATTTACTCGGTCGTATGAGTACTAATTGCAAAGAAGAGAACAAAAATCGCAGATCCATGTATTCTACCTGAAGCGCCTCCTGTAAAGACACAGAATGAACTCCAACTGGTTGCGGTGTCAAGTCAATTAAGGATTACTATATGCGAAGGAATTTCAAAAATTCTCAAGGTCTGGCCCCAAGATAATCACAATGCCACACAAACCAAAAATAAGAGGAAAAGCAAATGCTTTCAGACCTTTGCCAAAAGATACAAAGTATTAGTGCAACATTCCAATAACTGGTTTCTATGTCTTATTTTCTCTTATCCCAGCATTGTCTTCTTTTTTGCATTTCTTTCGTATCCTCGAATACAATGCAGTGATGGTTGATACTTTTTTTTTTGCTGTTCATATCTTCTTCCTTTTTCTGTGGATATTTCGACAAAATTTATAGTATTTTCTCCGTCTGCATTTGCGGGTTTTTTTTTTTTCATATATTTTTCCGTCTCTAAAAGGTTTCAAGTGATTTGTAGCGAACATATTAGTTTTACATAACACCATAAATATGTTAATTACAGTCAAAGATACTCAAGAAGATACACCACACAAGCGTATTAAATTGAGCACACATAGGTATGTATGTATCGGTGTCTGTACATGAACAGAAAAACTGACTTTTTTATGGATATCGCCTGTTAGAGGAATTTGCATTCGCTTATTGGCATAATTTAGAGAAAATAAAGTATCTTAAATGTTAATTGATGTATATTTCTCCTAAAAAAAAGCAAACCTGATTTGCAACTTACAAACATTTTGCAATAATCAAGAGACTGCTAAAGATCATTTCAATGTTTGTATCCTTCTTGTGTTTCATATGCAAATTGTTCATTTGCTTTCGGGTGTTTAATGCATCATGAAACATTCAGGAGGCACAATATTTATGGTTTAATGAAATTGGTCACACGGAAATGCTGCTACATTTGACAGTTGTTTTAGTTGCTAACCAGCGGGAACCAGTGGAAGTGTGATGTATTGTTATGGGAGTTTCAAGACGTCCTCAAGAAAAAGATCGGTTGTGACAGCTTGAAGAAGAAGGAAATCGCAAGCAAATATAGTGGCTTCTTTGAATTCACCTTAGAAAGTTGGTTTCTTAAGAAGTTCTTTTATTTTGCGACAAAAACTACACAACATGAAGACCCTAAAATACCCTTCATTTTACAGATAATACAAAATAAACTCGTTTAATGTACATACTTCGATGGACAAACAAAGATAACGATATCGGGCCTGCAACGCTTAGCTAAACTCGATGTTGCCTGTTACAGGTGAACTAATGCTTCTACTGCAACTTGTGGGTGCGGGGTCTTCTTCTTGCACAGGTGCCTTCATCATTTGGCGGATCTGAGGGGTGCAATTTGAGAAGCCTGACATGTAGACTTTCGGGACACTGTCAATGACTGCAGAAACATGGAGCCATGGATTTTGAAAGTGGTTCGTGTCGGGCAGCTTAGAAATGGGATCACCAACACAACAAGACCTCGATGTTTACTGCTATTAAGCAAATATTACTCAAAAATGGTTTGGTTGCCATCCCCGAATAGAATCACATTTAAAACGAAAAATCATATTCCGTTGACATTCGTAAGGCCAGACAAAATATCAACAAAATTGGCAAAATTGTTAGCTTAAGCCACAAACATTTATCAAAAACACATGCAGGCAATGGTATACACATCTGCATTCCAGAGGCCCTGCTGCTTACATACAAGTCTCCAGCAAAATACTCCAACTCCATTCGTCTACATGCAAATAAGAAACACACGAAAATAAATATCTACCCGAACATCAAGGTCATGTTTACGCGATTATATGCAACCAAAAAACGAAGAAAAAAAACATAATATAATAAATTTGCAACACAGCGCGTGAAGTAAATTCTTTCAAAACGAAATAACAAAACAGAAAAAAAAACGACTCACATGAGTAAATAATCAAAAAAAGGGAGACCCATCAAATTAATTCAATTCACGGCCATGCACGCTGCCCTAACTTACACTGTCTTATGGCAGAACTCATACGGCTACACGATTGGCATCTCACACATTGTCAACTGTCCAAAATTTCATATCGTAACATACATTCAAGCGAATGGGTGAATTATTTTTTTTTTATATAAATTTTTTTGCATTCCACCAAAAGGCAAAGCATGCGAATGTGAATGTGAAGCCACTTTGATGATAGATGTATGGAGCCGTTGTAGGTCAAACTATTCGCTTTTGGTAATAATGAGCACTCTTTCGCCTCTTTACCCTAAAATTACTACCACCAATGGCACACGGCTCGTAACAACTATGCCACTCTAGTCAATCCACTCGACACACGGAGTCCATCATAGCGTTGAGACCTTGTACAAAATTTGTTCGTCAAATTTGCAAAGTTGTGCAACATTTTGGCTTTTTTTTAATACAAACACAAGTGAATTCCATTAGGTGTAGTTGTAAGTCTTAAATCATATGTCCTTGAAAGGTTTGTTTGTTTTTTCTCTCTCTCTTTGCTAGCTTTGCAAAATCTTCAAGAAATAAACTATTATTATCAATTTGACCTTTGTAATTTGTGCCTGAAGTTATTTCATTTTCGGCAGTGCCTAATTTGCATACACTTGCAAAAGTTTGCGTCGCACGGGCGCCACTCGAGCGTCATCATCCACAACTGTGATGCTCCCAAGCTAGAGACGCATATGATGAGTGCGCGCATTTGTCGAGGGGTTGCTTCAAATTTACAAACCCAAATTCATTCAGTCATGCGCTGCAAACAATCTTCAAATCGAATTGAATTTCGAAGATACACATCGACCAATAAGTATCTCAAAAAATGTGACTTTTTACACAGCACAGATCGAAAAAAAACACAAAACAGATTCAGTTCAAAAGGCAGTGCGAATAAGAAACTAAACAGAAAAAAATTGGCAAGGGAGCTGTGGCAATGGCGAAGCTGAAAAAAAAATAAAGGAAAGCAAAAAACATTGCTTATACCTTCTTTTGTACCTACGTGACATACAAGCACAATTTATCTATCAAGGTAAAGATACGTAGTTTTTGTTTTTCGTTTTCGTTTTGGGACTTTTTATTCTTCCTTTTTGTAACGAAAAAGAAAAAACACAACCGCTCACATTGAATGTGTGCAGATACGAAGCCGCGCAAAATTCTTAAAATGAAGGTAAGGAGCTGCTTAGTTAAGCTTAGCACCCAGATTCAAACCGAAAAAAAAAAAAAAAAAACGAAAACGAACCCCAACAGAAAACACAACTGAAGTTGGGACAGCACTTAGGACACAAATAAAGTATTTGTAAGATGTTTTGTTCTAAAACGTAACGCTCTTTTTTATTTTTCAATTCCTGACAGAGTTCACTTTTTGTTTTTGCAAATTTTTTACTTTTGCTATCTTTTGTGTTCGCTTTTGATAATTTTTCGCACACACATGTTGGCATGCGACAATTGAATTGAAACAAACCCCAGTGCATATAAATTAGCGATGGTCGATATATTCGCTGTTGCTAGTGTCACTCGCTGGAGAGATAGTTAAGTAGTTTTTGGTCATTTTTGAAGGACAATCTAAACGCTTGTTGTGCTGTTCAAAATTAGAAGACAAAAAGTCGAAATAAAAAAAAAAGAAGTTAAATAAAAAACAAGAACAAAAACACACAAATATTTAGCATTTGAGCATAGTTAATAGATTTGATTCTATTGGATTGTGCATGCGCGCATTGAATTCGCAATGTCAGTAGGTGGGAGACGGAAAGAAATACTTTTATGTGTCGACAATACGTGGATATCTGGCATGGCAAGACTATGGGGTGAGGCTAGTTTGTTAGAGGCTGACACAAAAGGGCAATGAACAACAACAACAACCACGTTAGTGTTATTCACATTTACGTATGCAATATGAATGAGGTCATCCATTGTTACTTGTTGAATAGGAAATTTAATCAAATGAAAATACATACTGAATGTGAGAGATCTTATGGGCTAGTTAGGTACTATGAAGCGAGAAAAAAAAAACACAAGTCATTTCGCGTTGTGTACGTAAGTGTACGTTGTACCTATTGTCTGCTAAGGGAAAGGACACATTTGTGCGATGTTTGGTTCCAGTTTAGGTGATACGTAATGCAAAAATGCGGATCAAACAGAAATAAATTGTTTCTGCTTGCATATCTGGAGCAGCCCGTAAAGGAATAACAAACTTCCACATACACCATATATGTAGCCAGTTCGAGGTGAGAAAATGGCTTCTATACGGTTTCAGTAGAGGCTTTAGAAGGTGCGTACTGAAAGCAGGTAACCCCCCAGAAGCTCCTAACCATTTCATCACTGGCAACATGAGGTTCTCAGTAAAAATGATAAAATTCCCGACGCTACAGGGGTTAGGTTCTACAACAACCACTCCTGTTGAGCATGAGAGGGACCGTTGATTTTATGCCAACTTAGTTTGAGCAGCATATTGTGAGATTTACAGTGCCTTGAGGGTGGTGGATAATTGACACATCGATTGAATACCCTGCGTTGGAGTCAACGCTCAGACCTGTTATGGCACACCAAGCACGGACACGGATCTTATGTATAATTTTATGAACGAGGAATATCAACATTTAAGGATCAACAGCTATATCTGCCCTAGAATGATTGACAGCCTGTATAGGGCTGGGTCTAGCTTCTACACAACTAATAGTGTTGTGCGTGTTATTGTTCTACCACGAGTGGAAGAGAAGGGGGAGGGGACAGTTTTATGCCGCATCCAGACGGGAGAAGCTTGAGAAGCTTTTACTAGACATGAGTTCTCTTCGAGTATTGTCAGTGACTCGAAAGAGAAGGTCCAAGTACGTTAGGGCCGACTCACATACCTATAACAGACATTCTTATAACTGTTACTACTAAAAAATAACAAGAAATGTTCCATGTTCCTTAAAAGGTAATTCTCCTCTCCTACAATAAATTAATACATAAACGTAACTTTGGAACATAAAAGCTGGACTATATTCTAAATTTAGCGATCCCTGTGTTAGCCAAATCCAAAGCTTACTAACATTTAACTACTACCTACTATTGAATATTATTTATTCACAACAAAATGATAAATAGCTTTTTATTTCAATATTAATTCAATGTACTCAAGCAGTCGTACGAATGTGATTAAAATACGTATTTATAAATTAACTCGTTTTCACATTAAGGGCTAAACACCGATGAGCGAGATAAACTACCATGTCGCATAACTTATACTTTATAGGTTTCAAAAAGAAAAGCCAAACCTAAACAGACGCAACATTAAAATATTCAGCGTCACTCAAAAGAAAGGAAGTTATTTTTAAAAACACGTTGTAACACCAATACCAATATCAATTTAATGAAATACTTTACGACTTGGATCATGCCTATTTCCGTGCTTCCCTACTTTGAGTTCGTCGAATCAAAACCTATCAAATTAATAACAATTTAAATATATATTCTAATAAGTCGTAAATTATTGCTAAATATTATAATTTTAACACTCAAATTCTTTATTGTGCAGTCGTCTGTGAACGACACCTCGTCAAATGGCTCTTACATAATCCGGGTACACCGACACCGGACCGGAGGAGGTGGGACAAAAAACAAAATTAAGCAAAAATAAAAAGCATTGCGAATTATACACTTTTCCTTTCGTTCATCGTGTTGATGTTTAATCTGAAGCTTAACCTGTGATGCAACTTTACATTAGACAAAAAAATGCAAAGATCAACATACGCTCTGTATGCCCAAGTGCAAGCGTATAAGCGTAGCTATTCAGTGGCTTTTTCGCTGATAATCGAAAGTATTTACTTTGCGGGGCCCCCGACTAGCATTGATAACGGCTACTTCAGGTCGACGATTACATGCCCACATGTATGGACGTGATATTGTACCTATACTACGACTAGATAAATATTTGCCCGCATTCACTTAACGCCATTGTGTTAATTACACAAAATCTCAAATGCAGGCGGCGAACTGTCCAACACGGAACAATAAACGCGTGTGAATGTTGTTTACTGTTTTTAATATTTTTTCTTCTTCTTTCAAATTTATGATAAGGTTTGTATGTATTTTGTATACTATCGTATGATCGTTTAATTTTTTTTTTTCAAAATGAAATAACTTGGTTTGACAAATTTGGCAACTAAAGGGTGTTTGTTTTATTATCTGCCATGAAGGTAAGCAGATAAAAATTGTTTAGCGTAAGGGAAGAAGTTCGTTGAGGTATGCCTTGAAAATGTGCGTCATTTGAATTTGAGAGTTTGTTCTTTATTGTGAAAATATAGCCCGATGTAGACTAATAACAGCACATGAGCAATCCGCACTTGATATCACGCTTTGAGGGAACAACTTTAAGAGCAGTCAGGATCATTGAATGGATATTGACGAAGGTCCTGCGTTAAAATTCAAAGTCGTGCAAAACGGAACCTTGAACTTTTAACAACAGTAAGACGGAAGTACTATCTCCTCCGAGGGGATTTAGACGCGTGTTTTTATAAAGCGTTAACTGGAAAAGTTAATGACTGCTGTAAAAGTTGGTCCGCAATCGACCAACGCACTTTAGGCATAGGAGCTATTGACCATAGATGTCATTTCACACGACATGGTACATGAAAAACACATCTCACTGAGAATCTGAAAAAAAATCGGTCAAAGATGATCACTCAAAAGCTGTACAAAGTTGTTTCTTTCACGGTTTAGAGTGCTATTTGGATAGTTTGTCCAGGACTCCTCCAATTTATTGAACTTAATGCGCACATGACCTGACCTTAAATAATTCAAAACCCAAGAAGAAACATACGATTTGCTAAATTGGTGATTTTAAAATGAGTTAAACTCGTACTATGTTTTTACTTAATGCTATTTTCGACATTTTTTGTGGCTGTGAACTACAGTCAAATTGGGTTATAACGACCTTCGAGGAACTGGCGATTTTTGTCGTTATAAGCGATTCTAACTACAGTTTATCAGCGAGGCACTGTGCATCCCAATAGGCCAACTATAGTTTAAAAACGGAAAACGTGAACTGTGAAACAGAAGTCATATGATAGATTGACTTAAAGCCCGATCAAGTGATTAATGACATTTTTCATTCTTCGCATAATCTGGCTGTTTGCAATACAAATCTAAATTCTACCGAACGATTGAAACATATTATCGGAACATTTCATGATGTGGTTCCTATTGGTTTACACATATCATCCTCTTTTTGGAAGGATCGGAACGCTTTTTAACTATATTCAATTGATTAATAACATGCGCAACTTTTTGTATAAAGCTTAGCGTCAAAAAATTATGGGAGTTTTCCAGAATCACATTTTAAAAGAAAAGGAAGTCCGTTCCAGAAAAATCTTCTACAACTGAGAAGTGGTGAAGGTAATAACCCTCCAATATTACCACTACACAATAAAAGCAAATATCAAATAAGAAAATAAAAAAGTTTAAACTAACCTCGTCATTACAAGCGAATTATATAATCCAAAGTAACCATCAGTTTCAAAGTTCGGCAGTTTTCCAATTGAACTGAATCAAATAAAAACCAAAGAGTCCCTTCTGTCTCTCCCCAGAAAAAGGACCCTCATTCACTTTCAATTCATAAAACAGTGCGTTAATGATTGTTTTCACTTTTCAATTGTACACTCCACAAGACCAGTTGAATAGATACACGCAACTCATTAAACAAAACAAAAGGTAAACGTTAACTGAACAACAACAGAAAATCAACAATCCCAAGCGGATATCCAACAGTTTTTCATTCACAATTTTTACAAGTGTTCTAAAATGTATTTGTTCTAGCTTCAAAATTCTGTTTAGAATATGTAAGCTTTGCTTTCTTTGATCTTGATCAACAAATTTTTTTTTCAATGCTAGTAAGTTTGGAAATGCATTCGATCGGCAAAACAACGCATCAATATCATAAGTCTTCAAATTACCTAAGACCAATATCTATACACACCGAAGAAGTGCTACTGTCGCGGTTGAAACAAAACAAAAAAACGAAACAAAATTAAGGAGGTCCACACGAGCTATGATCGTATTAGGTGTAGTAATGGTGTTGAAACATGCTGCCTGACTGTGCTCAAAAATTTCGGCGATTTTTTTACGCTTGTCTTTTTGTTGTTGTTTCGAAATATTATAAGGAACTTTTCGCGAGATCACTTACTAACACACATTTAAATGGACAAATCAACGCCACCCACAGCAACTACTGATGCGAGAACGATCTTTTTGCGTTTCTGTTTCAGTTTTTCTTTTTTAATATTCACACACTTTTCCTTTAAACATTCCGTTTTTTTTTAATGTCTATTCAATTTTAAAATATTCACTCGTGCATATGCTCGCATTGAGAGTATGTATTTTTTCCAATTTAAATTCGAAAATAAAACCAAAAAAATGTGCGCGGTTGTTAACGACTAGTTTGCAAATGTTTCCCCAGAAACTAAGCTTCTACAACTGCTCGTTCCAAGCTAGTTCGTTCGCGAATTTCACTTGCGAATTTTTTACATGTGCGGCTATAATCCAAAAAAAAAACCAAACACTAACGCAAAAAAAAAAACGAAAAAAATATCAAGGGCAAATTGGACACGTCGTCATTTGAACAAATGTATTATAGAAGAGATAGATGATGTTGTATTTGTTGTCTGTTTAGCGAAGAGTCGTGTTTTTATAGATATACATGTAGAACCCGCCGATTGTACACATTTACTTAATTTGACAGCATAGTCGTGTTTTTATAGGTATTCATACAGATACCACGCCGATATTACACATTTGCTAAGCTTGACAGTTGCAGGCGAATTTTGTTTATTGTTCAAACTAACCGGGCCGATTGCATAGATTTTTCTAATTCAACAGAATGATCGTTTTTGATGGATATTTAATACGAAAATATTTTATTTCGCATTGAGAGTTACAGTGTGAGTGTTTTATTTTCTCAGCTATCATACATATTCTGCACATGTACGAGATACTTTTTAATCGATTTCAAAACACAAGCGATCGTGAATAGCAAGGCGTCTCAATTGCTGACCTCATCCTTTAAGGTTTCCCCACAATTTACATCAAAGTGTTCACTTTTTATTTATTTAAAGAAATTTTAGATTTATCAACTAAAGTTTTGTATCGGTATCTTATGGGTACGTATCTTTGAGATTTAACACTGAGTATTCATTGCACATGTAAAAAAAAACCAGCTATAGAAATAAGTTTACATTTTTTGATGAAGAAATAAACTCGCAAAAAAATTTTAAAAAAAGTAATAATTTCTTTTTTATGAAAAAATAAAAATGTTCGTCTATAAATTTAAATTTGTTTTATACTCTGTCTTAGTGATCGAGCGTTAGGCGACGAGAAACATCGTTCGTATCAACAAACGAACTATTATGACACACTATATCTAATAAACAGTCGACTAACTACTAATGTTAACCGCGTGCATACACTATTAGTAAAGTCAAATTCTAAAGCTTGAATTCGCGAAAAAATCGCACCAACAACAACATTGGCAAAACGGAGAAGAACGAGGGAGCACGAAAAAAAAAGAAATGTAAGTAAATAAATAAACGTATCTACCAAGACGAAGACTACATCGAGGAGCGAATTCAACAAACGGGCGAAGTAAAAGAAGACGACAACGACTACAATGAAGATGATGATGAGGAGGGCACAAAAAAAAAACAAAAAGCAAAAAAAAAACTACAACACTGTGCAAATATCGTTAGAGATTCCCGCAAAAATTCATGAGAGCGAGAGCAAAACTTCATCCATACGAACATACACATGAAAGTATCTAAGTGAGCAACACTCAACAGACAGCCAGCAGCAGCAGCCGCAACTGCACAGGCAGAAGTTAGCAAACAAAACAAGTCTCGTCCCTTGTCTAACTTTAAACTACCACAACCTCCGTTTCGATCGCGACCACCACTAATAGAGAAGAGCAAAGCAGCCAGCAAAAGCCCCTGCAAAACAAACTCATTGCAAAAAAAAAAAAAAAAACAAGAAAAAAACGCATACAACACAACTATTATTCAACATATTTGCGAAATTGCTTATAAAATGCATGTCTGTGTTTGTAATAGATACGCACTCACATATTCACGCGATAGCGCGCGCACCTCCAAGGGACTACGTTTGCTCGCTTCTTCTAAGCAATACCGCCGCGCTGTCAGCTTTCGAGCCTCACCGCACAGCACGGCACAGCAGTCAGCACACATCCCAAATAGAGAGCGTCGCCTCGTACTATTGCACTTGCTCTTTTTCTCTTTCCCAATGAGAACCGGCCAATATCGAGATACGTTCATATGGTCGATTTATGTATAGCCATACCAAACATACGTACGTATGTAGGAGCCCACACCTCCCTAGATATAGTATACGATATGAAATTCGCAAAAGATATTAGTTAACACAGTGCCGCTAAAATAACAAGAAAAGGAACGACGCTGAGCAAAAAAAAAGTATTAGCGCCAAACGCAGTCCAAAAAGAAACCCATACACACATTCACACGCTTAGAACACCGTCGATCGTGCACTGTAGAAAAATTGGCACAGAACAGAAGAAGGAAAAAAGAAAGAAGTAGCAAAAACAAGAATGATAGGGAGCACACAAAAAAAACGAACACACCAAATACAATGTGGAAAAAAAATTTGCAAACACACATGTGCGCCCAAGAGAATATTGCCATCTAACAGCGAAAAGAGCTTAGCCTGAGAGAACGAGCGTGTATCTCTCTTCCTACATGCACGCAAATGTACACACAACCGTATCTACATACGTAATAGGTATGCGCATATCAAACAGCCACACGGAATTCGCAAATAAAATTCAATTGTATTGTATCTGCGGGATCTCTCGGCACATCCAAGCATACATTCGTAAATACCTCTGCAGGCGAAATTTCAGCGTTTATCCATATGATCGCGCTAGAACCCATACAGGTGTAACGGATCATCTAGAATAGGATTTGAAAATAGAAAGAAACAAGACCGAAGCATTACATACGAGTGGAGTGTTTGTATGATGGTTCTTACAGAAATATCGGCAAAACATTAAAGTCATGTTCTGGCGAAGAGAGCTTGAGGAGATTACTGTTGATCTCTTCGATCCACACCACACCCTCCTGGCGAATTTAATTTCGTACACTTTTTTTGCACTTATTTGTTTGCTCTTTGCAGATATGAAAGAGAGTTATCAGAGGACCTGTGGCGCAAGCCTAGAACAAGTGAGAAGCTTCATGGTGCATGCGGTGTGTTATGAGACGAGGTGTTGCCAGATAAAAGGGCGCAAGAACAACAAATTGTTAAATGTGAGTTTTAATCTAAGAATAGGAAGCGTTATTTTTTCCCACAGGGGGAACTACTTTGTGACACAAGTATAATGGACGCTTAAAACATATTTGGTAATCGAATGCGATGAAACGATACCATGTTACTGTAATGATTACACAGAAGTTATGTGGTATTACTAATTGGGTCAGTTTCGTTAAGTTTCGTTCAGTTCTGCTGACTTAAGGGGAAAAAACATACATATGCATAGTTTGCTGTATGATTTTGCGTTATAAGTTCGAATTTCAAATTCAATGAAATACTTTAGTTTTAATGCTTTTGGGGTTGCCTTTTGTTATCATTTGCGACTTTTACAAGGCATGTTAAGATAGGAAAATATAAGACTATCAGATATATTACCAAAAGGAGAAGCTTTGATAATTTAGTACAAACAGTCAAACTTCGATAACTCGAACTATGACTTGTCACAACAATAAATGGAGTTATGAAAGCTTCGAGCTATCAAGTAAAAACTATATGTAAATTTCACTCTTGACTCCAACTAATATGGTTCGGATTATCAAGATTTGGAGTTATCGAAGCTCGACTTATCGAAATTTAACGGTATTACCATCTGAAGCGATTTCAGTCAAGAAAAGGATGCAGGTTGGCGATTCAAACTAAAATGAGGTGATCTTGATTAATCCGAACTAGAGAAATATCAATTTTCGTGCTTGGAAATGAGTACACAAGTCTTTTTAAGTAGAATCGCGGTAATGGTAACACTTTTTGAAAAAGAATCACCTAAATTGGAAACTAGAGATCTCCCATAAACACTTCTTTCACAAAATCTTTCATTTCTGGCAACAGCACCAACCATCAACATCTATTCCTTTCAGACTCTCTCATTTTACGCGTGCACACATGATCGCAACAACACAAACACTTAGATTGGAGCAACCGGCAAATTCAGAGAAGAATATGGCAGCAATTCCACTTGCTCATGCCGATGTTCAGAAGCCCAGATGTACATGTTGCTTATTGTTTGTCTGTATGGGTATGCGTACACCAATTTCGCTCTTCGCGACCTCTTTCTGCCCAATACACAAATGCTAGATGGTAAAATAAATCCGCAAAAGCAGCAGCGTGTGGAGCTGTTTTAGTCTTCTTCCCCTTCTCTATGCTTTGTGTCTTTCTTTCGCCCCATTCTATTTCGATTCTTTTTTCCGTTTTGTTTGTGCGAAAAAAGAAAAGCGTGTGAGCCAACATTTTGCACTTTAGTAATATTCGCAAGGTCGTTTGTCGTAACTGATATTGAGCTCGGCGCGTGAGCGCGAGCGCGAGTGCAAAAGGAAATCGCAAAACCGAATAACGAGCACTAGCTACATTGTATATCATGAAGCACATGCTGGCGGAATTATGCTCTTTTTGCTTCCTTCATTTTAGCTTCTTTTTTTTTTCTTCACCACTGTAAAATTGGTGATTTGAAGAAGATGGTGTTACTCTGCAACGATGGCCAAGTATTAGCACACTTGTGAAGAAACGCGCATATACCATATTTCCATACATATTTATGGAGCTGGACAGTCGTACTATAATTTTGCATTGTGCTTCACTATGTGTGCCAGATGCGATTGTGTGTGCCGCTTCGTAACGGCTTTAAAAGCTCTACGCGCTCGCAAAACTCTAAGATATACGCGCAAAAAAAAAAAACAAAAATTGGTAAATAAAAACTAAAATAAAATAGTATTTGTAGGTAATGTGGGCAATAAAATTTATAGAGCCAATGGACGAGGGGTGGAGCGTCTTCGTGATGAACATCAAAAAGAGGCTAGAGAGGAAAATAGATTATTCGCTACAAAGTTTGCAAACTGAAGATTCGCAAAGAGGGCGCTAGGTAAGTGTAGCTGCTTTGCTTTCAAGTGTTGGTAGTGGGCTTTGTGTATTCGGTTTTACAGTAGATACGAATTGCTTTTTTTCATTTCTTATTTTTGGGTTTGGTGGATCATTTAGTACGATCGTAGGCATGTATAGACTGCTGCATAGAAGACGGACGTATATTTGCTTAGGCGTGTGTAGTTTTCGAATTTGAATGCAGAGAACTTTGACATTTTTCTTCCTATCTTCATCATTATGATGCGTTTTGTATGCAGATGATATTTGAATTAATTTGGATGTAGGTAGGTAACTATTTATTTATTTTTCTTTTGACACGGCATCTCATTTGCCCTTGTTGGTTTGCTTAGTTGTCGTATGTGAATGACGAGCCAAAAAAATGGTGGTCCACTATCCATTAACCTTAACTTAATTACATGATAAATAAAGAAATATTTATTTATTTATATCTGTGTTTTTTTTTTTTGTAAAAAATGGCTCCAACACATTGAACCACGAATGAAATAAAGAGTTTAGTCTTCAGTAATGCCTTGACATAAAGTTGCCCTGAGCAAAGCGTATCTGCAACTAATATTTACAAAATTTTATTGACGTAGGTCGGAGGTGAAAGCGTGTTATTTAAAGTAGCTGAATAATGCCCCAATGCTGAATTTAAGAAAGCGCGGGGGAGCATATTTAAAGAATCCAACCATTGACTACATAAAAAATAAGTAATGTACTGCAAGATGTTAATAAATAAAGTTGAATTAAAACCAGAATTTGTATATAACGAGTTTTTTTTTGGTGTCCAGAATTATTTCTACCAAAAATGTGACAATGAATATTTGAGATGTCCTTGAGTTCACTAGTGTAAGTATTTTTTTGCCCTTCGTTCGTTAGGAATGATTGGTGCTAAGTTAGTCTGAATAAACGAATTTTCCGAATTAATGTGATATTTTTGTATGCACTAAAACGTGTTCTTATATATAAAAAATATTTAAGAACTTAAAACGAAAATTTTCTTATAACTTTATTTTTACATTCATGGCCAACACAGCTGGTTTTATTCCAAATAACATCTTAATATTGTTTACCGGGATCCCCCCAAAACAATTATTTGTTTGTTTTTGTTTTCCGACTTCAAATGTGAATTTCTCCAACAAGAGACATTTTGATGATTTGACTTAACATAGTTGAGATCTATTTGCTACCTAATTTAATTTAATTTAATTTAATAAAAAAATTGATAGACTACATAGGCCGAATACTATTCTGATTTCATTTCCCATACTAACATGATAAAAAACCGTCAAATATCTACACTGAAGGACGAAAGTAGTCGCAGAGCCAATATTGTTGACTCAAAGCGTAACAAAACCCAATCGCACCTCACACATTAAGGCCACAGAAATCTGATCGTACTCTTATCGTACATTTATTTGATATATTATGTATCCAATCCAAAAGAACTAATCTAGGCAGCTAGATTCAGATTCCTCTGGGTTAAGAATGGTGTAAGCTAACTAACGTACACATAAGATGTAGGTAGATCCATGTCCCGATTGCAAGACAGATGAACGGACTTAACTTAATATAAGGAGTGTTTTTGGTGTATGAGGAATACTTGCATCCTTTAAATGCTGGAGTAGTTTATGTTATGTTATTTGTTATATGCGAAAAAAAAGGACTAGATTCAAGCAAGGTCATAGCTCTAAATGAAAAAAAAAATAGTTTTTGCACACTTTTGTCCACCAACGACATGTATTTCGAAACAGGACTATAAATCATGTACGGTGTGAACACAGATGTAAAAATTTCAATCAACAATTGAAAAAGTAGTGACTTTTTATGTAAAACACTTAATTTACATGGACATGTTTGTAAATTTATGTATGTACTTCGTGGAAGAAACATGCTTCATAAGATATTTGAACTTTATACTTGTGAACCCTTCCGTAAGTTGTGAGCTTGAGACCGCCATAGAAATTCATAGATTCATAGAAAATAGTCTCCAGTCCAAAAAAAAAACATATTAAACGTGTCAAAATGTTTTTTTTTTTGGAAAAGTCGTATCGAGGTCTCTTGACCTCAAGAAAGGGTAAAACCTTACACGACGGATCAAACGGATACTGGCATTTTATCGAATTTCAAAATCTTAACAAATTTAAAATGATAAATTATTCTTCTCTAGATTGCCTTTAAATGCAAACAACTTATCGTCCATACAATGCATCAGGAACTGATTAGAAACGGGAGAATGATTTTTCTTCTTCAAATAACAGATTCACAATAATCCGTTAACCACCTCATTCCACCGTTTGCCCGCTTACAATTGTTACAGAAATATCTCTCAAGTCAATATGCGAATCGCAGCATGAGCCATCCGCAAACGATTTTCTATTAAAGCACAATCAAGATACTAGTCAGACTACCTTCCTACCTGTGCACGCAGCACCAGCAGCGGTCCAGCGGAATATGCCTACTTGTATAGACCATCCCCTGGAAATATGTAGGTTCTCTCACGATGCTACATACTCATCCTTACGAAGGGAAGTCAGCGAAAGAAATTGCATGTGGGCATAAACTTAGAATGTTTGAAAAAAAAAAAAAAGAAATGAAGACAAAAATAACGACAAACATCCATGGAGTTATTCAGTGGAAAAAAGTGGCAGAGGCATCAAAAGAGACCTTCGTCTTCCTGAAACATCGAACTCGTATGCAGAGCAAGTTTAATTACGCTTCCTTGTAGAAAGAGCCCTAAAGGAAACAAGTTCCTCCGGTACATAGGCACACACAGTGTGAGCAAGATAAACACACATAGACTGTGTGCAGGATGCAACTGAATTTGAAAGTACCCGTACAACGCAACTGCAAATGATCTCTGCCAGTGAACGGACAGTGCAACAAGTTGGCCTAATCTCTGTCTTGCTGCCTATTCATTGTAGGTATTTGCCCTGCGCAAAAGGTGGGCTTCATGATGGTACCAAAGCCTCTGGCAGGCAACCTCAGTAGGAAGACCATCATCATTATTATAATGCTATACAGAGAAAGAGAGAGAGAAGTGTACTAGAGTTGACCGCTATATCCTCGATTGGGGCCTCCACACATAGATCTTAAAATAATGGGGAGCCTGTGTATGTGAACATACCATGCATACTCATCCAGCGGTTTCCAGGAAGTGATGCGGTACCCATACGTACGAGTATAGTTCATGTATGCCATTGCAATCGCTCGCGCTGTAAAGACCTTGCAAGCAGATTGCAAACCAAGGCGGAACAGTTGGAAGGAATAAATGATTATTCTTTTTTTTTAACCGCAACCAACCTGTATCGCTGAAAGAGTACACTGGTGTGACTGGATATTTGTTGTTGAGCAGAACGACTCCCTAGTTCACGTGATTTCCTTTGCCTAACGAAGATCGATTAGTGTTTGATTCTAATTCCGACAATCTATGCGAAACAAAAAATATTAGAATATACAAACGAGCGTTGGGATGGGTCGTCTGAGGTTGACCATGTAGTAATCGAATAGCATTTCGAATGTCTTGATTAAGAGTTACTACAGAAAAATGAGAGGAAAACGATCACTGAGAGGAGTCTTATATGCAGTTAGATCTCAAAGTTCCTCAATATACAGATATAGCCACTTAATCAAGTTTCCATTCAAGATTGAAGTTTATTTTGAACAAGGAGTGTTAACTAAATATTTCATTTATATAGAACTTATGAAGATTTGACTACTGCAAGAGTGTGTAATTCTGATAAATGTTGTACGGTAATTTGTTTCTGTATTCAAGCATTGTATTTTTTCTTAATGTAAAATTAGTTACACAATTTGTTTATTGTATATGTGCTTGCTCCTGGCACACATTCCTATTTTATTCTTTGTGTTTTCCCCGCCACAGGGCATACATAGAACACAGTGTGTTGTTGAATCGTCTATTATCATCATCTATTGAATTTGCATTGCACTGATTGGTTCAATAAACATCAATATAATTTATCTAAACGAATCCTTAAATTCCAACCGAGATAGCTAAAATCAATTTTGGTGACACAGTTCACGAAATATGCTCATCCACCTAATAATAGGTTCATTGCATATACCATGAAGAGATCTTTGGGAAAAACCTTAAGTAAAATCAATATTGTCGATTAGTGTTATAAATGAGACCTAATTAAAGAGTAGTCTAGTTTTAAGGGTGTGAACATCTTAAAAGTTTACTATTCTATTTTAAAAATGCCAGCAATGCAATGTAAAATTTGTCGTGTTTTAAAACACTATTTATCCACACCAGCAGCTTCAGTCGACATTATTTTGCCTCGTGGAGTTCGGCTTAAAGGAATTCCCTTCCGTCATCGTCCATTGTCTTCTTTTGATGTCTTTAGCAGAGTCTACAAAAGTCTTGTTTCCAGACTATTGATAATGGCTACAATTGGGAGATGTTCCTCAGTGTTCTGGCGTACTTCTGTCATATCATATGTTATGCTCACACGACGTTCTCGTCCTTATACGCAGTATCGCTTTATATTTCACTTCTTTTTCTGCAGAAAACAAGCCTTGTTCTTGAGCTCTCCGCTTGGTTGTTCTTTGTAATGTGCGTCAAGAGGGTACCGTCCTCGGCGTAGTGCCAGAAAATCAATATCTTCGGACTGTGTTCCACAATGCTGTGCAATTGCATATTGTTTGGATGATCGACCTTCGTCAGAATGTTTTTCTGTGAAAAATTGATAGCTACCCTTTCGATTCGTATGTCTCAGATTGTTGCTTCGTAGGACCAAAGCGTCCACCTATGATGTTACTGATCTCAATGAGCTTGGGCTTGATTCGCGGCAGTTCAATTTGTCCAAAAACAAAATACAAGACACTAAATTTAAAGAGTTGACTGCCCTAATTGTGGTTGCGTAAGAATTTTCCTTGAAACTTGATCGAGATTTATGTATTTTATTGCATTAACTAACAATTTTTTTATTTTTTTGATGTTTTTGCTCAAATAAAGTGGATACGTTCAAGGGTTGATCGTGATGATCTTAACGAGTCAACGATCACTTAGGATTCAATTTACGGTTATTGCTTACACTTGACTTTCATTAGCTAATAGAAACCAATGTGTTTACTTTGTGTAAGTATTATATTCAAATTTATTTTCACAGTTTATATCTATCACACTTAAGGGTGATGACATAGGACATGTATCTGCAAATATTAGTATATACAAACTAAATAAAGTGATTGAATTGCAAATTTTTGGAGAATGATGTGGCTTATTTTATTGAGGAATTATTACTAGTAAATTGAAGAAGAATATTTTGAAAATGTTAAATTAAAATGTTTCATTTGTTTTCAACTTTAAACATCCACTGACACGTAAGGGATGACGTATTGCCTCTTCATAACTGGTGCAACAGGTGTCTAACAAATTTTTCCGACTGGGCGAGATTGCCAGAAGAACTCGAATTCACAGATACAGGTCATATGGGAACACATCGGTTAAACATCGATTTGGAAACAATTAAGCTATTGCAAATGGTAACCACTGGAACTGAAATTGGTTGCTCACAATTTTTTAGACTGAACTTAGAGCAAAAAGAAGGGTGTACATACTATTCGGCCGTGACTTGTGTGTTAACGTAATAGTCGGAAGATCTGAAAAAATCGCCGAGTTGCCACCTGTATTGGCTGTAACACATAATATAGAAATTGAAGGAACATTTTTCTTTTTCGTCAAAAATAATTGTTCAATGACTGCTCATCACCTTCTTCGGTGGCCATCTTGATCCCTTCTGGCGCTAAAGACTTTGGTCGGTTTGATACTGACTCCCATAGCATAAACCATAGCCCTTATTTTTGAACACAAAACATTTTCAGTTTAATCACCGAATAACCGTTAGGACTGCAGGGTAAAATATTCTTGAGGCCAATTCAACTATGAAACGACAAGTGCACAGATAAGACACAAACAAATTATTTCAATCTAGACATTCAGTAGAAAATAAAATGTAATATAATAACCCGGTTATTAAACCAGGGATACAAATGTGAGTTATGGGCTTGGGTTGCCACGGCACTTTCAGCCTAGTGCATGCCATGCATGCAATAGGCCTTCATAACTATCGTTGGAACTAACTAAAGCAGGTCGTTCGTTACCCGAAACGAATACCTGTCTGGTGGGTTTAGGTGTGTAAGTCTGATGTTCATATAGACTAACTACTAAATTATAGGTTCATTGCATATACCATGAAGAGATCTTTGGGAAAAACCTTAAGTAAAATCAATATTGTCGATTAGTGTTATAAATGAGACCTAATTAAAGAGTAGTCTAGTTTTAAGGGTGTGAACATCTTAAAAGTTTACTATTCTATTTTAAAAATGCCAGCAATGCAATGTAAAATTTGTCGTGTTTTAAAACACTATTTATCCACACCAGCAGCTTCAGTCGACATTATTTTGCCTCGTGGAGTTCGGCTTAAAGGAATTCCCTTCCGTCATCGTCCATTGTCTTCTTTTGATGTCTTTAGCAGAGTCTACAAAAGTCTTGTTTCCAGACTATTGATAATGGCTACAATTGGGAGATGTTCCTCAGTGTTCTGGCGTACTTCTGTCATATCATATGTTATGCTCACACGACGTTCTCGTCCTTATACGCAGTATCGCTTTATATTTCACTTCTTTTTCTGCAGAAAACAAGCCTTGTTCTTGAGCTCTCCGCTTGGTTGTTCTTTGTAATGTGCGTCAAGAGGGTACCGTCCTCGGCGTAGTGCCAGAAAATCAATATCTTCGGACTGTGTTCCACAATGCTGTGCAATTGCATATTGTTTGGATGATCGACCTTCGTCAGAATGTTTTTCTGTGAAAAATTGATAGCTACCCTTTCGATTCGTATGTCTCAGATTGTTGCTTCGTAGGACCAAAGCGTCCACCTATGATGTTACTGATCTCAATGAGCTTGGGCTTGATTCGCGGCAGTTCAATTTGTCCAAAAACAAAATACAAGACACTAAATTTAAAGAGTTGACTGCCCTAATTGTGGTTGCGTAAGAATTTTCCTTGAAACTTGATCGAGATTTATGTATTTTATTGCATTAACTAACAATTTTTTTATTTTTTTGATGTTTTTGCTCAAATAAAGTGGATACGTTCAAGGGTTGATCGTGATGATCTTAACGAGTCAACGATCACTTAGGATTCAATTTACGGTTATTGCTTACACTTGACTTTCATTAGCTAATAGAAACCAATGTGTTTACTTTGTGTAAGTATTATATTCAAATTTATTTTCACAGTTTATATCTATCACACTTAAGGGTGATGACATAGGACATGTATCTGCAAATATTAGTATATACAAACTAAATAAAGTGATTGAATTGCAAATTTTTGGAGAATGATGTGGCTTATTTTATTGAGGAATTATTACTAGTAAATTGAAGAAGAATATTTTGAAAATGTTAAATTAAAATGTTTCATTTGTTTTCAACTTTAAACATCCACTGACACGTAAGGGATGACGTATTGCCTCTTCATAACTGGTGCAACAGGTGTCTAACAAATTTTTCCGACTGGGCGAGATTGCCAGAAGAACTCGAATTCACAGATACAGGTCATATGGGAACACATCGGTTAAACATCGATTTGGAAACAATTAAGCTATTGCAAATGGTAACCACTGGAACTGAAATTGGTTGCTCACAATTTTTTAGACTGAACTTAGAGCAAAAAGAAGGGTGTACATACTATTCGGCCGTGACTTGTGTGTTAACGTAATAGTCGGAAGATCTGAAAAAATCGCCGAGTTGCCACCTGTATTGGCTGTAACACATAATATAGAAATTGAAGGAACATTTTTCTTTTTCGTCAAAAATAATTGTTCAATGACTGCTCATCACCTTCTTCGGTGGCCATCTTGATCCCTTCTGGCGCTAAAGACTTTGGTCGGTTTGATACTGACTCCCATAGCATAAACCATAGCCCTTATTTTTGAACACAAAACATTTTCAGTTTAATCACCGAATAACCGTTAGGACTGCAGGGTAAAATATTCTTGAGGCCAATTCAACTATGAAACGACAAGTGCACAGATAAGACACAAACAAATTATTTCAATCTAGACATTCAGTAGAAAATAAAATGTAATATAATAACCCGGTTATTAAACCAGGGATACAAATGTGAGTTATGGGCTTGGGTTGCCACGGCACTTTCAGCCTAGTGCATGCCATGCATGCAATAGGCCTTCATAACTATCGTTGGAACTAACTAAAGCAGGTCGTTCGTTACCCGAAACGAATACCTGTCTGGTGGGTTTAGGTGTGTAAGTCTGATGTTCATATAGACTAACTACTAAATTACATCTACCGTTAAATCGGTGTAGTTAATGAAAATTAACTCATTTTCATTTTTCACCGACTGCGGTTGCCTTCATTAATTAAACACTCCCCGAATCGCGGAAATAGAAGAATAAAATAAACAATTAAACATAAGGAGAAACAATTAATACGAGTACACTTGAGTTCATTCAGCGTGTCGCGTTCATAGCTCACAGACAGACTTGATAATTAAAAATTAATAAATCCTCTGCTGCTTAGAAGCGCATCCAAGCATTCAGTGAGGTAAACGAATGGTGCGCATACTCGTACACTCATGCCTATCTGATGCGCGAATCATGATTAAGAAGCGATCTACTCTTCTTGTGCACAATGGAAGTTGCCTTTTGTCAGTTTAAATTAACTGGACTTGGCTGTAGCAGTTGAGAGCTCTTGCTGAAGATCAATGATTGCAGACCGAACCTGGTTTTGACCAATAATGATCAAAGATAAATTTTCTTGTGCGCGGTAGGGCGCACATGTGTTCATTATTTATAATTTTTTTCTTTTTGTTTTTTTTTTCTGGATGGACGTCGGCGTGATGTGGCTATGTGCATCTCGCTTGTATTTCTAAGTGCGCAGCTTAGTTATGTTGCATGCCACTGCTTTCGTTGACTTTTAATTATCAAGTGTTAGGCTTGTTTTTGCTGAGGTGGATGAGGATGAGGATGAGGATGAGGATGAGGATGAGGATGAGAATGAGGATGAGGATGAGGATGAGGATGAGGATGAGGATGAGGATGAGGATGAGGATGAGGATGAGGATGAGGATGAGGATGAGGATGAGGATGAGGATGAGGATGAGGATGAGGATGAGGATGAGGATGAGGATGAGGATGAGGATGAGGATGAGGATGAGGATGAGGATGAGGATGAGGATGAGGATGAGGATGAGGATGAGGATGAGGATGAGGATGAGGATGAGGATGAGGATGAGGATGAGGATGAGGATGAGGATGAGGATGAGGATGAGGATGAGGATGAGGATGAGGATGAGGATGAGGATGAGGATGAGGATGAGGATGAGGATGAGGATGAGGATGAGGATGAGGATGAGGATGAGGATGAGGATGAGGATGAGGATGAGGATGAGGATGAGGATGAGGATGAGGATGAGGATGAGGATGAGGATGAGGATGAGGATGAGGATGAGGATGAGCACTGCTCTATATGGCATTAACACTAATGAATTCCCATAACAATCATACCCATAAGTTATGCAAATTGATGAAATTTCTAACAAAAACCGTAATTTGGCATGCAGACTCAAATTAACACGTAGGAGATTACTTTCTTATATATCGACACAATTTGACCTTAACCACTTCATTCGAGACCAATCCACACGGGATTCTTATGAGTGTATTCGTATCCAGTGTCAAAAATCCGCATGAATCCGTATGTTTAGTGCAGACTTGTCGTGCTCATCGCGTAATTCATTCCTATTCAGGTAAATATCGCTGTACAGTGATTCCTGATTAAAACTGTTCTTGCAAATGATACTCTCTTCTTGCCGCCGTCAGGTGACAGTGGTGCATGTTCTTCACAAAAAATGTTATTTATTACCCCCAGAAACCGCTGCGGGTGAGACGGCGAGAAATTACATTTTCCGGTTCTTTTAATTTTCTGATACTATTGTTGCAGCAACATGTTACTCAAATCTGGTGGAAATAATAGATTTTTCTAGTAAATTGCACGAGCCACATGAAGATAGAAGATGTCACGGGAGCCGCCGGCGGCCAGGTGAAAAGCGGAAAAGAATTTCTCTCTTTTGCCAACGCTCTGGCATGGTCGGTTGTGTTGTGGTGGCTCGTTGATTGTTTTAAGGTCGCAATTATTTTTCAATGGCTGAAAATTTGCTACAAAGATTTATGGTATTGGTGGAAGCGGATGATAGTGGTTGAATGTGAGTTGAAAAGTTGCAGCCGTTGCTCCTGGTGCCGCAATTGCTGCGGAGAACCTGAATTGGATAGGACCGTAAGCGTTTGAGAATAACTGCGCACAGGTGTAATGGCCATGAGTGGATGTGTTGCAGATGGCTGCTGTTGTTGCTGGTTTATACTTACTTGATTGCAATTGCATCCCTTGTATGTGAGTGAGCTTTAGTAGCTGGTAGTGACTCGTGTCTAACTGGTTCTTACAAGTTGAAATTAACGCGTAAATTGCGTTCAGATAGCAGTCAAGTTGAGATTGAGGTACACGATTCCACCGGGCTAGTGTAATGTACTATATTAAGGTAACAAACTAGACGATAACTGGTTAATCAGTGATACAAGGAGGAACGTTGCACCGTTACAATGCTATTGTGAGCAGCAAAGTAAAGGAATACGAGTCCACTCAATTAAGAAGTTTGAGTTTGAAATCTTGTAAACCGCAATTATTTCAGTAGTTGTTTTGTTACAAATTGGAAGTACAGTGGAAGTACGGTGGATATAAATTTCTTATGGCTGGCATGAAGATAATAGGAATTGTGAGGAAATTTAACATAAGCGAAGTCGATTTCGCTACTCATCAATACCAGTACGCACCACATCTATCGGATAATTACCTCGCTCCAAATATTCAAGATCTGGATGGCGTCTGCAAGTCCACGTTGAATTCAATAATTTTAGACGTCGTTATGAGCAAGCATAGATCCTATTATTCTATTTATTGAGCAACGATCAGTAAAAAATGTTTTTTTTTGTTTCGGTTTTTTTCTGCCTAAGTTTGTAGCGTGGTTAAAGTATTTAACGTGGAAACGTTCCATAAATGCAACCTATCAATCAGACAATTGAACTGAGTGCGTTCAACGCTTTTCCAGAGATAATAGAATATTTTAGTGATCCGAAAGATTTGCTAGGAATAAAATACATTTTAAGGAGAGTTGAGCAATATATTTTTCCTTTAAATGTTGAGAAAACATCTTTCTTGCGATATTTCTCTGCAAGACACTACATAGGAAATGGATCTGGACGTACAATCTCCTTTAGATAGTACGATCACTATATAGTTGTTCAATTATGCACACGCACAGTTGGTAGAGACCTTTCTACACGTGCGGCTGCTTAAGCATATATAGGTGTGTTCATAATGGAAGCATTATCAATGTTATGAGTTATTATGTACCAGATATACCTATGCTTTATCTATACATGTAATATTTACCTCAAGGGTTGGAACAGTAAATACCACTCTAGATGACCATGTTTCGTTCACATTTGCAGAGTTCTATTTGAAAACAAAAATAGACAATAAAAAGTTTATTCCTGCTCGAACGTTTCAGGTGTCACTCCCAGTGATTCTGATCTAATGGTAAGCATAGAATATTATTATTAGAAGATCAGGAAATCCATAATCATGACTCAGACTTGAATGACATGTTTTGAGTTTGCTATGATTTACGAAAAATAAAGGTGGGACATGAAACTCAAACTGAGATGGACGGATTATCTGTTTTCAGTTTTCACTTGACAGAGTCAGTATTTTTCGTAAGAGATATTATAATTATTCGACAACGCCGAAGGAAATGTGCGTGCAATGTGAATGATATATGATTATCATTTTAGAGTCCGATAGGTTGGGTTGAGTAGGCTGAGTACAAGAGTGATCACTACGGAGTCTTCACGTCCCGAACTAGAGGAGTATGTAAAAAGGGTCCCATATAACTTTAATAAGACTCTATTGCCACGGTTCTGCAGGCCATTATCCACAGAACTAGATGCAAGTGGGATCAATCCTCCAATACACAGAAACTTAACGAACGAAGATGTTAACAGGTACCCTGAACAAGTGGATGACATATTTAAACGTACCGTTTGTATCGTAACGTATCGTTATAACAAAATTATATTCTTGTTGTAAAGGTAAATTATAACCGATAACTCGTAACTATAAAATTCTAACATAGTTAAATGTTAAAGCCCTATCTACGTGAAATAAATTGGATTGAATTGAAAAAAAAAAATTAAACGTACCATCTACAAGACCATTCCGAAATTAGTACGAATTGATGACAGCGATGTTTATCGAAATGTTACCATCGACGCATTTAACGCGCACAAAACAAAAGTAGTCTGCTCTAAGACTCAAGCTCTTGTACAGTCAATTTATACAAACACCCACAAAACGCGGAAGTCAGAGAGCTGTAGTGGGAGATCAAGAACCTCCAACAGTTAATTCGTATAAATTGCAACTTGGTTATAAGCTTGCCCTGGGGCAATAAATTCGATCTGTATGATCTAAAGCCCGGCGATCAAGGAGGGATCAGGAGGATTTCCCAAATAACAAACCATTAGTGAGTTCAGTTGGAGTGCCAGATGAGGCAGTGATAGTCAATGACATCTTCGTGGATGAAGATGTACAGGAGAAGGTTTAAGCAGTGTGTGCTGTGTTGAAAAATATTGTAGTCTGATCACACAGTAAATATCGCCTCAGATGCCCAAAAGTGTCAAGTGATATTCGATTGGTATGTACTTTGATTCATGCCGCGTAGAGGGCAATTTGTTTTGCATACACTTCTACCCTTGGACTCACCATACATCATGTGAAGTATAGGAATTATATTGTATCAATAGGAAAGTATAGTTAAATATTGTAAAATAAAATCAGTCTTGAAACCAATCTCATAACTCATATTATTGCGACAGTGATTTGCCTTCCTTTCAGCGAGATGCGCCCTAAGGAAGAGTGGGCCGAGCTTTTGACGGCATAGGGAAGTAGGCACTGAGTAAATGTTACACTTACACATAAAAAAACATTACAGACACATATATGGTAGATACACAATCCTCAAGAAGTTCTGCACTAGCAACATTTTGATTGGTCGAGCATAGAGAACTACTGGAATTGAAAAGAAATACTTCTTTGATTGGCGCTACAGTCCGGGGTGGACCTGGGCCTCAACCAACATGCCTCTCCAGCCAGCACGATCTTTCGCCAGCTGCCACACCAAGTTGTGGTGTGTTGCGCACACCAAGTTGGTTGAGGTCCTTCTCCACTTGTGTGCGCCATCTAGTGCGAGGACGTCCTCTGTTGTGCTGTCCCAATGGCTCGGTGTCGAAGATTCTTCGGGCCGGAGCTGTGGTGTCCATCCGCTCTACATGACCTACCCATCTTAAGCGTTGGATCCGAAGACGCTTAACTAGGTGCATGCCGCTGTACAGCCCGTATAGTTCGTGGTTGAACCTTCTCCTCCAAACGCCATCAACGCAAACAGGACCAAAGATCGTACGCATAACTTTTCTCTCAAAACAACCAAGAGCTTCTTCATCCGCTTTCAATAGCGTCCATGTCTCTGCGAAATAGAGCAGGACTGGGGTGATCAGGGTTTTATACAAGGTCAATTTGGTGTTTCGAGAGATGGCTCTGTTACTCAATTGCCTCTTGAGCAAAAAGAAACAGCGATTGGCAAGAGTAATTCTCCGCTTGATCTCTGTACTGATGTTGTTGTCCCTATTTACTCCGGAGCCTAGGTAGACGAAGTCCTTGACTACCTCAAAGTTTCTGCTGCTCAATATAAGGCTCTGTCCGAGACGTCGATGTTGTGCGTCCTTCCGTGAAAAGAAATTGCCTTTAATATATCTGACCGAGAACAAAACGAAACGAAAAAAATAACGAGTTTTCAAGAAAGGACTCAAACTTGACAATTGACATTTCTACCTTTGCAGTGAGAAGTGAAACACAGATTACGAAATGGAAATCGAGATTAGACGCGGAATTATGTCTGATAACATTGGTTTATCATCATTGGCTTACTTATTAGTAAAAATCGCTTAAAGCAACAAAATAAAACGTTTAAGCCCAAAGTGCACAACAAACAAACGAAATCGGAACATTAAAACAAATAAAATGTTGTAATTTCAATATTCCAACATAACAACCACCGCTTCAAACAATAAACGTTGACAGACGTCACATACCGTACATACAAGTAAACAGAGGGAAAAAAATACATCAAATGCGCGAGTTTTTACCGTGTACCGTAGCGAGATTTAAATCACCGATAAAAGCAACTAATCTAAACAAGCTAAATTGTGAATCCGTTGTAGCATAAAACGTTAGCGCCCTGAATCCGAAGAATGCAACAAACAAGGCAGTGAGCACAGTTGCCATTGCATGCAGATGCATCGCATGGCATTCACCGCATGCCACACGCTGCACGTCGACTCCCCAAATTGAAACTTGAGGCTTTTGTATAGTGAATGATGGTGATACAGCTAATGCTGGTTGAACCGCTGCCGTTGTTACACTATATGTGCCACCAAGACACCAGATAAGTGGTGCACACATGTTTATGGACTAAATGTTTTGTTCTGAATAGATGCCGAGATACAATCATCAACCGACTGTTTTCCTGTCCATCGACAGTTCACTTGGCCGATGTTGCTGTTGCTGTTGCCGTGTGCTGCTGGGGTATCCTTCAATGTGTGTGCGCGCCACATCCCAGTTATGGCAATGCAGAAGAAAATAGAAGAAAAAAAAAAACAAGAACAAGAAATAAAACTGAGAAAAAAAATGCAAGAAAATAGGAAAATAGAAAATCCATTAATTGCCAGAAAGCACAACGGCAACATCAACAGTAACAACCGAAACAACCGGTTGGATGGGATCAGTGTAATGTTGTGCGATTGGGCCTCAACATCGAACGGACCCAGCCAAGACCATCTGTCGAATGGACAAACGGCCTATGTACGTGTACGTGCGCCAATTTGACGGTGATGATCACATTCGCGCACAAGTGACTCAGGCCCGTTAATATCTAATGAGTTTTGTAATTTGAATTTATTTTTAATAGCACGGTGACCGTTCCCAACGGTTAGTTCGTATTCAGACTCCGGAGCCCAGGATGTACACTATTAGGGAGAGCCTTCTGCAAGACCGCCCGTGAACGGGTTTTCAACTTAATTCAACTTGATTGTTTATAATTCCAAGCTCGGTTGGGTGGTGACTGGTGAGTGCTGCAAGCCGCACCACATCGAAATGCCAATTTGATTAAGAAATGCATTTCCTGTTGGACACCAACGGGAGGACTTCCTCAGCGGGAGGCATGGTATTTTCTGCTCCCTTGACGAATTGAGAATTCTGTTTTTCCGTTCTTGTTTTTTTCTCTGTTATTCCTGACATGTGTGAGTGATTTTCCTACATCACACAATGGCTGAGCTCCCGTTCTTTCAGGTGAAGCGAGTTACAATTGCATGCCTTTAATGGTTACGGTTATGGTGGTAATAGTTATATTGTCAAGAGTATCAGCGACCTGACAGGAGGAATAATGGAGCGAATACAAGTTTGAAAACAAGTTCTATGCTGCTGAAGTTAATCTACATGAGGACAGCGCGTTGATTCCTGTTACTGTTGTAATATCAAAATAAATGGGGAGAGAAGGATTTTCAAAGCCCACCCTGTGGGCTACGCGAGCCAACGAATGAGAGAATGAAAAATGTGTAATGATTGGTGTTGATTGAGATGACTCGTGAATTAAAAATAAGTGAACGACAGTTGCATGCGCCATTTAGGGAAGAATTTCCACTCACGTTTTCAATCATACCAAATGCTGTGCATTGCATAAGGCGGTAACGAAATCCTTGCTGTATTTGAGGAGGGTTTGATTAGAGCGTGTGCATGTCACAAGATTTCTTTAAAACTGATCTGTGATGAAATGTAAAAAGCGAGTTATAAAACAAGCTCAAGGCGAAGACAACAAATAGTGATGTCTGGAGGTTGAATTGCATTGAATAGATTTTCTGAAAATGTTGAGCAAGGTTGGTGATATGATGGCCTATAGCCTGTGATGTCTAATAGGTTTTCAGATTTTTGGCACTAAGCGGCAACGTCATACCAGCCTACTACGATATGAAACGAAATATTTCAATAATTAAGTTTTCGATAAAAATATAAATTATAAACAAATAAAATAAAATTTATAAAAATAAAAATTAAAAGATAATTTTTTAATATTTTGTTAAACAAAGTTAGTGCGCAAAGATTGATTGTGTATATATGTGATTATGTCATAGCTTAGTTCCATTCTCCATAAAATAGGGAACGTCCAAATTCATGTCTTCAATTCAGTAATAAAGTCGGTTAGCATGGCTCCCCACTGTTGACAGAATCGTAATTTATCCAGAGAATTGAGTCTCACAATTTCGGCCATGATTGAATGGAAAAGAACTGTTCGTGCCAAAATAACATGATTTAAAAAAAGTCAGTAGATGGCCCACCCTGTACACATGTCAACATGGAACAAGAATGTAAGTTTAGCGTTAAAAATTGCTCCAAGCTGTGAATTTGCAAAAAGGCAAGTTCCACACATAGGGGTAGTCAATGATTACGGGTAATAATACATGGTAAACAGAACCAAATGGCATTTGCTTATGTTTGAGCTTAGTCTAATGAAAGCACACTAATTACATAAAATACAATCTGAAAATTCTTAAAAAAAGTAAAATTGTAAGTCAACGTGAGTACGAATTCAAGGAATTTCATTGGTAAATATATTCATGAGTAGTGGATCCATTTGGCTGCAATGAGAAACACCAGATAATACATGATTAAATTATGGATTTAGAATTGCGAATTTTTACCATTAGCATTTAATAAATAACTCGCTATCCAGTCAAGAGCTAGTGAATGAGGAAAAATAGGTCTGTTTCAGTATTTTCTGACTGTAATTTTTTAATTAGTGGGGGTAAAAACCGCTCATAGACAAGCAAAATATCAAGAAATTGCAAGAACGCAATTAAACTAATTGTGCACCTTGTTACTTTTAAGAGCTTTTGGGTTCTTCGTTATGTCAACAGTTACAGGAAAAGTTGTAAATTAAAAAAACAACATTTTATTGGAACTTTATTTGGTTTATATTTTTATGAACTACGAATCCAAAAAATAACAAAAAACTTAAACTAATTCAAAAGTCTATGACGAACCGCCAAAGCTAAATTCGAGTTTTTGACACATCAATTGATTTGACAGAAAACCAACAAACTATCTACAAAAAATACTTGTATCAAAATAGGCAGGGCAGTGGTTTTTTCGCTCGTTTGACATAAAACCCATATTTTAGTCATTCGAGAACAGATTTTAGTTGTCTTAAGGCCCAAACCCATAGAATCCGGTGCGTGCGTTGCGTCTTGTCAAAAAATTGACAACTCATAAGAGCTAATAAGAGGGAGCGAGACAACAAGTGTGGGCTATATGTGGAATACATCACAATGCATGAAGTTGGCGAACTTTTAACTTTTCGTTCGTTTGACAGTTTATTCTCACATGTGTGTATCATTTATGCATGTATGTGTATCATATTACTCTCATGGACGTGTGGGATTGTATGTATGTATACATATTTCGGACGCAACGTACGTATTTCATTTGGCACCTCTTTGCAGTCCGGCAAATACGATTTTTGTGGATGTCAACTGCAACGCACGCACCGGATTCTATGGGCTTGAGCCTTTAAACTGTTTTAAACTGCTTAGTTTGGGTACCGGAAATAAAATGTGTTTCTTAAGACAGATAGAGTAACATCCACTTGATATCGTTACTCTGCTACATCACATACTGTCAAATTAATTAATATAATAATATATTTTCTTGTGTCATTTAATTATTTTTTTTTTCTCGTTCCGTTTTCAAATTCAAAATGTTTAATTCAATCTTGACCTGAAGAGCTATCATCTACAAGAGTCTATATACGCATCGCAATATTGCCAACTAACCGTTAAAATCAAATTGAAGTACATACACTACGAGCTAGGCCATAGCAACAGACAGAAATCGGGGTTGTTGCATTTACTGAGGTCGTTGCACTTACCGAGGAAAAAAATGCAAGTAGCAGCACATTTTGCATTTCACTTGAAACATAAGTAAAATATTTTCTTTCTCTAAAAGCTTATTCCATTTTATTTACGAAACCTATTCATTGATTTTTTAATAAAACGTATAACATAATATGGTAGGCGCTACAGCCCGTAGAGGGCAGGTCCCAGCTTCTTGTGTTGTGCGTGCGCTATTTGGTCTGTCGACTGGAAGGGGTACCTACCTGTCTTCTCGACATGCTCAAATGAAAAAAATGTATTGTTAGTGACTCGAAAGAAGTGTCGTGAAATTTTTATCGTACAGACCAGGGATCGAACCTAAATGTCGAGGTTCAAGTGCATTGGGGTTGACGCACGTACCGATAACGCCAGGGCCACCCAAACAAACAGTTGCACTTATTAAGGTTACAATGCTGTTTTATACTGTTGCAAAAATCGAGGAGTTGCCTGTATCAAGGATTGCGACTACCGACTTTGTACTTAATTGTATTTACTAATATGTATGTATTTACGTCCATTCTAACACAATTTTCGGTAAATACCATTTACATGAGGCAAATCAAGATTATTTTCAGGTTTTTGACTTTCTTAGGTCAGGAACTTTTTTTTTCCAGAATTTCAACGACAGTCGTCTCTCTGTTTTAGTCTCAGTAGTGACGCGGGCATTAACACACAGTTGAAATGAGTGGGGGGTAGCCTTAATTGAATGCGTTATGGATTGAGACATACTGTACACGCATTTGCACATAATATAAACTGTACCTGCTTGCAAGTAGCTATGTAGGATTTGAATATAGTCACATTAAACTGCACTGCTTCTTTTTTAGAAAAAAAAAACATTTTTCGATACGAAACCTTAGGAATGGTAGTTTTAGTTTTTCTTATTTCATGGTAACTACAATAATTGCTTTTGAATGATTACAAATAAAACGCTAAACTTTAAATTTTCCTGTCGGAAAGGATTTAGAACAACTAATTGTAACCCATTTTTCACCATAGGGAGGGTAAATTTGAATATCTTTTGCACAAACCCCATGAAAATATATAAATACATACATCCCTTATGCATTTTCATCTCAAGTGAAATGCACTCAAATTTTATCTCAATTTTTTTGAGGTGAAAGAAGTTGCATGGAGAAGTACAGTGCATAGAAGTGTTTTGAGCTTCAGACACCTGTTGCATTCTGTACTTCATCATATCATGCCCTACACGTGCCCACATTCGCGTGCTGCCGCGGGATGGTGACTGTATAATTAGAAGTGTAGACGCATTTATACCATCATCGTTGAACACAAAAATAAAAATGTGCACAAATCACATGAGCCAGATGTGTTTGTATATAATACCTAATTCCCTTCTCATTACATTCCCACACCCTCTATTCACTTAGTAGCCTGAAAAAGAATCGTGCACAAAATCTTTTAGCTGATATCACCCCCTTTGAGGCTACGGATGGAATCATTTTTTGACAGTCACATTCACAGATACAAAATCGCCAATACAAAGGGGCGTACAGCGTACTCGCTTGCAAACGCAAGTACTCACGAACTTAAGGGAATTAGTCAGTGGCGTGCGCTTGTATACACCTGTCGCAAGACGTAACTTATGCCCAAGTAACTGTTGCAAGCCCCTATTCTCCCACCCACATCCACCATCATGCATCCGGCCAAGAGATTGCACCAAAAATCGCCAATAACCGGTCTAAGTAGACGCACACACGCACACACTCTCTCACAGAATAAAGCATCCTCCCACAGACCTAATTACACTCAAAAATTTCCGCAAAGGAATACAAAAAAGAAATCAAACATTTTGACATAAGAAAACAAAATTAATTTCTGACACAATTGCGATTTTGCTTTTGATTCTTCTAGGCGCTCCTTCGGCCGGACACGTCGTTGTGGAGAGCGTCATTCAGTCGACTTGCGAATTAATGCAGAATTACATAGGTTCGATAATTGTTAGAGAATTTAATTAAATTCGAACTCACCTTGTGCAAAAACTCTGTCATCACACACAAAATACACAACCACTTAGCTTTTTTTTTTATTTACGATCCCAAAGCCTAGCAATGTTTTTTGCAAGCGGTTTGACTTTTGAGTGAAATTGTGTGCGAAAAATTGAGTGGCAGCAGGAAACGGCGAAAAAGAAGGCAATAGACCGTCGTTGGGGGCGATGCTGCTTAGCGTGACGAGTGGGACAGAGAGACAAGCACACGAGAGACTCATTCCTACATATTTTGCGTGTCACTCGAAATCGGCATCCTACTCATTGCGGCCGTCAAAACTTTGCGAACACATGGTTGTTTGGATTCGGTGTTGCCGCGGTCACAATAATTGATGTATCTTAATAATACATACTATCTATTGCTGAAGCGGAAGGTGCTTAGAGAACAGTTTGTCATTTATTGCGATGTATACAATGTATGAACCCATTTATTGCCATGTTTACTTCCTTTTGTACCACAATTGAATAAAAGTAAATTGTTGGTGCTTTATGGGAAAACGGTATTTCTTTGGGATATTAATATTGAATGAATATTTTCGAAGTCAGTTTCGACGCATCTCAGCTCATTTCAACCAATCTTCAGGGAGTTTTAAATGCTACTTTGATCTTATGATTGAATGCACTGCTTACTTCTGGTCTGGAAATGGCGTAATAGCTCCCTAAAAATGTATTACGAGGCCGGAAAGGAATACTAGCTGAAGACCAGCCTTTTATGAACCTTAGTTAAATCAAAATTTTGAAGTTTGCACAATTAAACTAACCGCTCAAAGCCTAAATAAGCTAAAACTTCAAAGACTTTAACTTAACAAATTAAAATTGCGACTTTTTTTTAAGAAGTTACAACTGAAAATAACAAGTTTGGCTTTACCGTGAGAAAGTGTTCGTTACATACTACAGAAATTCAGTCCGAAATTAGAAAAATATAGCCTTTTATTAATCTCGCACAATTTAGTGGTCATGTATAGCACAAAGTTGAGTTTATGAAATTACAAGCAATTTTTTGGAAACTTTCAAGGATTGGAGAAACCCACAAGCACTACCTTTCACCGCAAATCTATGCAGCAAAACATTTCTGTTTCTTCATCAAAATTTCAAAAATCAAGGAAAGTAAGGACTAGCTAAGTACATAAGTACCTATTTTGAAAACTTAACAAAAGAGCTTTTTCAATTACTTGAGTAAAAGTGTTAAAAGCTCAGCAAAAAAGTAACTCAAGCCATACTCCACGTGAATGTTATACGTTAAGATAAAAATAAATAGCTTGCCTGTAGGGGATGGTAACGGACGAGTAATGAAACGCTTTACTCGTACTCTCATTTGCATGCCACCCCTTGGTCAGTATGTGGGTGAAAAGGGCTATTATAGCATTAAAATGAGAATAGTCAATAGTTTCAATGCCAACTGTCTGAGAATGTTCTTATTTTTTCGCCACCAAGACGTGTGCTATGAAAACATAAATATGCACGCATGAACATAAACACATGTGCATATATAAATATGCGGTCAATAGTAATTATGGATTATTACCTGTCGACTGTCGGCATATACTGGATGTAACAGTGCTTGGTGAGCAGTGAACATGTGCCCTAGTCGCAACGCTGAAGGGAATACATACGTACATCGTATTGTGTTGCATACGTTTGGGAAGTTAAATGTTATCCATTGGGTGTGCCTAATGGAATGCTCCATATTTGAGTGGTAGATACAGACATTTGGTAAGTTCTAAACGCCCTTGAATCGTATGAGTAGTTAATTACACGCAATTTTGTCAGATCTGATGGTTTAATTTCGGCCTTTTCGCATGGGACCGTTCATCAGTTAATTGTAGCAGAGTTGCACCCAATATATATGCATTTGCAGGTAGGTTACATACATACTTATTCGAAGGCCTCTTTGCATCGCCTTGATACATCTCATAGCATGCTATTATTGATGAAACACAAAAAGTGATATCAGTTCCTCGCTAAATTTCCTCCTAAAATTACAAATAAATATTATAACTGCCGACTATGTTACAAAAATGAGAATATGGAGGAGATTGAGAAGCTGTTCACTTTATTTACGGCGGCAGCTCTAACGTAGTCTGTAAAATTTCTCCGAAATTTAATAGATAACTTGACCTACCACGCTCTTTCAGATTTACCAGTCATTTTCTTTGAGATCTACTTTAAGAATCTCACTGCTTTCAGTTAGTGGACTCTCTCAAGATCGAATTATCACGGGATATCAAAATTAGTTCGAGGAAGAAGTTGAACTTCTCTAGAATGATTTTTGTGTAAAAATTGAGGAGAATGCCAAATTATGGCAAAAAAGCTTCGAGTTGGAGAGAAATTCGACATATGGGTACAAATCTGAGCAAAAATCAAACTTTAATCCCTTCGTCCTTTGCTGAGAAACTAGGTCCTGGCCCTCTATGGGCTGTACCGCCACCCATATAATATATAATATTTTTAATATAATATATATATAATAAGGACTGGTATAAGGACTGTCATCTTGAATAAGTTCGACAAAGTAAATCTTCCAGATTAAATGGAAATGATCGCGATTAGTTCTACCACAGACAAGGAATATACAAATGTCTTGCGCTCACATCAAAAAAATTGAGCATATTTTTTCCGTTGTGACAGACAAAGAGCATTCAAAATCAAAAATACAACCAAGGACCACGGTCGGCCAAGTAAGGAAATCACATTACAAGCGGAAAGCTCTTTGTCAGAGATCACCCTTCAACAAACGACCTCTTCCACTTCTTGTCTGTGATTCTACATTAGTTGTGCAGCGATCATTAATCATTTCTTTCATCGAAGTCTATCCGATTTTAGTTTAATCACCACTATCTTCAGTGGCCCGTGGCGTTGTGGGTATGTGCGTCGACCCCAACCTCGGCGTCGTAGGTTCGATCACTGCTCTGTGCTACAGTAACAACTTTAAGGCCCCACACTTTCGAGTCACTGACAATGTTTAAAGATTATTTCCTTTTTAGAAAAAGCCTCTCAAACTTGACCCTTCGGAGTCGGCATAAGACTGTAGGTACCTTCCACTCGTGAGAGAAAAATAGCACGCACAGGACGAGTGGTTGCTGAGAAGCTAGACCCTGGCCCTCTACAAGCTGTAGCGCCACCCATTTTATTATTATCATTATTATCTTCGGTGGGCGCAACTGGTACAGGCGTTATTCCCCCAAGGCATGGATTACTCTTGCTTGATTTCAACTGAACACTGTCGTTAGGACAAGATTGATCATCAAATTGTGTCCAAATAAAGGAACGCAAGTACAATTTGTGATGGGAGAAATCAATTCATAATTTTGCCAAACCTGGACAAACCAACATTTCTATAGAACTCTTTCAATTCGCTCTTGTATTTTTCTTCTCTTTTATTTTATTTTAACTATCAACGCTGAAACGGATCTGCCGCGTGCCGCAAAACTCGTCCAGTTAATATATACCACAGTGTAGAGATTATTACGCTTTTCGTGAGACAAGGAAATATTATCAATCAAGTCATTCCCAAGTAAACCAAGTCGATAGATTGAAAAAAAAAAACGATATAAATCATTGCCAAATTGGGCTCACATCGCTTAATTTTTTTATATTTAGAGTTGGGGATGCATTTCTTTTCAACACAAAAAAATTCAATTACAATTTATAGGCATCTTCAAAAGCACTTCAAATAATAGAATAATTGAAGTAAGCTACTTCATCACGGCTTCCTCTTTCTCCACTCAATTTCAATTACTGCTCTGAAAGAAAATAACAATGCACAAAAAAAAAAGAATCCAGCTCTGCACCCTACCAGCGCAGAATATTCCATTAGCCGCTAAATATCCGTGTAAACCATTCTCAAGCGTGAAACAGAAATGCACTCTACCAGCACACGTTGGTTGCCAAGGAAATCGTTACCTACTTCCGAACCTAATTCAATTTCTTTACAACTTTCTTTGCTACCTTACTTCAGCAATCTAATGTACACATGTACACAGCACCTACCATCACCGCCAAGCAAACTTCCTTTACCTTTTCATTCATCCAATAAAGCCAGACACAGTTTGCGTGACGTCCTTTGTATCCTGCGATACACTCCTTTTTTATTTCCTTCACTTTTTCGCTGTCCACGAACGCAGTTCAGAACATCGAGCGCTTTGTACGCCTGTCCTCATCTTTTCGTATAAGTAGCTGAACGTTTCAGGTAATCCTTGATGTATTCAGTTTAAATACATTTCTTTTCAGACATTTGCGAAATAAAATCGCATGTAAGAGGCGAAAAGTTTCACTTGATGGTGACAACAGCTTTTGTGATACTGCAACGCGCCAGGGGTCTCGTCCACTAGCTGAGCAGGGAGACGAGTGAAGTGCAGACATGTGTGCAAGCCACACCAAATATTGGCTCCATAGATGAGTACTCAGAAACTTTTACCTTGTTTCTTATTTGCCGAACTTCACGTCGCGTCGGTCGAAAAGTTTCCATTACATGAATTGACATCACTTTTTTGCCCCCATTTCGGCGGCACTGACAGCCAAATCGTTTTTAAATGTACACACACTTGAGGGGTTGCTGAAGGTGTAGCACATGAGAAAAGTTAAACAAACGTAAGGTATGAACGCTAGAAGTAGGGTAGAGGGCGCCCAAAACTTAATGGAGCCTGAAAGGAGACTTAAATTGAGCGATTTCCACAGACATGTCCGTGAAAAGACATTGCAGGCAGCATTGGTTCCGACTTTGAACGACTTGTAATGAGCCCACCGATTTGATTTGCATAAGCATTTATATTCCTTGTGGCAGGACATGGATTAAGTAGTTTGAGTATTTTCGTCTGCGAATACACTCCATGCATTTCATTGGTGATGATGACATTCGTTGAAACGAGTTCGAACAGCAAAAGGATTTTCGATTTAACTGTCAGGTGAGAAAGATTGAATAGGTTGTATTTCTGATCGGAGATGGGTCGTAGATATTTACACCTCTGCCTGAAGGAAGAGGTTCCCCGGGTGTATAAGAGTGGTTTATCTCGAGATGCATTAAGAACGTTTCACCGCTTCGCAAGATTGAAGCGAGGTGTACAAGTACAAGGACATTCTTTTGATCGCACGAAGAGATTTTCTCCTAAGCTGTCACTTGATCACTTGAAATAAAATAGCGCCACCGTATTGACTGTACCCGTAATCTGCGCCGCCAATGCATTGGTTAAACGATTTCTTTGAATTTTTCGCTATTTCAAGATTTTTTTCAATCTGTAAAATGTCATTGGTATAACTTCAACGTGCGTGCCCATGTCACAAGCATATATCCTCCGAACTGCATTACTTCAGCCCGAATGAAGTCCCCTTTGACATCTAAACCCTTCCACTTCGATCAGAAGATCCATTTTAATTAGAATCGCATCGCATTTACATATTGTTTCGTTCACTACAACCCCCAAGTGCATCTAGGCGAGCGTGTCCCCCCTTTGATATGGACGGATGCAATTGCAGTGCAATCATTTTGTGCAGAGGAACTCCTGTAATGCATTCATCGTCCAGGACACCATCAACTGACACCCACCCATACACCCAAAGGCATGTAACACTTTCCATTCAAACCGCTTTGTCCCGAGATTGGATATCAATTTAGTTTCAGCTTTGCTCAATGTTCATGCCAAATAAACTGATGAATTGTCCGCAATCCGATGTTACCTCCTCCGCAGTGACTTGCACCGGAATGAAAACGGAAATGAAAGACCAACTTCTAATAATAGTGAAGTAAGTCACATGTTACTCCTGGACGGAAGGGAACGCCATCAACAACATACAGCCTTCGGACTTCAACAAGTAACACCGTTGTACGAGAAGTACTCTTTCGTGGGCTGCAGCCAACCTCAATTGCAACACGGTTCCACGTCCTCCGGCAACCACCTTGAAACGCATTCGGAAAGGAGCCTGAAATGGTACCGGGGTGAGTGAGATGAAAGCAGACAATTTTCGACTAGGGAACGTTTGCCGGATGAAATTCTTTGGACAGGACAAATATCTCCCCAACGACCCATTTTAAATCACTTAAGAGGAGCTTTTGTTAGGTTTCTGGAATGCACTCGATTGTAAATTACCTCTAATTGTATTTTCGCCTCTCTGACACTATTTCATTCAAAAGGGAAGTGCCTCACTTGTCACTGTACCACAGCGCCCGGTGTTGTGAGGAAACAATCGCTTTGTGTGATCTAATGTGTGTTTGTGTGTGCAAAAAGGCGTTAGTGGTGTTTACGACGGTATGCAATGGTAGTTGCTCTGTCATTTACACTTCGATATGCTTGGCTGCTTAGCCTACAGGTGGGTAGCAATGAAATTGAAATCGGCCGAAGAATATGTGCACGTGCTTTCTTCGAGTGATATATGAAATGGGAGTAGGGAATTTTTGCAAGAAGTGATTAATTGCATTCTAAAATAAGGTCTATATTCTTACTACGTTACACTCCGAGTATTGAGGGTCCAACATTATCCTCTCGACGTGTTGCTCTCTCTAACATTAAGTGTCAAGAAATTAACAACGCCCCTGGCTCTGCCTTGGAGTTTGTGTGCCTAGACGAAAAACTTTTGCCTGCACCCTTCACAAGGATTTTGATTGTCTGAAGCTAAATATTATTTTTTTTAATTTTTCCGTTACGGCGGTGTTACAGGGTGACAGCAAAAGACGAATCCACTACGAATGACATCGTAGTGGAAATCCGAAGTAAAATTGTCCGTGGCAATTTTTGGCAACTTTTGTTACTTCGGTTTCTTAAAACAACTGGGCTTGAAACTCCTGACTTGAAGGACCAAAGCTCATGCTCTACAAGACTCTTATCTTGACAGTCCTGCTTTATGGAGCTGAAATCTGGGCGATAAGCAAAACTGCAGAGCTGATTCTTGGTGCCTTCGAAAGAAACAATTCTACGCGGATATGTGGTCTGCGAGGAAGGCGAATGGAGTGAGAAGACAACTGCGAACTCTACGAGCTGTACAAGGATGTGGATGTAGTCCGGAATGCAAAAATTCGTCGATTACACTGGCTCGGCCACATCGAGCACAAGGACAACAACGCTCCAGCAAAGACAGGTTTCGATCCGAGCCTCCTGTATCGAGAAGGAGAGAAAAAGCTAACCGCCGGTATAGAGACAAAGTCATCGCGGATGTACGACAGTCTGGAAGCAGCGTGCCCAGGACCGTTACCGATGGAAGGCAGCAATTGCTTAGGCTAGGACTCTTCATGTATCGTCCGCCTGATAGGTATGTAAGTATTTTGTGTAAATAATTGCTTTAATTATGTAAAATGTCAGTGAAGTTGAAAATGTGTAGTATACAACAGGATGAACACTGAATTTCTATAAAAGTACAGTACTATACTGAAAATATAATAGTTGCGTTTTTATACGTGTAGCGGGGATAACTATCGTAGCTAAGTACTAAGCGGCGATAAAAACAATGCTGACAGAACGGTCTTCTCCAATCCAAGGCAAAGAGGCATATAGAGACATGATAGACAATTTATTTGAATAGTTTTGCATTGTATTTTCCAAGGTGAATTCTACACCTGTGTTTGAATATTTTCGATCTCAATGTCTTGTAAAATATCTTTTGAATATCGTTCAATCTGAAGACGATAAATGGGTTGATTATATTCATTACATTTCATTCTCAGTTAGATATACATATATCCCTTATTTAAAAACGAATGCCCGCTTTCACAGTTTAAGCTTAAGTTCAGCTGAACCTTAGGTAGGTAGGTAAATAGTGGCATTTATACACTTAGGCCAAAGTAGGCCCATTTACCACCCCTAAATGGAGTTCTAATTTTTGGTTTGACTCGTCCAGTTTTATAATGAAATCTGAACTTCAGTTCAGTTGAAATACGTTTGTGCAATGCGATAAAATCTAAGGGCTTTCGATATATTTTCTGTGATTTCTAGCTTTAAAATACATTTTCTCCATATCTTTTGCTTTTTTATAGCGAGTCTTTCAACCGAAGACGGAGATAGGCTGCGGTGTAATTTTTGAAATGCTACTTTTTCTTATTCTTTGTGTCTTTTATCTTATTCTTTTTGTAGCGCTACTGTCCGGGGGGGAACTGGGCCTCAACCAAGAAGCCTCTCCAACTAGCGCGATCTCTGGCTAGCTGTTTTCAGTTTGGGCAATTTCTGTTGCATTGCCCTACAGGTTCGGGTTCGAAGATTCTGGCCTGAGCTGAGTTGTCCATACGCTCTATATGGCCCAGCCACCGTAGGCATTGGTTCCGTAGACGCCTGACTAGGCTCATATCACTGTACAGCTCGTGCAGTTCGTGGTTGAATCTTCTTTTCCAGAAGCCGTCAGCTAAGACAGAACCAAAGATCGCACGCAAAACTTTTCTCTTGAAGAGACCAAGGACTTCTTCATCCGCTTTTCAGATGCCTTCACGGCGTATAGCAGGATTGGTATGATCAGTGTCTTATATTGAGTCAACTTGGTCCTTCTTGAGAGAGCTCTATAATTCTACTTTCTATTTTCCAAATTTTTTGTCAGTAATCGTAAAATAGCAATTTATTTAAATAGTTGTAGCCCACAATCAATCGATTATCACAATAAATTATATTGTACTTCGGTCTTCGTTTTCGTGTTACTTTCAGTGCACAACTTAAATACTCAATGGTAACATAATCTTGCAGCGAATAGAATTGCAATCTTGAATCATCCACCACACGCTTCACGCACAACAGCAGCACTTGCACTGTAAATTTCAACAAATAATACATATGGTTGCATACTCTTAGGCTCTTGCAAATCTATTCTTGAAGAAGGAGCAGCTCAAAATATTCTTCACCTATTCCCCGCTTGCACTTGTCTTCTCTAGCCGCTTTAACAGTTTATACAACCTAATTTACTTTTCTCTCTATTAAGTCCATTCCAATGAGCTGTAATTGGTTCACATATCAACGTCCCCATTCGGAGGATGCGACCATAATCATCTACACATAGCAGCGCCCAGAGCATGCTATTACTGGTAACATCTTTTAGGATAGAAGTAAATGCACTTACACCAGCTTTACAGAGCTTATTCCTAAAAGCATTACATACTCTTTTAAAGTGCCATAAATGCTGTCAGCAAAATTACAATCCTCTTGTATGAGTTTATTTCCATTAAATTGAAATCGAGGTACCACGAAACAATAAATCAGGAAAGTTAATATCTCAAGAGTAAGGGTATCCTTTCATAGCTTCATAGCAGTGAATGATTTTGTTGAATTCCGCACAAACGGTTTAGGAATATCCCAAAGGCTTTACTTCGATCGACGATTGCGAGTGAGAACAATTTACGAATAAAAAATTCTTCACGTTCGATTCGATTTTTTTTCCATCAGTAGGTGAAAGATTACAGCTACAGCACATGTGAAGCGTTTCGAAAGGACGAAAGGGTATCTATTCAACCAGAAACTGCAGATACATATATCGAGCAGATTGAAGCCGTATGAGTTCGTAGTCTACGGCGACGACGACGACGACGTCTGCATTGATGTGCAACACATGCCGGTGGTGGAAGGAATAAAAAGGGAAACGATGGCATATTCGCCGGTGGGTGTGGATAGAAAGCCCACTTATATAGATTTACAACGGGATTTGATTTATGTGGCGCTTTTCCAACCATTGGTATGTTCATGAAAAATCATTCTAGGACACCTTTCGGAATTCACTGCCTGATGATGGAGTTATGGAGTGAAGGTTATAAGTGAGTGAGTGGAAACTCGCTGGGTTACATGTTCGAGAATAGTTCGTTCGTTACATCTGACAGGATGAATATTTGAATGTGTTTTTCAGGGAAGTTTATTAAGGTCTCTTTTGAAATGACGTTTGACTATATTTTTTAAGGATGTTTTGATATACGAGTGCCTACATATCTAGATCATGTTGTATAGCTTGGCAAAAGCAATCAAAATTTGCTTCTTGGCATTATGAGGGAACTTTTCAGATACTGGCTAGCAAGGAATTGGTGAACCTTGACGAGTGAAGTCTAGTTTTAGCATCTGGAAAATGTACCTGTACCCTAATTGCAATTTGAAGGGTTTGAGTTGCTGGTGTCGCGAGTTCCATTTCTTTTAGCAACATAATGTATTAGAGGAATAAATCTGGACAATATGTAGGATGGGATAGCAGAAACCCGCTTCTTTGAAGGCCACCCAAGTTTTACAGCCACATTATAAATGCACATATGTACTTATTTTATTTTTTACATTTATGCATTCTGCCTTATAGATAATATAATTAAAAATAAAAGTATTTTGTTTCAGAGAATTATTGCTAGCTTTCAACAATTCACTTATTTATTCTCATTTCGGTCCAAGAAAGTCAGGCGCGATTACAAACATGACTCAACGTAGCCTCAGGTTATTGACTGGGCACAGCCGTGCTCAAGTCCAAAAAACAATTCACATTAACAAATGAAATACAAAAGAGGAGACCCCATTATAGCTGACCACGAGGATACGAAAAGGAAACCAATGATCAAATAGAAGGACATCGTGTCTTTAGGACATGCACATATTCATAAGAGTCACTTCATCAACTCAGTATCCTCTCCAGTCCAGAGAGCTAAATGATATTTCATTAATGTGGCCTACCAAAGAATATTCCTTGAACGAATAATAAAAAATATACGAATTCTCATTTGTCGCATGTATGCAGTGTATCAAAACCCCAAAAGAAAAACAATCCCTCTTTGACATCACGAAATTGCAACAAATAGCGGCGTAATGTGTCCTCTTGTTTGACATATCTTTTAAATTTTAAGCCCCTCTGGGGCCACACAGTGCACCAAGTATTCGTTGCAAATCAAATTTTGCCTTTGAAGAAGCATCCTCGTTCTATCTAACGAATAACTATCATCCTTCGTCGCTAAAGGGAGATTGTTTGCTTCGATCTACATTGCTTCATATTATATTCTTTTTTTGGATACACGGATATTATTAATACACATCAAACTCCTTCCGCTCCCATTCAGCCTGATGTTCGATCTAACACATAGAAAATAATGGAAAATTTGTCCTCAAGCTTGCATTGCCTTCCTGTGGTGTATTTATTGTGTATTATCATACAAAATAATCCAGACGTCTCTGTCACAGCAGAGCAAGGATAATGGGAGCATCCGTCGGATAAGGAAATATGGATAGCCAAGAAGAGGGAGAAGACTTTGCTCAAGAATGAGCTAAAGAAATAACCCTCTTTCCACAAAGCCAATGCCTATTCGACAGGACGTATTATTTGGGAATATGGCACGTGAGGTCGATAATGCAGAGTGTGGCTACCTTTACGTTAAATGAATGCTAATGGGTGGGAGGTTATCATATCATGAACATCTTTCATTGTAACTTGTAACGAGAATACGTTTCCTTTTGGCGTCCTATTGTCCGGGCCTGGTAACATGATCAAGAATTGTGTGTACGTTTTTCTTCAGTACGTTGGTGTAAGTGTTAGTTTTCGGAAGACATTTGCTGTTGTCGGTAATGTATTTTGTCTGGGTTAAATTTCACTGCCAAAGAACGACAGGCAGTTGATAAATAGAAAAAAGGGAAACAGGTCTGACGGGTACATATAAATTTATGCTTATTGACATCGTTAGGCAGAAATTATTATCTTTACCTAAATGAATACGGTTCCTCTTCTGACGTGTATAGGTATTCATTGAGAGTGAATACATTCTCGGTATATCAAAATAGAAATCCGTTGGCTAAAATAGCTCGACGATGTATCGCTAAGCTTGGACGATTATGGGTGAGAATTCTGTTAGACACGAGAAGGGAGCTGTACCAAGACTGACATTTTGAAATGGGGGTTAATTCGTGGGTAGTATACTGAATGAATGGATTATTTTTAATGTCAGACATATGTGTTACTTAGTGATTACAAAAAAGCTTTCAACACTGACAATGCAACGCAGAAGAAGAAAGTAGGTAAGGGTTGCCACAAGGATCCGACTTAGAACCTGTAGTCTCTTCGTAGTCTTCAAATTTAACAAAGCCTACGGATATGCAAACTCGACCGTCAGACATAAAATAAAGATCGACGAGGATTGTAGTACATGTTAGAGTGTAAACTTGTTTGAATCTCTTAGAAATCAAGTGTCACAGGTGAGCGTTATTTTATGAATATACACATTTCAACAATAAACAACCATAATTTAGCAGGCATGCAGTAGAAGACCAACTTAACCTAGAATAGTGACCGTCACCGTAGGTATCTATAACTTTGAGGTGGTGAAGAACATCTTCTATCCCGACATCAGTATCCATATCAAACGCAGAACAACTTTTGTCAACAGCTGTTTCTATGGGCTCAAGATGCAATTGAGTAACAGCGGCATCTCTCGGATGAGCATGTATAATCTGCATTAGACCCCGATAATTAAATCTTGCTCTACTGTACAGAGGCAACTACTTAATCCAAAGAAGAGGCTTTGGTCTATTCGGGAGAATTCCCTTGGCCATCTTTGGCCCTGTTTACGTTGATGACACTTGGAAAAAGAGATTTAAACATGAACTGTACGGGGTGTACAGCTACATGAGTCGAATCAGGCGTCTAAAGATGCAATCTCTAAGATGGCTAGGTCATGTAGAGCGTATGGACAACGCTTCAGCCCGAAGATCGCTTAACTCCGACACAGTTGAATAAGACCAACCGATGGCGCCAAATTGGAAGCAGCTAGAAAAATTCATCCCTGCTGGATAGGATTGTTGGCTTTAGGCCAGATCCAAATCGGACTGAAGCGGCATTCGAAGAAAAAGAAGAGGTTGCAGAGACTGACAGACTATGATCCGTGTGATATCTCAAATGTAGTCCCTAAACATAGTTCCATATGATGTCTACCAATTCCGAAAACAAACAATAGGGAAGTCGTTAAAATGCTTTAGGAATCTTAGCCACGTTTGTTACTTTGGATTAGTATTAAGTCAACAATCTTCATCTTCCTCCTGTCATCGCACAAAATTGACTCGGAATTGCGCTTTACTACTTTGATCCATTCCTGTCTTAAATTCATAAGACAGTTAACTTAGTCCACTTATGGCAGCGTTCACAAAGACTCCTTCCACGAAAGTCGAAAGAACGATCCTTTGACGCACAAAACAAATCCAATTGTAAGCTATGCCTCAAGACATTTATTGCAACGTCCACATCTTTGTGAGTTTCACTGGTTGTTTTTTCTTTCGTTTTTTCTCAAAGGCAATGCAAAATTACATTTGCAATTCCCTTTTATAATCGTTTGTTACTTCTCTCGTTCCTCAAACATTACTACGGGAATGGATGTTAGCCAGACCATTGTACTCCCTAGTGAAATTCATTTCAAGTGGACACTGAATCTTCTACATCTGAAAAATAGTTAATGCTCAGCCGAATTTTGCATATTTTTTTTCCTTTAACTAAACAATGTACAACAGGTTGCTTTCAGTAATTCTTCAAACAATCGGGAGAGGCAGATGCTTTCGCTATTGATTTTGTCTTGAGCCATCAAATTACCAATCATTCTCAACCGAAGTCAAATGGAGCACTGCAACAAACTATTCGCCACTTATCCTTGGCATCAGCAGCAACTGAAGACTCCTAATCAACTCGATGCCATCTTGACTTCCGTGTCAATAGCAATGGAAAATTACTATTGAGATTATCAATCGAGATCTCAAATTGATGAATGTGCACTCCTGGTCATTCGCAGAGGCATAACATTATCTATGGGCTGTGTGGCTCCTTCAGGACCCATGACCCCTGCACACTGTCTGACGGGTTTTGGATATCTCTTTCCTTTCACATTCACAAACAAATATACACAATTGGATGGATTTCATGGAAGATCAAGAATATTGGGAATGGTGTCCACTTGTTATCGATTCATTTTAATTTCCCCATACAAGGATACCCAGTGTACAATGGTCGGGAGCGTGTGTAGCATACAATTGCTGGTATGTCGGCCTCTGGCTATGAATACGACTCAGGATAGCCTTACACCATCATCATCGTCGTACTTAGAACTTAATCGATGCCTTATTGCTGCAATTAATTGCCCAAGTTCCTGCTGTTCCTCGAGCCCCTGCGTTCCGCTTGCCACATGTGAATCTGTGAGAAATTCCAATGATTATATTAGCAGAGAATTTAGGGTGAGAATATTTAGTGGTGTGACTCAAGCGGCCACATCGCATCAATGCCGATAAGGAGTTGAGGATTCGGATAGAATTCCTTGGAGGTTCCTCATTTGGCCAGCAAATTCATTCTCTCACAGCACTCTTTATCCCTTATTGCAATCAGCTTGATTGTAAGATCGACTCATTCTGTGCGAATTTATTCTCTCCCTGAAGACGTAGTTTTTATGTGGAAACTTGCGTGATCTAAATGATTTTTGTACGGTGGGTATGCAATCCGGAAATATTTGAAAGAGAGATTTAGTTGGCACTGGCTTCGACCAGTGTGGAATTAACATCGAAACGTTCTTGTTAAAGCAGGGGAAAGTCTTCGTGACTTTGTTGCTTTAAATCTTAGCTTATGTATTTTAATTCACATTTTCGATGAATTGTGAATTGCACCCTGAGGCTAAAAGTAAAAATAACTCACAAGATGGATCCCAAAACTTGGCTTTAAGTAAGTGTGGTTAAAGTTACTACTGGTGGCTTGTACTGTTGCGGGTATGTGCGCACACTTGAACATCGACGTCTAGACTCCATTGTTCGACAAAAAAAAATTGTCACATCTTTTTTTCGAGTCACTGAGAATGCTTAAAGTGTATAACTGAATACAAAAAGCTTCTCAAACTTGCCCGTTCGAAGTCGGCAGAAAGTTGGAGACCCCTTCAATTCGTGAGAGAATGTGCAATTGTTGAAGCTAGGCCCTGGCCAGTCACGGGGGTGGGTCCGCTCTCATCATTATCATAATCATTTTTTGACCAGAACAGTCCACTAAATTGGTCGCGAGGGTAAAGCAGCACTAGAGATCTCCAGGTCAACGGATCCTCTGCCATCAAGGCTAACTTGTAAGGATTTATGTCCAGGACAAAAAAGCGAGTTTTTGCACTTCGTCCAAGCCTTCTGATGGTATCCTGAGCCTTCCTTATGGTGTAGCACTTAAGACTAGTCTCGGAAGACATAATGATGGGGACAATCGTGCCACATGTCCAAACCATCGAAGCATCTTAGCTGCTCGACATTAAGTTCCTGCGTACTGCCGTGTTTCTCATTGTCTCTCTCTTATAATGTTACCCGATGTTCTGCATAAAGTAAGTGTATTTGAATGCGTTACCAGCGATTCACTTTCAGATTTCGCTTCATTTTAATGACAACATCTTCTCAAAGGGCACACATTTTATTATTCAATTTATTCCTTTCACATTGTTTAGCATCATCTAGCCGTAGTATAAAAAGGATGTTAATAGATTTATCGCGCATTTTTCTGTCACAAAGCTCTTTTTCATAATTAGTGCCCTTAGTGTGTCGGATATTCAGCGCATACATATCATGGGTAAACTCACACATTTCACTTTGTTACGTGCAGCGAAAGGTTGACTTTTAAATAGAGCATTGAAAAATGCATGAGTCCCCGAACTACCCAGCTAACCATGTCACTCGTCGTCGCTGAATAGTAAAGCGCGTGTACACGTTGTCGACCGACCCCAGAGTCTCAACGCGAAAGTTACTCCTTAACTTGTCGGCTGCTCGAAAAGGCTAAATGTGTTGCATAGATCAGTGAAGCGCAGTGGTAATGCTAGAGGTCGCGGTTTCTGTGGTAATTCAAAGTTGAAAAGTTTCACTTTTTGAATGGATTACAGCGTTAAAGTGTAACTCAGCTGAAAACAGTGCATGCAGCCGTACAAAAAATGTTTCTAAAGTTTCGACATGCGAGAGTGCTTTAGTAAACGTTTAATCTAATTACCGAGTAAGTGGCATTTGGCTGTAAGCTTGTCGCTCGCTTGAAACAATGCGATTAAATTGTTGAAAAGTGGAAAGCATACAGTTAATTACGCTGTCTTACCCGACCATTCACGATTTGTTTGAATGAGATGGTTGCAACTTTATTCGAAAAATAATCGAACCGAAGTGGTATCCCCTAAGACTTTAACGAGCGTCTCACATCATTTCATCAAGTTGACTGCTTTTTTTTCGTTTTGCCTACATCAAGCAATAGCGAAATTAATCCTAACCATGAAGGCTTGGTATGTGTTGATACGTGTACATGTACATGTAGAACCCAAAACAATTTGTCCCGTACAATGTGAGAACATTATGCTTCCACCGTCCAGGGCGCATTGTTGTGGAAATATTGTCTTTTGGTTAGCTTCTTGATGGTTGGTTGCATTACGTTATTGCTGTCCTTTGTCATCGTCAAATAAAAAAAGTACTCGTGAACAAAACTCTTCCGGTCATCCGGAGATTTCAAGATTTCATCAAAATATAATGGTTCCTTAAGTGCACTACAATAGCGGCACCGATCATAAATGATTTTCCGCTTTTTGAGTTGACCGAAAACAAAAAAATACATTTTTTTGTATGGCTTTGGTGGAGCTTGCAGCAATGAAATTAAGAGATAATCGATTGGTCCTTTATGAGACTGAGAGTGTAACGTTTAACAAAGGAACAATTTAGTTGAACGTCTTAAGCAATTTTCGTTGAATTAGTGAGTTGTTTTTAACTAGCTCTTCGATTTTTATCGAGTCACAGTCGACTACTAAGTCACTATCTAATATTTTCAATAAGAGGAAAAGACAGTATAAGTGGTACAAGTTCAAAAGGACCGTTTCGTGTATATGGAACAGAGGTCGCGGTATAAAAATGCAGTGTATAAAGAGGAGACGATTAGAAGGGCTAGATGGCGCTGTTGGTTAAGTAGTTGCCCTTCGTTGGAGGGGTCCCCGGTTAGAATCCCAGTGAAAGTTAGTTAATTTTTTTATCCGATTTTCCAACCAACCATTTGCCGTTTTGAACAAACTAGCTGGAAATCTACACTGGCGATCACTCGATCAGAGAAGTACTTAAGTTTTTCTCATAAAATCATTGCATATTTACCGGATGCAAATATAATGTTTATCTTTTGTAAAGAATGTGTTTTCAATAAAGCTGAGTCCAGTTTTTAAATTAAAGACCGCTCATTTTCATCTGATCAGGCATTAACAGGGTTGCACTCCATATTTCGGATATAACTCTCGACTTCTTTTTATTTTTAAGCTTATTTCTTCGCATTAGAAAACTTCTTCATGGCAAGAGGTGCAGGGATGCTACAAAAACTGCAAGACAATAGTCTAGAAAACTAACTAAGGTCGGCTCTTGGAGCAGAACTATCTGCAGCAGAAAAGCAAGGCCACTTAGTGAGGTCCACTCCAACGAATGTTGATATGAGAAAAGGTGGATATTATGGACTTTCTTCAAGGACATGGTTTTGTAGTTTTGGAACAATCGTGAAGTGTATCTCGAAAGGTACTCAGGTACATCCCCACATTTCAGCAAAGGGATGTATTTGATAATGACAGTGGTGATAGCTTGTCAAAACAGGAATCAAACTCTGTTCGTTATAGCAATGTAGTTTTATGGTACTTCGTTTCGTGAAAAAACGTCTTATGAAGATTTGATTTTTATCAATGACAATAGTATTCAAAGACTTGTTCTCCGTGGTTTCGTAATATCATACAAGTATGTATTTCTTTTCATTTTAATTGTATTTTTTCTTTGTTTACTTTATCAACAAATTTGTGCATTTGTTCAAATTTTCGTACAAGAATTCTCGATACTAGCACGTTTACTCCATATCATTTGTTATACTGGAATAATACGACCTTTTTAATAGGTTTTCATTCATGTTCATAAAATGTGAACACTCGCAATAACCACAAATGTGTTAAGTTACAAAATGATTCATCCTGAGTTGTGAAAGCCGTTGTTAAAAGTACAAGACGACAAAAGCAAATATGAACATATACACAAATACTCTTAGATACATTACTTCAAAATTCTTCATTTGAGGTAACAATTTGCAAAACTTTACTCATGCCAGGGCAAGAACATGAAAACATTCGTTTCCTTCCATCACACAAAAACCAACCAATTGCAATACGAAGTAATTTACCGTGCACTCATGTACTGCCAGTTGTTTCCATGTTCTCCCAAGATAAATCCCCACAACTTTATTCTAAGAGTTTTGCAATAAAATTCATGACTGCTCCGCATCAGCGTGCCGAAATGCATTGGGAGCAACTGTACAGTGCTAAATGCCCTTGATGACCATTTCATCTTGGGTTCCGTAATAAAGCTAATCCACTAAAGTGAAAGAGCACAGAAGGTTAAATGGGACTGCATACACAGCAAAGGCAACACACAAGTGTGAAGCTTCCTTGGATATTGTTTTACATACATTTTCATCCAGAATTTTCTAGTTCCTGCAGAGAGGGAGAGTATCACTTCAAAAACACACAAAAATATACCCTCGAGTGCTTTACCGTCCCAACACGGTACACGGTGGCATATGCTTGTATACATCGTACATCGAAGGAGAGAGAGGAAAAAATGTCTTGCACTTTAGCAAAAACGATAACGTACACTAATAACCACACAGGTAGTGTTGTGCTATTTGTTTTGGTAGTCAGAGAGCATACTGAATGCAGCAGGAACCCTGAGACGGGACACAACCTTTCACTGGGACTTTTGTAATTGTCGTGTAAGTAACGATGCTCGTTGCTTTTTGAAGTGCCAGCCATTCTTACTTCCTTGTTTACACACATGCAACAGGAGTAACAGTTTGCAGAAATTTCAGAAATTAATTACAAACACTAAAAGCTCTTTATACCTTGGCAACCGAAAGTGAATTTAATTTAAAATTCAGACTCGGCTGGGATACGAGTTAAAGTTTAAATTAAAACCCGCAGTCAACTCAGGATGATTAATTGGAGAACGAGCAGAGAGGGCACAACGAGACTCTTATGTTGGTACATTTTGCACTAGCGGGCTAATTGAATTAATTTTAGTTGTTTTCCTCAACATGCATGCGCCTGTAAAGCACCGAAGGTATGCGTGGTATGACGGCTTCAACTTTAGTTGCCCGAGGGACGAGAACCGAGGTGCCGAAATGCCCTCGCCACTCCCCGGCACTTGAGATTCGCACCAGTGCTGAAAATTAAAAGAAAATACCAAAACAAACGGGCGGTTGAGTTAATTATGAGTAACAAGCGAGTGTGAGATGACGGTGTCGCTCTAGGGGACGGTTTCGGTGGAAATACCTCCAAGATATTCCCGGAAACACATTCCCACATATGCGAATGTGTGAATTGTAAATGGAATTTTCTAATTGAATGACTAATTCAATAATGAGCGATCCACTTTGCCCCCAAAACACCTCGGATTATTAACAGCTTGATGATTATAGTGAGTGTTTACCTTGTCCGTGGAGGTTATTAAACCGGCCGTTATTGTGGGGTGGTGCGCTGGGCCAAACGCTTCGGTGATTAATTGGCCTGAAGCTTAGTCAACACTTGGTGGTTCTAGTAGTTTGGGGCGAATCAGATGTACACCTCAAGTCTTTGGATATGTATGTGCGCTTTTGAGGGGGAGATAAGCTTATTACTTCGTTGTTTGATACAATCTGCGAGGGATTGTATTGGGTCTTGGGAGTTACTGAACCTCAGAGGAGACTAGACATTTCTTTGTACAATAGGTTTGGCAATGGAATCGTCACCGATATTTGTTGGCTGATATGCATTTGGAAGAAACAGGAAACTTGTCCCGATTCAATGCAAGTCACTGAATGCAAATGACTGTTGGCTTTGCTGTTTTGCGTCAGTTGTTCAACTAATTGTGTCTATTTTGAAATTTGACCATGGTCCTGATTGCTGTTCCTTCTGACAAAGCTTATGTTTGCAATGTCAGTTCTTATGTGACAACCCAACTTGTAGTTAGACAAGAGGAGATCGTGAGCATACCTCGCAGATTGGGCTTTTATAACACTCACTCTCGTGTTACTCCGAAATACGAAGTTCATTCTGAACTTAACGATGGTTCATATTACCAACGAAGACGAAGAAATAGGCCGATAGATGAACAAAAGTATTTATGTCTGTCATGAATTAATTGACTATACTTTTTCGATGTCCTAATCTGTTATTAAAATTGGCATATACATATTGCAGGCGTGACAAACAATTAAAACACAAGAAGCAGCGAACAATCTTATCAAATCTATATGGCCACAAGTTACATGGAACACTTAACAAGTCAGCTTTATGAATGCATATCGCATGGAATCTAACAGTATCCTACTTCAATTTGCTATAAAATTTTCCGCCTCATCGTCTAGTGCTTCCTTTCCCTCCCTTTATTCCATATCTAACCATTCTCACGTTGGCATAGCACATCATAAGAAATAGGAAAAAAAAAAGATCTTGCCCACAATTAGTGTACGTGTTTTTTTCACTTAACTCTCCAATTAAATTACTAATGCCAGGATTTAAGGATTATAATGCATGACATTTGAAAGGGGCCTAACATAATATTACACGACTTTAATGGTCGGTTCAACGGCAATGTTGCGTGTAAAGTGCGCCGGAGAGAAAACTGCAAAATTACAAGTGTTGTATCCCGCCAACCTATTGCAGCGGAAAATCACGAAAAGTGTGACTTACATACATGCATCAACTGCACGGATGCAATATTATTATAGAATGTCCTTTACTTTCATTCTCAAAAATTAAAAAAAAAACACTATTCTCTCCTGCGGATATTTTTGCAAATCCGTCCCAGAACAGTATTTAAGCTGACAGGTATTATTATTTATTGAAGCTTTCAAATAGCAGTGTTTAAGTATTCCAAACCACGAAGGTGGATTTAGGTAAATTAATACTGAACTCATAGGCAACGCGGGCATGACATGGTTGTTGAACTTTCAAAATTAAATTGTCGTGTATCATGGTAATGAGGTGGCCAACATAAATGAAAACATCAATTTGCTTGACAAGATAAAATAAGTCATCATGTTACATTTTCATTCATTATGATGATTCAGCTAATTTGTTGCGATTTCTGAAGATTCGTTGAAAAATAGTGCGATTGAGAATTTGACATGATTTAATCACTATTGTGTAGCCAGCTAAGTAACTTTCAGTATATCGTACGTTGGCATTTAACCATATATATGAACTTATTTTACCACTTCGGTTGAGATGCCACTTCTGATTCACTTTTGCTATGCAATGCAGAACATTGATCCTTTAATCCGGCAGGTGGGATTTCCTCCTATCAAATTTACTATGTGAACTTTACTGACATTTAGTAGCTCGGTCATTTTTAAGTGGACTGCAAGCAGTTTGATTGGTTTTCCGAGCAAAACTCACTCCGGTTCAACGTATGTCCCATTTTCCCTCTTAAACCTCTGATTATGTTTTAGCTAGGACTATACCTCCTGAAATCTTAATGCCACGTGGACTTGTTCCGTCCTTCTAGGCGGAGGAAACCTCTGAAATACACTCGCCGTCGAAAGCTGGAACCCCAAGCTATTAAAAGCAACCAACTGGTTATTAAAAGTTGGCCCCCTAAAATTGTTTTTTTTTTTGTGAAATACTGCAATACACGTGTTCTGAGAACAGTTTTCTAGAGTATTCGACCAATCGTCAGGTAAAGTCATCTCAATCAGATCACTGAAATATTAATTTTATAAAACCATCCAGTTATACAATGCCAGTCTGAAAGCCTGGTCTGTGTGGAGCAATGAAGGAGGTTACACTTTTACAGAAGAGCGGAATGACCATTCGAAGGACCAATGATGGCCGCGATCTGTTAATTAGTGCATTAACATAATTCAAATCTTTTCATATCTTATTTGTGCATATGTATACTGTACCAAACAGGAAATGTATACATTTTCTTCAATACACATCAAACAGTTGAGTTTGTTAGAAATATACTATTCTATTCAATGCGTTGACTGTTCATGGCAGGAGTGGACCCACCATATTGGTAGGGACGTGGAAATGCACTGGGCACATTTTGAATACCAAACAAACCTTTTCTACTTATCTATTTAAATTTAAATAAACATAAAGGACCATTAACGCTCAAGAATCCAGTTCAAAAAATGAAGAAATAAAATATTGTGTTGTCACATCAAAACACAGTAAAAACCATTATTGATCATAAGAAACATTAATTATATTCAATTTAATGAGCGTATTGCTCTAATGCAATTGAGTTAAGTTTACAGAAGCTCACGATTCCGTAGGTCAAAAAAGCTTTATATTATTTCGATCAAATGTATCGAAACATGATTTGAGAGTTTTCTTCCAAATTACTAAATCAAACGATTCAAAGACAGACTTTTTCATGTAACACAAAATGTTCATTTTTGAACAACATAAGCTAATGTTTAAGAAATAACAACAAACAAAAAACACGTCTTAATTTACAAAGCGCCTTAACTTTGGAAGATTTTAAAGACTTGCACGGATGATGTCATGTGAGAAGTGTCAACATAATTACGCACTCCAATGAAACCAGACGGGTAATTTTTATAAGTATTAAATACAATATTTCGTTGAATTTTTAGACAGACAATGATACTCTTATGAAAGAATTTAGTAAAGTTAAAGTAAAGTAAATAAGCTTCTTAAATTGAACTCACAAAGGTACATATGAGTTGCGCAGGGCGCTCATTTGGCTCGGACCGGGCCTGGTTGTTGGAGTAAGAGCTAAGGAATCCACTTATGTTGTATTCATGGGATAATGACTGAATTTATCTCATGAATAAATTATATTCGCTCGTTGTGCCGTTCTAAAAATAGCAAAATGTCAAGGACTCTATTCCTCATTCCCGCCTTGTATTGGAAAATGGCACACATTAAAACTGAACAAGCATAAATTACTCTTCCAGCTTTAGCAAAGTAATATTCTCGACGTATTTTGAAGGAAATGGGAATGTGGTTATAATTATAACTCAGCTATATCCTTCCACACACACTTCTTAAGACTTAATGTTTTAGATATTTCCAAAAGTAATCTTTGAACAATTTATGTAATTTTAGAGTTCAATTAAGTAGCAATATACTAAAAAACACAATGATTTATGCACTACATACTGCCTTTAACTACGCAATTTTGGAGCAACAAGACATGTCCCATAATAAATGCTTATGCTATTTTCAAAAATCATCAATTTATTTCTATTTGTGATAAGATAATGAACATTCCGCAGCATCACAGTTTCATCCATCAATATGTGTGAATTAACTAAGTACTTACCCCCATTGGAGAATGCATAGCTTTCAAGTGTTGATTGAAGATCTTTTTGAATATACACGTATTTTAATGTAATCGTATACTTAATTGTAATGAAAAAACTCTACGTTAAGTGTTATCTATTCGCGTATACTATAAGCAATTCTTAACCGTATTGTATTTAAATGTTTATTGCTAGTTATGTTAGTTATGGGAAATTTAAAAATCGGATAAATTTCTTCGACGGATATAAATACTACATTTTACTTTAGTATATACTCCTTGAAAATGCGCTTCGTATACTTTAATGTTTGTACTTTCGGTTAAAATACCATTTTACAACGTGCTCTTTTTAAAAATGTTTATTTTCGTAATGTTCTTTCGCGTTAGATTGATGTTACAAATTTTGTAAAAGAAATTAACGCAAAAAACTTAGGATTTCGATTTATTTACTTGATTTCTACTTTGATTTCTATGTTGTGTTGTTATGCTGTTTGCTAGGATTAGAAAAATGTAAGCTAATTTATGTATGATACTAGTTTAATTTTATTGAGGATAATTGCTATTGCTTTTGTTTGTGGGTAATTATAGTCCCCCCTGCAGTAGACTGTTAGAATATTAGCTTTACTTTCATTGTAATATTCACTTAAGGTTATTTTATTTTAGGAAAAATCTGTATCTTAGGTATGATTAGTGTAAAAAATCTACGATACGAATCGAGTAGGAATTTCGTTTTTAATTTAAAAAAGTTGTTGTATTTTATCTATAGGTTTATGTTTTATTATTAACTTTGACGTATTCGTAGTTTTGTCTAATTATTGTATCGATTAGGAATTTATTACTTACGAAAAAGATTGCTCAATGAATGCTCCCTAGTTATATGTTAGTACATGCTGTTCGATATTATTTTACTTAAATTGTATACGTTCGTGTATATTTTAAAATGTTATTGTAAAAAAATCTACAGAAAAATCCCAGCACAACAACAACATTTTGTATTATGACTACATATGTATATGAGGATAAAGATGAGATATTTATTAAAAGAAATTTTCAAATTCAAAATTTTTTGCGTGTTTTCTTACATATTTTGTATTTAGTGGGCTCATGTGTCCAAATGGTCCTCGAAGACCATTGAAAAAGCATTTTACTTACTTTTCTATAAATGTTCATTAAAACAAATTCAAAAAGTTAAAAAAAAACTCCTGTTGATTGTAGAATTTTACGTGATTCCTGTATTTTTTGGAAGGAAATTCCTAAAAAAAGTTGCTTCTTAAATTCCGCTTTGTTGATTGAAGATATGTGAAGTATTTTGTTTATTGCAGACGGATGTTGATTTAGGGCATGTGTTTTTGGATTGATATTTAAGTTTGATGTTTTTTGTTTTGTTTTGTTGGTTTTACGGCGACTTCAGTATACATTACCTAGGTGGCGATGGTGGGGGTGGTGGTACTGTTTCAATATTTCGTTTATTTCCAGTTTGCAGATCTAGGGCAAATGAGTTGATTGGACTTTCTCGAGGCCGCATCGTTGTGGGCGGACCCCGGAAGAGGGCATATGGATTGCCAAAGAAGTCTGGCGATGTGGCCATCATATTGATGTTTGGGTATCTGAAATTAAAAAAAAAATAAATTATTGCAAAAAACTGTGAAACATGAAGATTTTGTAATATAACAGTGCAGTAGTGTGGTCTGCTTTTAAAACACTCATTTTCCTTTCATTTGTTGAAACCGTTTGAAGGCTTTTATTTTGGAGCATCTAAAACTGCAACGTCGCTAAGAAGGAGTACCTTGTAATCTGGTCATTGCGGGATTATTGTCCGAATTAAATTTGTCCAAGAAGTAATAATTTTCGATGTCTTTAAACGTATCTAACCATGTCATTGAATGCTACTGGAAGTTTGTGCTAAAAACGAGAATTAAACCCACATTATTAGCACAGAGGTGGAGTCCACGAATGCTGGCAAGTCATTGATGAATAAACAAAATAAAACAGGTCCCAGGATAGACCCTTAAGTACATCCATAATTTCTGCCAAAACTGACTCTGATTACTTAAATGGTTCCTATTAGTAATAATGTGGAATAACTACCCCCAACTTAAATGGAACACGAGGGAACATGTAACCAACTTATTTTATTAAGAACAGAAACCTTCAAAATTTTGCTTAAAAATGTGTCCTAGCGCCCTAGCCAGATGAAGTCCCTTGACCTACATTTGATTCCATTCGTTATGTCAACGATTACACCTATATTCGATCAGCTAAACAGACCAAATAAAATCAACAAAAATATACAAGCCCCTTCAATTAAATGTATTTTCACTCGCCGTTCAACGCCAATTTTTGTTTGTTTATTTTTTTTGTTGACGAATTACCGTCACACGAGATAGAACCCACTTAAAAAGTCAAATGGTTATTTAAGCCAAACGAACCGAAAATAGATCAACAAACACGAATGTCCTTTCTGAGGAAAAATATGCAAAAAATAAAAGAAAAACAATAACGGTAATAACGATAATACGCCCGTAAAGCAATGAAAGTCAATTGGATACATTTCAACAGCTTGTGTCGCCTATCAAGTGTGGGAAGGCACTTGTAAAGTGATTCTGCTTCTCATACACGCAAACACAGAGATTCATAGATTGTCTGCTTTGATAACAAGTGTTGACAAAAATTGACTACTTTAATTGGGAGTAAACGGATGCTTGGCCATTAAGAGAGTGTTCATTGCCACATTATGGAAATTACCCAGCCATAACGGCAGAAGGATCTGTTTTACACTACTCATTCGGTCAAATGAACGCAACCACGTTATGGAGGCTACTGATGAGGAGCCGCGTGGGGTATGGTGTGCATTCAATAAAAATAATTGAAATCTGCAGTTAAATGTAGCTTTTCGTCTGCCTGCATTCATTTGGCCTTTTTTTCCGGTGGACTTGCATTCGATGATGTCCATTTGATGTAGTTATTCTCTCATTTTGTCCTCCTCCATACAGCCCCTTTGACTCACACCGCAGCACAAAGTCCGCAATCCGCGAGTACATCCTTTTTGGGATTTTCATTTATCCATGCTTTTTTGTTTTCGTCTATGGCAATATTCGCGACTCGTGCTGTGGCAAAGGCAAAGTGACATGCTTTTGTCCCACCTTTCCTACTGCACATGCCTTTCATGTGGGCGGTGTATCGATGATGAATCCACTCAGTGATGGAATGATATGTCATTTACTGCGATGTTTGATCAAAGTAAGTGCGTCTTTTGTATCGCTCAGACGGGCATGAGGATGAGGCGATGTACTGAATGACGGTAGCTACAACGGGCTGTTACGTTTGATCGAAATAACCATGAAGTGCTATTAATTCATATAAAAGGATGTAGGGATTCTTGTTGAAAGTGATGCTGAGAGCAATATCAATATACCATGGTAAACCTTAAACTCCCCTAAAACGTTACGAAGGTACTGCATTACAATTTTGCTTAAACCGAAACTTGGTCCAAAATCAAACAGCCCATGCAGTTTTAATTATGTAGCATCGAGCACGGAACCAGCAGCTTATGTTCATCATTTGACACAGCGATTACTTGCACAGTACAAAGTCGAAAGTGGCACCAAACATCAAGAGCAATGCAAGGCAAGTTAGTCTACACGTATCATGGCATTAACACAAACCCGCAGATTTGACAAAAAGTCTCAGTAAAGATTTTGTAGCATTCAACCAATCTGCTGCAAGATGTATCAGTCAGGTGAATTTTGTAAATCAATAGACAGAAAACTCTCCGTCACATGGCTTTCCGCTGGAAATCGGTAAGTTCCTGTGTATCAGCCGACAACTTTTTATTTTGTCTCTCATCCACTGCGGCACAAAACTGCACTTCCCATGCCGCAGTGTGTAAAGTCCTGAAAGTGCGCTCATGTGGGTAGTCGTCTATGGATTCTCTAACGAATCCCGAATTTGCCGATTGCACTTTTTCCACTACATTCATGAAGGTTGAACAAAAAAAAAAATAGATCCCAACCGACGTATGAACCAACTGGCCAACATGTGGTCAAGTGCGATTTGCTGTTTTAACCTTGCAGCCTTAGCCTTAGTTTCAAATTGTGTAGCAAAGAAATGCATTCAAAATTTCGTTGACGTTTGGCGAACAGACGGTATAATACCGCGGTTCGTGCGGGGCACAGGTGCATCGTACAGATCTGATATTGTGAAGTGCATCTAGGCCTGATTCCGGTGTTTTTGCCATTTGCCACCCGCTGGTGACAGTGGTGGTTGTGGTGTGGTGTGAGGATTGCAATCTAAAAAATTGCAATTCGCACAAAGGTTCAGCTAAGCCAGTTTCAAATAGCCATACCGAACAAAAGGCCATATATAAAATAAGGAGAAAAAAAATAATAAAATTGTCAATACATTAGTTTATTCATTACTTTTTAATAAATACATGTGTGTGCATATAAATATGATATATTTTGTTTTGATTTGAAATCTATGTTGACAATAACGATGCTCGCTGATGTATTCATTGGGCTTAACGAAGCGGTGATATTCGCTAATGGAATTCAACAAATAAAAATGTCACCGAGACGGATATAAATTTGCAAATAAAAAAAAAAAAAAACCATCACATCAGAAATAATTGCAAGGCCAGACGTGAAGATTCTCGAAATAATCATTCACTGGACATGTATGATTTGTTTCGAATCTTTTTGAGTTTGTAATCAAAAAATGGGCATATTGTGATGGAGTAGGAGGTTAAAGTAAATGCATTGAAATTTAAAATTGCTAACAGCGAGGTAAATTTGTATTGCAATCCGCTTTTGTTAGAAGACTTCTAGAGAAACTTTGTATATCGAATGTGTCGTGTCACTGTGTATAGGGCCATTTTGATACTATTTTTATTTATGCAGAATCCTGCGAATCTTAGACGAGAACAGCTTGGAAATTCCCGAAATGTATTTATAACAACTGGTTGAGAGAGTCTAAGGTAGGGCAAGTAAGTGGGGAGAGATGTTGTGCAATATTTAACGAAGCTTCGCATGCATAACGGAAATGCAACATTGACAAATTAGGGCTTTTTAGTGTGCTAACAAAAGCACACCACCTCAAATAAGCTGCAAATGTTCGTAAGCAGGAGGAGAACATTTTGCAGCCGAACTGTTCTAAGCTATATGGCAAAGGTCTACCCGATAGGACAGGACAGTTTAGATTGGATAAAGTTAAGGGGCACATTAACATAAGGGATTTTTTAAGAGGTGAAAAACTTGTTTTCTTTAATAGATTCTTTCAAAGTTCTGGATAATTTTGTGATTAATTTAGTTTGGCAAATCCTAAAGCACGTTTATTTCTTGATCATATATATTTTAAAGAACACGCATAAAACGAGAAGTCCAGAATAAAAGCATCGTACTTTTGAGCTTTATGAGATTTCCCAGCATTTTGCACAACGCATTTGCCTCACAGCTAACGAACTATTCAAGCGGGAAACTGCTTGCACGACGAAGATGCCCAGAAGTTCCATCACCTGTGTTAGTCTGTCATCCCGAGAGTCGACTGCTTTAATGGGGGACTCAAGGCGTGAAGTATCATTCTGTACTTCAGATTTTGTTCCACGACGCTGTGGAGTGCTTACCGAAGGAAGACAACTCCGAATAAGATATCCGGACAATTTGCTCACTTAGGTATATTTGGGCAGAGATTCCAAAAGAAACTCGCATCATGTACTTCATCGACGGAGCTGGGCTAATCGGTTGGGTCTTGCGAACTGCTGAACAATTTTTTCTTGGGATCTGCGTATACGATGGGTAATGCTTCTACCTTCCTTGATGAGGACCAAATGTTCAAGCTAGTTTGAAACTAAGAACATCTGCAGCCATCATCACGACAGAGCATTTATCTTCTGAGAGTCCCGCCTTATCAAAACGGAAAAGTACTTCTTGTAGACGGCTACCGAGTTCGTTTTGCTTTAATTTTACACTAATTTCGATTTGATTACGGCAACTCGATATGACATACATTTTGTCCGGTTCAACTCGGTTTGGATCAAACTGGATTTGATCTTCGTTTATAACCTCGAGTTAGTCTACTACCTCCAGTCATTAATAAATATGGCATTCGCCTTGCTTTTCTGTCTGAGTGGACTTGGATCAGTTTATTCATTTCGAATCAGAAGAATCTGATTATATATATATTTTATACAACTTTTTTTTTACAACATACATAAATGAAAATTTGGTTGCACTTCAGTGAAGACATTAATCAAACTGACATACGGTGAAAGAATTGCTACAAAATCAACTGAAATGGGATGAACATCGATTTCTTGTTTGAAGCGCACCCAAATTGGTTTATGTTCTACTGCGTTCCTTAAGCGCGGGCTTCACTTCATCTTCATGCGACCATAGTTAATGTTCACTGCTGGCGACGCTTTCAAGCAAGTGCGCAAATTTCATTGCAATCTTTTAAGTCTGACCAAATTAATCTCCTCATCTTTTTTGCGTATATTGCTTACACAGTTTTTCAAATTCGTAATCCCGTGTAAATGTCTGTTCGTCCATTCGTCACAGCACACTTATCTCGTTCTCAAAAAACATCAAATCACAATCTCATGACTATGTATGCTTCAAGAACATCGCATCCAATTCAAATCACAACAGTTGTTCTTTTCTTTGCTGACTGGCTGTGTCTCCATCAAAAAGTAATAAATTAACTGAATATGCTCTTTGGTTTGATAAGAGCCATGTAACATCCACCTGATTGCATGTAGTACCGGTGAATATTTACATTTTACAAGCACCGAGTGGTGCTCCTGCTTTGACTGTGCTGCATAAAATTTACTTCCTCTGAAGTCGCATCGAAGCAAGAACCCTGTGAAGAACAATCGAAGCGAAATTAATTCTTTGTGGTTGTTTGTCGGAAAGCCGATATGATGGGGATTGTTACGTATAGGAATCTACATTTCAGATGCATTGCAGAAGTAAGCTGAAGGCCCAATTGAATTTACATGGTCTATAAGGTTTGTTGTCTATTTGAGATGACTTTTCTAGAGATCTGGTGAAAAATTCATTGGATTTGAAAAATGCAGAGGTCTTTATGCGTCTTCCATCCATGATGCATGCATATTCAGAATTTATCATGAAGGGGTCTTCGGGTCTTAGGCTAATACAATGTTGATGGTTGATGTCCATTTTTTGTTTTAGTTTTCCAATACTCTAAAGGAGTGGTGGCAACGTGGAAAAAGACAATCGGCGGACATAGGGGAGGCTTACAAGAAAAATAGTCAATAGATCATAGGACAGGAGTCGATTAAGCGAAGGTGTGTCGATGCATAATTAAAGAAAAAATAGTGGCTGTTATATTTTCTAAAGTTTGCTATAAAAAAAACAAATACTTGATCAAAGTGCCCGTGGCATTGTGGGCATGTGCGTCGACTCCAACCTCGGCGTCGTAGGTTCGATCACTGCTCTGTGCTACAGTAACAATTTTACGGCCCCACACCTTCGAGTCACTGACAATGCTCAAAGAGTATTTCCTGTCTAGAAAAAGCTTCTCAAACTTGGCCGTTCGGAGTCGACATAAAAATGTAGGTCCCTTCCACTCGTGAGGGAACAATAGCACGCACAACACTGAGAAGCTAGGCCTTGGCCCCCTACGGGCTGTACCGCCACCCATATTTTATTATTATTACTATACTTGAGCACATAAGAAACGTCAGGTCCGAGAATGAATTCCAATACGATTCGGTGGTAGCTCCGTGATTCATTAAAAGTCGTTCTTCTACGTTGCATGGAGCTACATTCGGCTTAGAGGTTGCGTGCGTCAACTATTCAACCAACGAGTAGCTATACCCGCCACGATATTTTTCTACTCTTGATTTTGCTGTGTACCATGAAGGAGAGATAAGTGGTGTGCAGTAGGCACAAGGCTCGGAGTACACAAAAAAAAAATCGGGTTAGCCAGAACCTAGACCAGATGTAACACTCTGAGTAACAAATAACACGAAATAATTTGTCTACACCCGTCAAGAACAACGTAATACAGACATCCACAAAAAGCAGAATGCGCTCTCCATTCTTTTTTTTGCGGAAATGAAAAACTTTGTCACATTCATTACCAGCCAAATCGCTTATTTAACTTTTCCATTCGCAACGTGTAGTGAATACAAGATTAGTTGCATAAATCCGAAGTCACAGATAACATGTAATAGCCTTTTCGACACGCAAACCGAACACAAGAGAAAGTTCAATCTTTTCACAATCAGTTGCTTTTTTGCCCCTCGAACACTGTGGATATCAACAATTTCATTAAAATCGCTTGCGGGTTCGAGGAAAACTCAATGTACACAGAAAAGGTGGCAGGACGACAAAAAAAAAGAGGAAAACAACGAATTCAAAACATTCTCTTCCCGGCGTTCACCACCGGAAGGATGCGGTTAACTTTGTCGTTTTAGCTCGCAGCAAAAGTAAGCGCTCTTCAGGGAAAGGGTAACAATTAACGTCCGTTTTAATATGAGAGAGTGAAAAAAAAGCTCGCGAATGCGATGCAACTTTTCTGGAATTTAACACTCCCACAGTAAAGTATTCGAGCGCCCTTGACTGGGGACAAGTCAATTTCCCACCACGTGGAAATTAGACAAGTTTTCCATTAATTTTGCTCAGTTTGACTCAAGCCTCTGCGATGGGGCTTAGTACCATCATCAGCGTGGAAGACTCGAACTTTGGAAAGAAAATGAAGCAGACAAATCGTTGTTCTGTTGACTGCGGAAGCGTGGGGTACTCGTTTTTTTCTTCCTCTTGTTTGAAGTGAAAGTTTGAGTGGGTTGCGGCAGCTGTGCATTTACATTTTTTCCTTTCTCTAAGGCAAAGATGTGTGCACATGTATTATTCGGTCTTCATTTATTTTCAATCTATCAGTGTGTTTCTGCCTTAATTTGTATTCTTCGCGTGCACGCGCTTTTATCCTTTTGTATTAGCGATTGGGGCGGGATATTGGAAAACTTTTTACACAATTGTGAAATGCTTGGACTTTCGAGGAGGACGAATAAAACAAAATTACGATGGCCTTCGTAATTACAGTGCTGATAGAGCAGAGAGAATTCGAGTTGTGAGGAAAAATAGTCTGACTGACTGGGAATGAGCGAAAGTTTTTGAACACGAAAATCTCTTTCATTCGTTTTCATTACATTACTTAACAGAATTAGACGTTTATCTGCCCATTAAAAAGATCTGAGGGTTATCTCTTGAGGGTTTATTTTCGGCGATTTTTTTAAACGTGCTTAATGCAGCGTGGCTTGTGTGTTCCAGATGTTTGCTTAATTGGGCCTGTATAAGCCATATCTAATAAAAATATTTTGGCAATAGATGCTTTGACGATAGATGGCATTGCATATAAGTGACAACTTCAAAAGGGGGAATTTTTCGGGTATACCTAGCGATACAATGGATCGGAAGTTTGCCTCTCAGTTTGCAATCCAGAAAAAGTCTCACTCTTGGCGTTTCTTTGGATTCAAACGGTAATAATAAAACCATCTCTCAAAAGACCAAGTTAACTCTATAATGGACATTGAACACCCCAGTCATGCAAAGGAATGAAATAACTTGAGTTAAGCTGAGCTTAAATGACTGGTATAAAGAGTTCGTGCATCACTATACTGTTGCCCGCAGCGTACATAATCACCTCTGTCACATATTCCATTGTAATTGAAAATGGGCTACGAACTCCGAAAAATCGATCATAGAATTCATTCGTAGTAAAATCAAAGTGAAAAATTTGGTCAAGTTTCCTGAATGAAATGGAAATTTGTATGAGTTTCTAGGACAAGTTTTTTTCGTATGAGTTAGTAATTCCGTTCGGATTTTGTGTTGATTTCATAGTTCGTATCGTAACTTCCAATTGTACGAATAGACTCTGTGAAAGGGCTCAATATTCAGCCCAACAACATTTAAGGATCTGCGTATCCAAAACTGCAGGAAGTTAGTCAGAGATGGTTCTAGCTGGAGGCGCTTGGTGGTTTAGAAGGTTCGGAGATATCGAAGTTTGACATTTTTGGCTTAGCTGGTCGGGATTCCATCTCCAAAAAATTGCATCGTGTTACCTTTTTGCTTAAGTCGTATTTTCAGTATAATCCAAACAGCTGAGAATAAAAATTATACTCATTATAGTAAAGTATTTATACTTATGAATGTTTCCTTTTTCCAATCAAACAGGTCAGAATAACTGAAGGATCACATGAACCCAATTAAAAGAGCAAACTTATCTCCAGCGCAAAGTGATCGCGAATGCTAGACACCTTTGTCGTGATTTCTAGAGGCAGCGTACCTGTGCTTTTTAAAGATTGGCTGCAGGCTCAGGTTAGGTTAGTGGTTTGGGCTGCTGGTGAAATTTCAAATACACTTAGACTATTGTTGGTTAAGGGCAAATGGTGACTGGACCAGATTTAAAAACCTGATAAAAGCATTTTAACTTTTGCTCTCACTGGGATTCGAACCGGGGAACCCTGTAATCAAACGCAAGCAATCCCATCCAGCCGCTGCAAGCTTAGATTGAGTTTGCCGGGATGAGAAATAGATAAGGTTAAGTAAGTAGGCTACCAGCCAAATTGACGGCACACTTAGTACACATGTTGGTTCATTGTGATATCCACTCCACCAACCTAAACAAAATTTCATATGTCAATAGCACTCTGAGTTTACAGTTTTTCTTCCTCCTACGAGTGGTCATAAATCAACTTTCATAATCCTTTGGTATTATATTCTTTTATGCGATAAAATTGTTCTCTTTATTATTTTAAGTAATAAATTTAAATCAAAACTTCAACCAATAACCCACAATTGGCCGAGAAAAAAATACCATCACGATGTGCATACATGGTGGGATCAATTAAAGCCGATTTATCACAGCAATTTTCGGTAAACAACAGACTAATTGAGATGATGTAAAAAAACCACCATTGTTCTGCCCTAAAAATTCCTGTGGGGGTTACAGATTTTGTTACTGAATTTATGTATGCATGTGTATAAGCTTTGAAATGAATGCATTAAAAAGATGAATCAAAATTAGTTTTCCATTTTTTTCGTATTTTAGTTTTTTCACATTATATGCGTGAATTTACATTGAACATATTTATAAAATGTGTGGTTTTGGTTCGTAATAGTGAAACTTATATTCAAATCATATGCAATAAACGAGTCAGTTTGAACCAAACACTGCGACACTCTTCTCAATACAGTCCGAAGGTTGGCGTTTTTTTATCCTCAAAATAAGGACACACCGGGTTCAGGCCCGGCAAATCGACTGTATACAAAATCTTCACACTAAGGCAAGTCCCGGAGAAGACCAGCGAGTATTAAATCGATAATCACTTTTTATCGATGTTAAAGCCGCATACCACAACATTCATCGCAATACGCGATGCATCGTGCAGTTCGGCTAAAGGAACTCTGAGCCATTTGAAACCTTCACCAGATTTCGGCAAGGAGGTGCGTCGTGTGATTTCTTCAACTTTGTACTAGAGAGGACAGCGCGGCGGATAAAAGTCAACACGGATATTGCCTTCCGTCCCAACGTGCCGTAGTGAAAGCATTTACGGCAATTTAAGGAGAGGCGAAACATCAAGCACTACCTAGGACAAAATATTACAGTCGTCTGGTATAATTTTGAGGTAGTAAAGGAGTTTGTCTACCTAGGGGCAAACGTAAACTCCACAAACGACATCACAGTGGAGATCCGACGTAAAACCACACTTGGCAACCGATGTTACTTTGGACCGTCGAAACATCTGGGATCAAGACTCCTGACTCGAAGCACCAAAATCATGCTGTATAAGTCTCTTATTCTGCCAGTCCTGCTTTATTGAGGTGAGAGCTGGACCAGCTGCTCTAGCTATTAGGGTCTTCCAATCCGAGCCCTCTGGTTGAAGAAGGAGAGAAAGACCGAACCTTCGGTACAGAGATCAAGTCATCGCCGATGTAAGACAGCTTGATTTTGATGACTGGAAACAGCGTATCTAGGACCGTCAGCGATGGGGAGCAGCAATTGCTAAGGCTCGGACTCTTTATGGGTGGCCGGCCTGACAAGTAAGCAAGTAAGTAACACATCTTTACCCAAATCCCACTAACCTCTCTTTTTCAGGTTCGTTAGGATCTTACTGAGTACGATGAAAGTATCCATCCGGACCTAAGCGAGACTGATGTCTTTCCTCCTAACATAACATAACATAACTTTCCAAGACAACTCTAAATGGCGATATTACAAGCATTCTTATAACATTCATACTCTCTGGTCAATGTCGGTAACTAAAGAGAAGGGTCTTACTTACAAATGAATCTCGCCAATATTTACACTAATGCCTCTTGTAGATGGACTACCATCCGCCATTCAGATTAAAGTCCCAAAAGAAGACTTAAGGATAAAGTTACATATAAGTTTATACGGAAATGTGCCAAAGTAAACGAAAGTCAGACATCACTGAGCAAATGGGTATGTGGTTTGGTTTGACAAATTTGTTAAGTGCAAATAATTCACACGACTCTCCTTGCTCCATTTACACGTTCATCCAAGCACTGAAAGTTAAATTTAAAATATACCCAGCATCATGCACTCCTGAATAGGGCAACGTTAAGAAATAAGTAAGTCAGTCAGTCATTGAACAAATTCTTACACGATGTCTGGCATCTCTGGCCAACAAGTAAATTTCTAAGAATTTATTTGCCCTTCATTCGCCCATCGTGCCATCACTCTGGAAGGAAACATGACGTCCGGATGTCAACTGTGCGTGTGTGTATCTCAATAAAAGTTGAACGACACTTGACACAACACATCATTATGGCAGAACTTGAACTATTATGAACTTTTAAACTCACACTGCACAATCGGGTAAGCTTTTCTAATTATTACATAGTGTTGTTAGCAACCGCATTCCGATTGTGCTATTTAATGAGCATGTGAGGGGGAGTTATTTGAGTTATCCTTTATGGCTCATTCCAATTACTTGTGGTGAGGAATTTCAAAAATGCATGATGTGTAGCCATGTGTCAGGATGGGACATTACAGGGTGTGTTCAGCTTCATGTTGGAAGGTTAATTGACTTTCAAAAATATATGCAAATGAGATAATTGACATGAAGGGAAGGAAGGGACCGGAAGTGAAATCAATTGACATTGAATGATGGTTTCAAGTGGACAGTCACACATATCTCTTACTCTAAATCTGTGCAGCTAGTGTCCAGCTTTTTCATTAGTTTGGCGTTAAATTTGAATCCAGCGTCAAATAAAATCCATCCACTTGAGTTTAATTTACACATAATACCTCTTAAATGACCCAATTGGCCAGATTACGCTTTGTGCAAAAGGATAACCAAAAGTGGACATCAGTTTCATTTCGTTTCTCATCCATCCCATGGACCCATTCTAGGTTACAGCAGAACAGAAGACAAGAAAGATAAAACAAGAAAATCCCTCCTCTAGACAAAACAATCGTATTCGGTCCACCACTTGCGTCTAATGCGCTTAATTAAAACAACAGTGCCCCCGTAGCTCTTTGCCGACAAGAAATGGCTCCGACACCGGTACTAAGTTAAACTTTCATTAGTTCGCAGACTCCCCATTTTCTTCCAAATTAAAACTGAACAAAAAGATCAGGAATCAAAAGGAAAAGGAGACAAAAAAAAAACCGGAATCGCCCACACACCGGGCATTGTTTGCATTTCAGGAAAGGACACAAACGAGCAAAAAAATGGGAAACAAAATCAAAAGAACACACAAAATGGAAACAGTGGGAAGCCAAAGGAGAACTTTAAGACGACAACGAAAATCTGAGTGAAGACCCATGACACAGAATGAGATGAGATGGGACGACGGATTTCGAGGAAAAAGTCGCGAAATGCCATTTCATAACTTGACCAGCTTTTTAACGCCTTCTTGCGTTTTACTCCCTACTAAACGAAAGCACTACAATTTAGACAGGACAAAGAAAACGTGAGCAAAAAATACCAAGAACGATTGAGACGGACGAACTACGGGAGTGTAGGAGTGAAGGGGGGAAACAAGAAAAGACTTTAATCGTGAAGATGGAACGTTTCTGGGCCAGACAAAATAATTTTCATTTTTCTCTGCGGCCAGACACGGAGTTTTCCCCAGTTCCTCCGTCATCATCAAAGGTACTCGGCCTCCCACTGTCGGCCGGTGTGTGTTTTCATGTTTGTTGTGTTTTGTGTTCATGATAATTTCTTCCCTTCAAAATGTGTTAGCTTTGACCGAATCCCCAATCCTTCCCCTTCTCACACAGTCACAACATGTCTATCCGGTGCCGCATGCATGCAAGGTAGATCTCCTCAGACGCCAAGATAAAAGGGATATAGTGAACAGTGAACACCCAGTTGTAATGCCTCTGTCATACGAAAGTATTCTTTTGGTCTGTTTACACCGGGCGAGCCGTGCATGTGTGCACACACATATGCCAAGTACTCAATCGTGAAACTACGTACGTATTAGGCGGCGTAGATGCAAGGCTGCGACAGTGTTAAATTTGCATTTTCCAGCAGAATAATGCACTTGAGATAATGATCTCGTTTGGTAAGTGTCGGATGGGTGTCTGGGAGCGGCTAAATGAATTGGGGCACTGTTTTACAAGGATCAGATGGTGGATATATTCGGTTTCTAACGCTTTGTCGGCAAGGTGTAAATGTGATGTAGTAGCAAGCTGATTATTGCGTGTACGTATGAATACGAATTGCACTCGGGTTGGTTGCAGAACGTGTACTGGTGGGTTTCAGGATTTAACATGGACTGGCAGGATTCTCAAGGGGAACTGCTTAGGAGTGCAACACGAGAGAGGAACCTTTTAATTTGGGTTTGCAAAAAGACTGGGCTGTGATACAATTGGTTTTGGACGTGAGGGTGGGTGGTTGCAAGCTGAAAGAATATAAGTATTGCTCCTGAGAGGGGAACAAGAAAACATCGAACAAGACATTAAATAACTCAACTCGTTCTTTTTTCGATCAGTGACTTGAGCATCGCCCGGTTGTCGCAAGATTTGATGTGGGCCGTAGATCCGTGTCTACTCGGACAAGGTTCAAGAATTAAACATTAGAGAAGCTGCTGCTGGGTCTTCAAATATTGTGTCGGTCTCGCCACAGTGTCTACACTAGTTTTCTTCCAAACTGATCGCAGTGCGGTCAATTTGATCTCAATAATCTGCTCTCAATAATCTGTCTAAAATCAGATAAACAGTGCTCTGAGAGAATGACGTTTGCTGGACGTCTGATGCGCCGACACTCATCGAAAAGGTGCTATCTGTGTCGTCTCTTATTTGAGCCACTGTCACAGGCAGTCCAACAGTGGCTAAACAAAATACCATTTCCATTCCACAAATGCATTACAGACGCCCACTGAAATGTGGGCCTCCTCGGAGGTAGTTAAGCGCTTAATAGAGAGTAAAATCAGGCTTAGTACATGCTCGCTGAAGGATTCCACAGTTATTTCACTATTCACCCCACAAAGAGCTTAAAGGACTAGAAATTCTCTTTGTGGGGATTTTATCATTTTTTTCTCTGTTGCAATCATCACCCCCCGCCCAAACCCACAGCCCGCCTCCACGAGACGATGCGATTTTTTTATTTGTTCACGTTTTACGTTTTTTTTGCTTTTGATTTAAATAACACACATTTTTATGGAAAAGTAGAGCAGAGGCATTTTTTTTTCGCTCACTTTGCACCAGACAGTCGCGCAGCAGACACCAGTAGACAAGCACACAAACAGGCAAACAAACAAACAATGCAAGACAGATATAGCAGCAGTAAGTCCTTTGTAAGGCAAATAACAAAAACTGAATGAACAAAAAAAAAATGGATACTTTCGTTTGTAATGTGAATAGTACTACTTAGGTAACTGCATGTATCCGCATCCGGTGAAGAGAAGAATCCGAGGCGCTGGCGGAGGGAAGCGACGACGCGCCAAGGAGGTGGAGGACACAAAAGAAGGACGTCTGTTTGCGAAAGTTCTGTGCCACACGAAGATTCTGCGAAAAGAAATCCATAGCATCCTCGGGGGGGAAGTTGACGGTTGACTGTGAAGCAACTGCAATCTGGAAGATGACATAGAAAGCAGAAGACCTTTGAAGGAGCCATGGGTGGATGGGTTTGATTCCTTCAACTGGCCATGCCGATTCGATTGTGTCGGGACGCTGGGTGGCGAGCGGACTTGAAATAGATTATTCTTCAGGAAATTGAAGTGGCAAGTGGTTCTAATTATGCTTGTATTCATGAAAATACAGGAATACTGGCTGGGGCTTGGTGCTGGGAGGATGTGGGTGGATAGTTTGCGCAGTTTTCTGCCTGATATGACCCAACAGAGGCCAAATGCTCACTTTCCCGGGGAATTTGTTTCTCGAACTCGTGTAAAAGTAACTTACCTGGCTGCACTTTCATATTTTTTTTCTACGATGAAGGAACAATTAAAAGTTGGCTGTCTAATTAAAATGAGAAAACTGAAAGTTGTCAAGGAGTTCGTTACTTGCGATTGGAAATCCCTTCAAGAAGTCAGGAATCGACGAGGTTCAAACGTGCGATAATAAGAGTAATTGGAAAAGACGATGCTTTACTTAAACGCGATTCAATGAAAATTTAGTGCAGTAATCTACTTATCGTGGCAGTTTGGTTTATTTTTGAAATACCAATACACCGGAGTGGCATCGTAGGTTCGATCCCTGGTCTGTGCTACAAAAATAATTTTCACGGCACCACTTTCGAGATACTGACAATGCTCAAAGAGTACTTCTGTCTAGAAAAAGCTTCTCAAACTTGGCCGTTTGGTGTCGGCGTACTCCTGAGAGAACAACAGCACGCGCAACACTAGTAGTTGCTGGGAAGATAGGCCCCTATTATACTCCACTTAGTTCACCCTTTTTTCTCGACAATGGGACCACTGGTCATTTCCCATTTCTTCTTCCTCTTTTTTTGGCGCTACAGTCAGGGGTGGACATGGGCCTCAACCAACAAGCATCTCAAGCCAGCACAATCTTTCGCCAGCTGCGCACAACAAGTCGGTTGATATTCTTTTTCAATTGTGTGCGCCACCTCGTTCGAGGACGTCCTCTGTTGCGTTATCCCAATGGCTTGGAATTGAAGACGCTTCGCGCCGGTGCTTTGGTGTTCACCCGCTTTACATGATCTGGCTATCTAAGCGTTCGATCCGTAGACGCCTGACTAGGCTCATGTCGCTTTACAGCCCGTACAGTTCGTGGCTTGGTGTATCGTAAGATGGCTCTGTTACTCAATTGCCTCTTGAGCCCAAAGAAACAGCGGTTGTCAAGAGTTATCCTAAGCTTGATCTCGGTACTGATGTTATTGGTACAATTTACTCCAGAGCCTAGGTACGGACTTCTGGAAGATCGTGCCTCAAGTGTTGCGAGTGAGTTTTGCACGATCTTTTCCAGAACGATGTTGAAGAAATCAAATGACAGAGCGTTGTCCTGTCAAAAACCTTTTTTTTTACATTGAAGGTCTCGGTGAGTTCGTTACCGACCTTGATGGAGCAGCGAGAGTTCTCCATCGTCATCCTGCGCAACCGGATGAGTTTGGCAGGAATGTCAAGACTAGACATGGCGCTGTATAGCTCGTCTCTATGCACGCTGTCATATGCGGCCATGAAATCGACGAACAGATGGTGAGTGTCGATTTGCATTTCTTGGGTCTTTTCCCGGATCTGCCGTAGTGTGAAGATCTTGTCTATTGTGCACTTTCCTGGCCTGAAGCCACACTGATACGGATCTATTAGATAATTAATTAACGGCTTCAGGCGGGTACACAAGGCTGCGGAGAAGATCTTGTAGTGGATGTTAAGGAGACTGATCCCTCGTTTTTTGGTGCAGTCAAAGGGTTCTCCTTACTTGTAGGTCGGGCAAACGATACTGATGTTCGCCTCCGGGCATGCTGTTCTCCGATAATATGATGACTTGCTACATGCGCCCTACCAGATCATCTCCAGCTGCCATAAAATATTTCAACGGACAGACCGTCCGCTCGAGCAGCTTTGTTAGAGTTTAGTCTTGATATTGCTATCTTAACCTCGTCTAAGTCTGGGGACGGAATTCTTTTTCATCATCATCCACATTGTGTGAAACATTCTGCCTGACATCGGAATTTGTGTCTTCATCGTTTAACAGTCTACAGAACTGTTCTTTCCGGATTCTTAGTATCGACTGCGACGGCGACTATTATTACTTGTCCATTTCCATCCCGACAGGCTTCTGTCCGAGTTGTATATCCCTTTGATAAAACTTTCGGACGTCGTTCTTGCCGTAACACCTCTCCATCTCCTCGACTGCGCGCTTCTCATGCTCTTCTGTTCGTAGAGCTCACGAACAGCCCTCGTTGTTAGATGCAGCGTTGCCTTGTATGCCTCCTCTTTGGCTGCATGTGCCTGCCTGTACTTGTTGTCAAACCATGGGCTCCTTCTGGGTGGTGTTGTAGAACCCAGCACATCAATGGCAGCTTCTTTGATGGCTTATTGACAACGATTCCATTCTTCTTCGATGGTTTGTGCAGCCGGCGTCAAGCTTACAGAAAGGTTCTGGGAGAATCGTTCGGCAAAGAGCTTAGCAGTCCCGTTTACTACGACATCACTCACATCCTCTGAGATAAATGTACTACGATGTGCCCATAACAGATATATCCTATTAAAGTTGTTTTATCCAGAAGAATTCCCAGATTGGCAACAATCATTGAGTTAACAAGAAGCGAAAGTATTTACTGAAGGATATTAGAGAAGAGCGAAATTACTCTGCCATACGACATCCCATCAAGGATGAGCTCTTGTGTGTGAGATAATTTTGGAGAGGTCAAAATGAATTCACGTTACAGTTTGCCGGCGAAGAGGAGCGTTCAGCTGATAAGTCATTCAAAATTTGACCCAGACCACTACAAACACTCGAAAAGCTAGACAGGCAAACAGAAGAAGGAACGAAAGCAGTCTGAACCTGACCACATGAATTAACGATGCAGACCGAATCGGCAGGGAGAAGAACGGACGAATTTTTTTGTGTTCGCCTAGGCTGCCTTCAACGAAAACTGAAAACTGCAACATAATTATCCTCAATTGAGCGGAAGAATTAAATTGAATGCGATTATTTTAAATGAGGGAGATGTACCGTGCAAATCGCCAAGGCTACAAAGGGAGTATGAACAACTTTACCGCATAGTTGCCACGCGAAAGAAAGAAATAAGCCGCCAGTTGCCGAACTAACTTTGCTGAGCTTAGCATGAATGACAAAAGGAACCACTCTCGCATTATAGTCGTTTTCGGCCTAATTGAGTCTTTGACCACCGACAGCAGAGAGCCGCAATGAATTACTTAATGCTGTGCAGTGTGCATACATACATAGATTATTTATCCGCATTGGATCGACAGCACGAAGCGCTGACGAAGATGAAACAGTGAAATCCGAATTCTGGTTGGTTTTCAAAGGAATCCCTAAGCACATTGCAGTGGCACTTTGATGAGACGCTCTAAGTGAATAGAATTAAATTCGAACTCGAAAGACCCTCAGGAGAAGGTGAGTGTTCTGCAGCTAATTACTGATAATATTTAACTCTTGAACCATGCTTCCCATTTGTGTTCTCCACACACTTGCACTGTGCGCAGGCAATCACGCGGAGACAATGCGAATGTGCATGTACACTGAGGGGTTGCGGATCCCTTTACATGATGTTTACTCTTGTACTTACACCACGCATTCATCCGTGGGTGGTTGAGGAGGCCGTTCGAGTGTAGTTTCCTGCTTGACTTTGATTTTTGCCCCAGCGGGTGGCAGCAGACTCTCTGAAGATCGACATCAGTCAGTCGGCTGCTTGAAGGAGTTCTGGATGTGTCCTCTGTACGAGCTTCATTGTTACTCACTAATTGTCTGCACCCAATTTGGTGTCTAGAAAAAATGATTTTTTCTACTGCAGGGCGACAATATAAATTGGCTCCTACTACATGTTGAGAGTAGGGCGCCATATGAGCATTTCAGTTGTTGTGCAACGCAAGGGGTGAAACATAAATAGAAAGCGGGTGGTGGTTCTGATGGGCGGTAGAGAGTGTGGTACACGTTAATAACGCCCAGATGCCGCTGTTTATTGCAATGCAGATGTCCCCACATGCCGTAAAGTGCATTTACTTTCAACTCTTGGCGGTGGCCAACTAGATTGAAAGCAGCACACCAAAACGTCTCTTTGAGAGATCTGAGGCTAAATACAAATCATCGAGCAAACAAGAGCCAAAATTGAATGCCATCCGAAATGCGGAATTATCTCGTCTCCCCACGGACGTGTTCTTCAACAAACAAACATACAAAATTTACTTGTTCAGCACAATCATTTGAGCAAATATGTGCTTCGGTCTTACATCGTCGTCTCAGCAAGGGGACCAGCGGAATGACTTCACTTCCAACCAGATCATGTCAACATTGAATGTTTGCACAGTTTCCCACCGAGTGAAGAGTCATTTTTTTGTGTTGGCCCAAAAAAAGGAATCTGCCAAAAAAAAGAATAACGACAAACCACAGCCAGCGTACGTACCATACACATTCACTCGGAAGACAGGTAATTTTCAAAAGCAACGTCCCATTAATATCCCCGCTGCATCCCACTGAATGGAGAGTCGACTTTCACACACTTCAACCACAATTAAAATTGATTTCAGGCCTCGGTTTTGGGAATTTACCGTCATTGCTGCCACGACAATGCGTGTTGCAGGTCGTTTAAGTCCCATAAACCTCTGTAAGGAGATGCTGTATGCATGGCTGCAGAAGGCAGACTCCAAAATACAGAACGCATTCCCGCTCTCGTGGGAAGTAAATATGTTCTGCTGCAATGAATCCTTATCTTTCATATGGTGTAGATCATTCATTGCTACCTGCCATACCGTATCGCATATTTCACTTACTCACCTCCCGCACTGATGACGCGGCGGTGCGGCGCTGATACAATGACAAGGATAATTAAGTTATTTACTTTATTTTTTCTTTGTCCTTAATCATGCCACCAATACAGCCGTGTTATCCTTTGAACTGAAAAGTTTTCGCTTTGTTCGATGTATTCACATATCGCTGTGCTGCGCGGTGGCTGATTTGTTTTAACGCCAAAGCGAGACCGGCTCCTGAGTCATCTTGGTGTTGCTTCTCTTTTTGTCGGTATCGTTTGTTGTGCAGGACTCCTTTTCACTTAAAAATCACATAAAAACTGCTAAAAGGACTCAACTGGGATGAAAGTAGTTAATGTGCGCTACAAGAACAAACAAATTAAAAGCAAAGCAAGTGAATTTTAATGCCCCTTCCTGCATACGCGCATCCTTTAAGGGGGAATAAAAAAGTTAAGGTGCTGCGGACACAGAGACACCCAATGATCCTTTGATATCGCGCTGCGGATCCCGGCTCAGCCGTTCCATGAAAGAAAAATAAAGGACTTCGCTTGACAAAAAAGGGGAGAAAATAAGTAAATGATACGCAAAAAAATTTCCTCGAGGCGCTGGAAGAATAAGCAGACACCCGACATTAACGGTTTGGCCAGAAGGCGGACTGCACTCTGCACCATCATCAACTAACCGGCGATTGCTGAGCCGCTTACAGCTGAGTGTAAGCGCTCGCTCAATTTCATTCTTTAGTTGCTGCCCCTATTTAACGCTTAATTGCCGTCAACTATACACCCACGGCTCCCCGATAGAACGACAGAAGTTTTGGGGAACTTCCTCCCACTTCCTCCCTCTGGCGGAGACAACAAACACCAGCTGATGAAATCGCTGCTGCTGGCGCTTGTTCTGCAGTTAAGTTGCTGGTCCTTTTATTTTTGTTCACTTCCTTTAATGAAATTTAATAAGTGGACAGTGACTGTAATGCCGGATGAAGGACGATCAATGAGCCGTAGCAGAAGGGCTGAAATTTGCATTCGCAATAAAAGCTTCAGGACATGCAGTCGAGACGAACGAAAAATAAAATGAGAGAAGGAAAACAGAAAAAGACGGACGTTACTTTGCATGTGATTGCGCGCTTCAGTTAAAGACGAAAGGATGGGCTGCTCTGAGGCTTAACTCGGTGTACGGGGAGAAGGAAATCAGATTCGCTCCACTGGCGAGGGTAAGGTTCCGATTGTGGGCATTTCGGGGATGTCAGGGTCCACTGACGCTTGTCACTTGCCAAAGGATACCGCGGAGATGGGGTAATATGAAACAACTCTTATCGCTGCTGCTCTTCTGGCAGGTTGGTAATTACTCATAATTAAGCTTCAATTTGTGGTCTTCGTGGTATTTCATCCCATGAAAAATCTTAAATATGAGTATTAAACGTGGCATTTAATGGTATTTTTTATTTTGTAAGATGCAGTAAATACAGCACAACTCTAGTTATTGTAATTCCGATGGCAAGGTCACAGTGGAGACGTGAGAGATGATCAACAAACTTGAACACAAGAAAAAGCTCCCGGTTACGGTTGTGTAAGAAATTTTATTTGTCAAAATGAATCATTTATTATTATTATATTTATGAAAAATTAAAGAATGAATACTTTTGTAAGAAAGTTACCTCCGAATAAATTTTGTTGTTGTGAATTTAACCAATGACATATTGCTTATTTATTTCACATCTAGTAACTACAAGGTGTTGCGAAATGAATCATACACTTTCCTTTTTAAATTTTATTTTAATAAATAAAAAAAATATTTTGAGTGACGGAAGTCTTTATTGGCGTCCTGTACTTTTTTCTCTTAAAAGAAAAAGATGATGTCCGCCAAGTGACTGCCTGGAACGTTCCTGACGCACAAATGTGTGCGCGTGTCTTATCGCATGATAAGGACTGTGATTGTCAGATAATTCACATATCCGTCGACTTCAAGTAGCTCCAAAGAAAGAAGTTCGGGATCACCCCACGACCCAGAAACTAAGACGTTGACATATGTGACGTAAATCGAGATGAGAACGGTCAGAATTGCTATTTTTTAAAAATTATTATTCCTCGTACTTTTTTGTAAAGTTAGCAAATTTTTCTTGCAAATGGTCCTCATTTCTAGAAATTGTATGAAATTAATATCCCTCATCTCGTACTACGTCACCAAACATGCCGAAATTTATAGAAGCGTAATCTTATACATATCATTCTTGGTTCCAACTGTATTATTCATTTCTACGTCTGTGTCTCTTTTGACAGCTAGCCACAATATGAGGCATTGAAAATAACTTGCAGCTTGTTAATCTTGTGTCCGTTATATTTGTGACACTAATTGGAGGAAATAGTTAAATGCAAAGGGTGTTAAACATCCTACTACATAGTTTATCAACTTTGAACCTGTGCCGACCTCTCGGCAGATCCCACCTAACATGAATGATGAAGTCGTATTTTTTTGTTTTATTGAAAGACCGTCTTGTCCCTTTGAAAGTTCCAATCACAAGGGGAGAACGGCTGTCCTATGATACTATATACGTTTATAATGAATAAATGAAGTATAACGTACAACAATATCGGGATCTGTCTCAAAGTCCATTTCCACCAGACTTTCTGTAGTTGGTTAAGTACAACTAAGGACATGTCCCAGAACTTAGAGTAGTCAGTGTTCAGTAAGAAATATTATATTTTCGAGAACCCAGTTTAGTTAAGACGTTAAGGCATCGAGCCAGAAATTGCTGAAAAGCTGACACGTTTCTTGAGCACGATTTTGGTTCCTTCAGGGATTTTTTTTCCTTTTCCATAGTCCTTATATGTATATCAGTTGTAGAACACTTGACTTTGAACCAGTGGATCAGAGGTATATTTGTCTGTTGTGGTTCATTGAATTTTGGTTTACATTTGTATCAAATCGAAATTAAATTAGTGTCGTCCCTCATTGTCATTATTGGAAAAATGTAACATTTAATTCCATGAAATCAAAACATACTACAACGTAGGGAACGCATGAATAAGTCCTTGAGACGAGAATTCTAAGTGAGTACTGTACCTACGCCTGTGGTCTCCAGTTATCACCTCGCCAAGACCCACGGTAGGGAGAGATTACACTTGAACATCTGTACCTCCGGGAAACCCATTCTGTCGAAAGGTTTCAAAGGACTGCTCTGAGGGACGAGGCTCAAGATATAAAACAATGTAATCCTTAAGCCACCATTCCACGCGGTGAACTATGAACTTGACGTGGAACAAAGAGAGCAAGCAGCAGACATAAAACTGCCGCTTAAGTGAAGTTTGTGGCCTTCGGCTTCCTCCAAAAGTCAGCATTACATGTCACGATGCATACAGCAACCAAACCGAGGGAAAATTATTCTTAACCAGCACGTGACTCTCCGGTATAATTTATTACATAATTTAGTGTCAACAAGCCGTTAGTCTGTTGGACAGAAGGATGTGGCAAGTGGAGAGGAGCAGAGCTAAGGCAACACCAGCGTTAACCATGATGAAACATTGAATGAACCTAAGAGGCCAGACAAGAAGTTCACACCGATGCAGACGTAGGCGTTTGAATGAGAGCACAATGATGTTGTTAATGCCACTTTTCAGAAATCTGCATTTCAAAGTGAAAGTTTGAGGCTTTTTGCCCAATGTGCGTAATTTGAATGCATTCGCCATTATGGCAGGCACGAGGACTTGGATTTGGCGTCGTTTGTGGAAAATCTTCTGTTCCCTGGCATCATCTTGACATGTCGAAGAAAACACTCGAAACGGGAGCCTCTGCGACAAGTGATGATATATGTATTTTTCTCAAATGTCGTGCCTCCCTCTGTGGGATAAGCAAATGCCCCAAAGATAAATGCTGTACAAAAATATGATTTGTGTTCAACAGTCAGCTAGGGAACGATGTGAGAGAGCTATGTCACCTCTAGACCACTCCTTGTCATCCTCTCAATTGCACATTGACTACATTGAGTTAGGTCACGCGTTATTATTTAAATAAAACAGAAATACGTTCGGAATCACGTTTATTTGCAACTCAATGAGATAATAGGGTATGGCGCTGATCCTCTTCGGAAAGGAGCAACACGTTCTGTTCGCGTTGGGCTACATTGTAATGCCTTACGAGCGCAATTAATTTCAAATAAAAAATACATGTCCTTCTGCGTGTCAGGTGAGGTACTTATTGTGGCTCTAGCGAATCGGTGCAACAACGTGTTTCAGGACAATAAGATGAGGATGATTATCTCAAAGACAACGTCGTGAAGAACGCGGCAAAAGCATTTGTTGCAAGTTTGTGAGTGTTGAAGAAGGGCTATTGAGGGCGCCCGTACGCTTGCAATCGCTGCACTGCCGCGTACAGCTCTTCTTTTGCCGAGATTTTTACGCCAGGAGGCGTTTTAGCGAAAACCAGATTTAGGGCTTGCCACAAAATATGTTCTAGAATTTATGCCAAACTAGTTGGGATTTGCGAATTCTCATTGAAACAGCTTCTAAACGAATGACTGACGGAGAAATCCAGTCGACTCTGAGTTAATGATACGACTTCCCACTCATCGCCACACTAAATAGTTAACAGTTCTTAAAGAAAAACCAAACAAAGAATCCCCGCATTAACAGGATATCCCGAAAATGCAACGTTTTCGAAATTTACTGCTGCCTGAGTCACGAGTTCATCGCAATCGCAAGGAAATCTGTTCAGCCAGCAAACGATGCAATGAAGCACATTTTTCTGGATAAAAATTTGAAAAAACAAAATAATGACGATGTGAAAGAGTACGGCATCAGAAGTTAAAACGTTTCGGGAGAACAGCGGTGAAGTAAATTGTCCCATTTGTGGTGGGTTGCCGCAGACTGTGTTCAAGGACACTCTTGCTACTTCAGGTTCCTGGGTTCTATTGTGTGCACTCTAGGGCTACTGTCGTTGCGGAACAACAGTATGAATATTCTTTCATCTTGAATATGGATGAGGAGACACTTGTTGGGGGCGTGGTAGTCCATGATGATATCGTTAAATGGCAATCATGCCTATAATTTGGATTTCGTAATATTATTGATTTTACTTGGAGAGTTTTTGACTTTGGAGTATAAATGGAATTGAAAGTTAATCAGTCGTTCCTTGATAATTTACCCTGAAGTAATTTGTTTGTCTTTTTGTTCGGTTTTATTTCTTTTTTTATGTGTATTGGAATATACGAGTGTTGTGACGATAACCGCCGTAAAAATATTAGCCAATTCATGGGTCAAATGGTCGACTGAAGTTTGGGAAACCTTCGAAATTCTACGAAACATTGCGCCCATAGTGGAGTGACCTCACTCACATGTTTTAAACGCAACGCACGCAACTGATTCTAGATAACTTACTTAAAGCGCGATTCAATAACCTCTTGAGCTTAGTTAATACCATAGAGAAAATAAAAAAGGAGAAGAATATGTATATGCGTCGCGGCAAAGCGCACAAAGAGCGGGAAGGCATCGCTGAGACGGCTTGGGTCTGGCGGTGAATGAGGGCAAAACGAAGTATATTCTGATCTCAAGAAAGGACATACAACATCGACGTCTTGGACAGAGTATCAAAATGGGCAGCTTTAAATTGGAGGTAGTCAAGGACTAAAAATACCTCAGATCCGGAGTAAATTGTTCAAATAACATGAGTACCGAGACCAAGCGTAGAGGATAACTCTTGCCAACCGCTGTTTTTCTGGGCTCAAGAGGCATTAGAAGACACATACTATCCCAGTCCTGCTATGGGGCGCGGCGGTAGGTACAATCTCAAAAGCAAAAGAAGAAGTCCTTGGTCTCTTCGAGAGAAAAGTTTTGCGTGCGATCATTGGTCTTGTTTCTGTTGACGGGTTCTGGAGAAGTCTACGGATTGAACGCCTATGCTGACGCGGCTACGTAGAGCATGGACAACTCAGTTTGGTCTGAAGAATATTCGAATCCAAGCCTACGTAACAGAGGACGCCCGCGTCTCAATTGGCGCACCCAAGTTAAGAAGGACCTCAACCAACTTGGTGTGTGAAGCTGGAAACGGCTAGACAGAGATCGCGTTAGTTGGAGAGCCTTTTTGGTTGAGACCCAGGTCAACCGTGGAGTGTAGCGGCGCCGTACAAAGAGGAAGCAAGATTAGGTTAGATTAGGTTGGTGGCTATCAGTTCCGTTAATAATGCAAATTGGTAAATGGTGACGGGATCATTTGAATAACAGATATTGTTTGATATTTGTTTTCGCTGGTATTCGAGCCGGGAACACCTATAACTACATGTAGGCACTCAATCAACTGCGCCATCCAGTCGTTGACATGGCACTAAATCAGCTGGAATAATACAATGCCTTCTTTTTCATTCAATTTTTTTTTATATGAAATTTGATACAACTGTCAGTGGCGAGACCACCAACTTAAATAAAAGCATTTGTCAGAATCGAAGGATCCGCGTATTTTGATTACCTGCTCCAGTTAGTTTCAGAAATAGTGCCTTATTCTCTATCAGCTGTATTAATAAACACCAAATAGCGACGAGCTCGTAATAAAGGTGTGTTAACTCGTAACTCTTGTGGTGGCCCGTGGCGCTGTGGGTACGTGCATCGACCCCAACCTCCACGTCCTAGGTTCGATTCCAGTTCTGAGCGACGGAAATCATTTTCACGGCCCACCTCTTTTGAGTCACTGACAATGCTCAAAGAGTATTTCCTGTCTAGAGAAAGCTTCTGAAACAATACCGTTCGGATTCAGCATAAAACTGCAGGTCCCTTCCACTCGTGTGAGAACAATAGCACGCACAACACGAGGGGTTGCTGAGAAGCTAGGCCCTGGCCCCCTACGGGCCAAATCAAGAAGATTTTAGGAATTTTTAGATGATGTCCCTAATTGCCAGTTCAGTCTTTGACGCATTCTACGAATATTCTAGCCTATACCCAGACATATTATTGCTTAAATAATCGCATGTGTTTTCTCTCATCATCGCGTCCATGTCTGAATTGGTGGCACCGCGCCAGAAATCTTCAAGACCCTTCAGCAAAAGAGAATCTAATGCATTCGCACACGGCGGAAAACCGCACTGCGGTTGTTAAAAACTGAGCCCACTCGATTTCTTCGCCTCTGTAGTCCATTCAGCCGATGGAAGGGGGATGCTCAATGAATGTACATACATAAATTGTATTGGTTTTGCGTTTATTTTGAATTGTTGATTTCCTTTCATTCTGCAATCCCACCTCTTCCTTCCGAAGTGTCTCTATGACAACTGCCGGATCCAATTATAACGAAAAAACCGCATATCCCTTTAACCAGACAAATGTGTTCTGTAAAATATGCGTGCATCCAAAACGAAACTTGTTAACATCTCTAATTGACAGCTGCGGATGTAGTGCTTTATTAGAAGCACTCTGCGGGTATGCGTGTGGGTGGATGCGTTTTGTGCGTTTATGCAGCCCTATCACTCCTTAATTGAGCTAATTTTCATTATCTCACAGCACACAGCGATTCGCAACACACTCCACCGCGCATCGACCACGCGTATCCAGCCAGCTGAACGCACCACACGCAGTACGTGTGTGTAATTTCGATAAAAGCATGTGTTGCATGGATCCGTGGCCTGGCTTACAGACTGCGTTGGTTTTATTTTAAACCAATTATGCACATTACATAGTCCTATTATATTGTGCATACAAAACGTTTCCTCTGTAAAAACCGCCACCGACCGACCGCGACATGCTAAGAGCAGTTCAAGTGACGTCGCACTTCCGTTTACATTACGAAGAATGTCTGCTGGCATTTGACGCATGCACAAGGGTTCAACGGACCCAAAACCGACGCACGCTAATCAGCACTGCACACATAACAATCGACGTGTCTAAACATCACCTCCCACCTCCCGAAGGCGGCAGGTTTGCCTCTTACTTAAGCGCGCAAAAATGCGTGAGAGACGATGACAAGCAAGCAAACAAACAGCAGACGGTGCTGTAAGCAAAACCACACATGAAAGCAATGGAACAGTGGAATTACCATTAAAATCACAAACAATCGCAATATTGTGAAAAATATTCGAAAATATCCTTATGCATTATTCGCAGCAGTTATTTGTCCCGGGACTCTCCACCTCAAATGCATATCTATTGTCGGCGTGTCCTTTGAAACTGTACTCCACCCAACTCCCGAACGCACTGTTGCAACTGCACATAAGCTTCATTTGGAGCCAACAAATAAGGATAGCAGAACGGCAAAACGCATCGAATCAAAGGATATTGCTCACCCTCGACCACATTCACCCCACTTCGCCCGATTGCACAGACTGTGAGATAAAAGAGTCGTCTTCGGCGCGTTTAGCGAAAGGGGAACACTGCACGGCTACGCAACAGAACGCACAGTATGACCGAGGTGACGACAGCAATTGTGTTCATACAAGGATCAACAAGATTTCGGTAGTGTGTGAATCAGAATGGCCATTGTGAACACAAACGAACGACATGCATCGCATATGGTTAATAATTCATTTTGGTCCTTTCGCACCAACACACCCATAGCCTTGCACACCAGAATTAGTCTCATGACGGAAATGTGTTGCATTTTTTTTCCTTTCATATTTTATTTTTTCTCCTCCTTCCATAACTTATATGTGTCTTCGTTCTTTGCTCAAGTGCACTCCCTTTGTAAAGGACCTTGAACGGTTCTTTGGATAAATTGAAACAAAGTTTGCCGCCGTCGCTATTAGGACGAGCGCATACAGACGGTCGCTCGCACACAGGCGTAGTTGCCCCGCAAAGGGGGAGATGGGTTGGGTGGTGGTTGAAAGGACGAATGCACAAATGCGTTGGCTGATAGTAATTATCATTGTTTCTGCTGACGTGGAGTTAGCTATTCCGTATTCATTGTTTGTTGCGAGAGTGGAAGTACTGGTATAAATTGATCTGTCCATGACTTTAATTTTATTTCCAAGATAATGCGAACTAGTGACTAACGACGTTGGTTCAGATGGCACAATAATGAGAGAAAACCTTCTTAGGGAGAAGAACCGATTCTCAAAGGTGATTCCTTGGTTTCTTGGGTCGCATATATTTATATCTTTTCAAGGAGAACCCCCCATTCTCGATTTGAAATGTTGACGATTCCCAATCTGTTGGTAAATTAACATAAATTATTTTTTATTCTTATATTTCTTGTAACTTACAAATATTTGAAGACTTAAAGAAGAAGAAAAAAGTTGTTCATATTATTTTGTTCTTGTTTTTTTGTAATCAAACAAAAACCCTTCTTTTCTGCGGTGGATGTGATTTGCACTCACTGGGAATTCCAACGGGACTAGAAATAGAACATGATTGGCTTTGGTACGAACTAGGATTATTAATTTCGAACATATATTATCAAAATGGCGAACATTTGAATTTCTTTTTAAAATCGCCTCCACGAGACAAGTTAAAAAGTAAAGAAAATCTTCACTTTAAAGATATACCATAGTTATATGCATAAATAACGTCTGCCATGCATCCGATTGGATTAATAGTTTTTGAGTAAGCTCATGCGCCAATCCTAAAAATACTGTTACGAGAAAGACGCGTTTAAAGCTTTAAGAAGCAAATTCTTGGGTATAAACCGCCTGACGCTTCTGCCATAGATCGGCTATATCTTCAAGAGTTTTTGAAATTCTTGCTTAAAATTTCAATAGAATGAATAGATATAGATTCTTTGAAACCGAGAATTGGGTGGTCCCTTTAAGTTTGATGTGCTCTGCTTGTTGTGATCTCAAATTCAAAATAATTAAATTTGTTTTTGATCAAATTTGATTTGATGATGCTGATAAAAGTCCACATACGACCCCCATATCCGTAACATCGCGAATTCAGAACTATTATTTTTTCTCCGATCAGCTCTCTGGTCACTTCCAAAGTGTTACATATATGCTTATTCGACGGTATATAAAACGCTTTTAAAGAAGTCCATTTCGTTTTCAATGTTCTGGGCAAATGGATTTTTCCGGTTTTAGAGTTAACAAGTTTTTTTTTACGGGAAAATCTGCTATGTAAACTCTTAATACTGAGAGTTCTTTAAGCTGTTCGTGGATGCACGTTGTAATTGATCCTTCTGCCTACACTTTAGCCTGTATTGCGGCACAATTTATCTGATGCCAAAAATATAGCGGTAACAGCTTTGTCACCCATCTAAAATAAACAAAATAAATCATGGTAAAATTCTTTCATTTGTCAAGGTAAAATTGTCGTGTCCTGTGGCAAATGGGAGTCGTATGTAAAATTTCGTCGGGCACTGTATCAAGATCAACTAACTGACAACATTGTGAGCTCAGAGATGTGCGAATCACGCGGACACAATTGACGGCCAATGGTACAAGGATCGCCTTCCATATTTCTGATGTGTTTCATATCTTGATACAATTATTGATTTGAGAAGGCCGTGAATTGGTGTGTCTCTGTGTCCCTACACCACATAATTCTCTTGCCTGCATAAAAGTTATGTTTTAGAGGCGTGCCAACGGGTTCTTAAGCCCACATTTCGCATAGTTCTAGAATCTGGATAGGCACAATTTGCAACCAAAAACATTGGATTAACGTTCCTTGGTAGTCACAAGAAAACAATATTGATTGCTTACATGAGATTCACTCGATTTCAAATTTAAGTTTGAACGGAAATTGCTTCAATATGAAGTCCATTTTGGAGCAGAGCGGATAAAAAAGCTCTTTATTGTGTTGGATACTCCTGTTCAGTGTACGTTCAAAGTTCAAAACTAAAATCTTAAGTCTGAAATAATAAAGAGACCTGCCAGCCCATACCCAATCGCACGTCGTGTTGACGAGGTTTATACCATTTCGAATGACATCCAATGTGGGAGGCTGGAAAGCGATCTACTAAACTTAGTCCATTCGCAGTGGTGAGATGGTAGGAACGCGGATATCTGGCGATGGTAATCTAGAGAGGCCAGAGCTTGACGTCGTAAATCCACAGCCACAACAGGCTGCTATATGCACATCTTGTATTCAATATACATTCACTCTGTGTGTTCAACGCACAAAAAAATACAAATAAGGAACGTTTTGTGGAAAATTCGAAGCTGCCACAGCAAGTTCAAACCTTGACTTTGAAGCCGAGTCTATACAGCTTTCCTTCTAGCCGTTTATCAATAGATTCATAACACGTATTCATCAATTTCAAGGAAGCGTACGTTAGCGTGCACACAGATGATCTATAAATCGACATATCTAATAAGATAATCCTGTGACGATGATGCTGTCGTAGGAAGAGAGGTCGCAAGCACATTCGATGTCAAAATGGTTCTAAGCAAAACGACTGGTTAGCATGTACCTCCTTCAATATCGTCCTTAACAGGGTCTTGTACAGCACAAAACTAGAAGTAAGATTTCCATGCTGCCATGGACGTGACTAACCGAAGCATTTAATGTGAAGCCAGGGACTGCAGTACTAAAAAATCAGGACCGAGATCAAATGCAGAGTAACTCTTGCCAAGGTTGCTGTTTCAGTTGCTAATAGAGCGATTTAGGTGGGGAGCGCAAATGGAGAAGGACGTAGACAAATCTGGACTGGATGAACGTTACCAGGTATTCCGGTGTCTGTAAAGTTCTGTTTGTTGACACTAAAGTCAACAAGACGAAAAGCTGACTGGATTGACTGCACTAACAGTATAATTTGAAGATTCTGAAAAGTCCTTCAAAAAAAATCCATTATACAGTTCCTGAAATCACATTAAATCCAGAATCGAAGCAAACATTTTTCCGAAGGTCAGAGGTAATTTAAAGTTTCCCACATCTCTCGATGATAAAAACTGCACACACTTCAACTTCCTGGTGTTCTCTCAATAATCTTAAATCCATCTCGCGTGTAAGGTAATTCTATTTCAAACACACTTCCACTCCTGCGTCTCACGTCAAAACACGTATTCGCTGTTTGCACGTATTTCACTAAACTTTTTAATTCGCTTGAAAGGAAAAAATACTAAAATCAACTTAAAGCAAAGCCATCGCTATCCATCGACATAAAAAAAACTCATTACATCAACTTCCTCTTTAATGCACAGCCCTCCAGTGCAAGTGGCAAGAAAGGATACTTCCGCCCACTACCAACAATGCACCCAACTATTTCCAGAAAACTTTCTCAAACGGGCTAATAAAATGCTGAAATCCTTTCACATGCAACGATGCGAAGGTATTTTCTATTCGCTTCACGTCCAAAGGACAAAAATCAATTCGTGATATCATCCGACCGCCCACCCATTGTCGCCCGTGTCCAGGACAGGTTTCATTTTCTTCCACATCCATTTCCCGTGCCACATTTACTCGTTTACACCTGACACCCGCCAAAACTATGTCAGCCTGGAACCATCGTGATTCTTGAATAACCCTTCCCCTCCCCACCCGTCTCACCAACCGATTCTAGCATCCCACTCTCGTGTAGCCAAGGGTGCTAAAATCTCAGACTTCTGCTAGCACGGGTATTGTGTGTCATTCGATTTGAGGCTAATTGAAAAGGATTTCTCCATCTCTCTTCTTTTCGAACCCGGGGCGATATGTGTAATTTCTGAATCTTCATCCTGCCGCTTGCCAAGGCAACGTGTTTTGACTGCATTATCAGCCGTCCGCAATCGTTAAGAGTGCAACTAATCAGTGCGCACTTGAAGCTAATAACTGCTTGTACCTTTGTACTTGCCACGAGAGCGATGACAAGCGGTGGTGGGGGAATGAAGACAAATGGGAGACAAGCCGTCTGAGCGGAGTCATGAATCAGGACCTCCTCATACAGGCGTTTAGCAGGCGCATCGATGAGTGACGATTACAGCCGAGGTTGGGGTCTGGAAGAGCGGTGCATGTGAGTGTGTGCAGTGTTTGGCTGACGGTGTCGAGTGCACCGGCGAGAGGAGATGCAAAAAAATATGCTGAAGTGCATGGAATCCTTTGCGACTTTGCATCTGTCTGCTGCACCTTTTTTTTCTGCAGTTTTGCTCTCGCTTCCTCTTCCCATACTTCAGTCCATCCTCACATCCACTCACTTGAGTGCATATGCAATAAGCTTAGTAAAACAGGAGAGGAAAAAAAACGACCTGTCAACTACTGCGACTGTATGGCTGTATAGCAGGCCAGGATGGCTCTAATGTTGGAGCGTTTGGGATGGCTCGGATGCACATGCATTCCATTGCCGCTGTCGGTGGTGGCGCAGCCGTTGCGCCAGTGTCATTAAGTCTGTGACGAAAAACGAGGCTAAGTGGTCTGGTAAGTCATCATTATTACAAAACTTACAAAAACTTATTGTGTGAAATTCCCTTTGATGTGTCCCGTCCCTTAAGTGGGTGGTGAACACACACAAAGTCACATGGACCATCGGCATTGTACTGTGTGTTGACTTGGCTTATACTCTTTTTTATTTCCTATTTTTTTTTTACTTTTGTTTCGCTACTATTCCGGCCCTGTCTGGTGCAGGCATCTTAACTATGTATACATGTATAATACGCACTATTCTAGTGGTGCTCCCTTTGTTTCCAGGCCGCGTGTCTGGGACACAAAACTGCATTGGGGTTGGGGTAGGGGTTTCTATTTTGAAAAAGTTTGATCAGACTTCTAGCCGATTTGGATGTCGTTCCACATTTGCAGGCGATGGAATGCAGTCTGGTCGGTTATGAGTGAATGGGTCAAGGCACGTATTCAGGACAAGGTCGGGGATAGCTTAAGGAAAGAGCTCTGTACGCAGATCAATTGATGCTTATTTGCTGACCCTGCCATCAGCTGTGTAGAAATCTAATCGCAACAAGAATCAGACACAGTATCGTCCCGGTAACACCGAGCTAAAACAAGGGTAATCAAAGATGTACGAGCAACACCAAATAATACATAGTTCGATGAGGCAACAGGTTGCTCATCACCGATGTGGATTGCGTGTTGCTTCTGTGAACTGCAAAAACTACTAGTATTCATGCATGTATCAGAAAATGTATACAAAACAAGTTGCTTACATTGTTTACTTATTCCGCGTTCACACGTGCTTCCACTTGCGGCCGCCCTCAAACGCACAAGTTCAATTAAACCTCTCTGCCTGAAACGCCCACATATTCAATTCAATCACAATGCATGATCTGATCAATAATTATCCGTTGAGGCTCACTTATTGAGGGGCGGTGAATGTGCTTCATTCACACCTATCATTACATTCAATTACACTGCACTACTTGGAATATCAATGGAACACCACCGGCAATCAAATTCAATTGAATGGGTAAAGTACGCAAAGTAGAAGAAAAAAATGACAACAACAACACGAACAACAAACAATCTAACGAATAGCGAGTAAGAAAAAGGGAAAAATATAAAATAACCGCGTTACACTTCCCTTACTGTGCATTCCCGTAGACTGACTGCATCATTCGTACGGCACCATGAATACAGTTAACTGCATTCGGTTGGAGAGCGGGACACGTGCAACCCCTTGTTCCCGCGCCAACAGCCATTTCCATTTCACTTCCACCATCATCTTCCGGTGTAGGCGCAGGCCGGCATCTCATGTCTGTGTCAAAGCTTTCGTTGCAGACACACAACCCTCCCAGCTTAGTGTTCATTATTATCCTAACAAGCAATGCACACAATAAAGGAAACAAATTTCAAAGCCAGGAAGAAAGAGTATTACAGCAATAGATAGAGATAGAGGCAGACGGAGAGAGAGACTGAGTGGGAGAGAGAAAATATGAAAAGAGACGAAGAAAAAGTGGAAGGAATACAAGAACTGAAGGAAAAAAAAAGTACTCAAGTCGGAATCAAAAAGGATACTGCCGTCTGTCCAAACCGCCCTCCATATTGCCGCCCTTGTTTTGAGGCATACTAGTACATCGCTTGACGACACCGATGAGTAGAACCACGACGGTGACGACGGCGATGGCAACGATAATGACGACGACGACGACGATGTCGGCGAGGACGGCTCCAAGAGACGAGAGACGTGAGACGAACGAGTCGGTTGAGACGGATGAGAAGGTGAAAAGCAGTGGGGAATGAGGTGGAAGAGGAAGAACATGAGATGATGATGATGAGGACGGCGATGATAATTATGAAGTAAGAGGCAGTCGGGCGGTATTCACTTTGATGTTACACTAACATTGTTTAGTTGGTTGCAAGGTTGCAAGGATACTAATGCCTGAGGAGGTGCTCTTCAAGCAAAGCCAAAGGCTAATCTTTAACACACCCACTCCACGTGCACATACATTGCCTGGCAGATTCGTCGCCACCCCTGATCATTGGCTTTCATTCTCCACCACACATCCACGTGAATGTGGCACACATATGGACATGTCAGAGCAGAAGTGACAATGGGATTGCTTTATCGGTTTACCCTGTAACGTTGTACATCTGCTGTGAAGCCTGGTATTTCCTTTGTGTCTCCTCACGCATTCTACATAAGAGTACTCACCTACTTCTAGGCTGTTTCCTTCTTACTTCCTCTTAGAGGCTTGAACTCGATTTTTTTGTCTCTTCTCATTTTTTGCACGTCGTCTGGCTTTCTTTTTTCGCGTCGTTAAGCCTCCACATCACTTGTCGTCAGGACACAATCAGCGGCGTTGATGATGATGACGGAGGGGATGGAATGCCTACGGATTTTTTTCTTTTGATTGTACCGCCAAAGTAACAATTAAAAGTAAGTAGGCGCGCACCAAATTACAATGCTCTTTTGCGTACCTCTGATACTCATCTGAATGTCTCTAACTAGTAGATGGTGTCTTCTGTCTGGTGTGGTACAGTGAAGCGGTTTACAGCGCACAAGGAGTTCAATGGCGTTTGCAGCACGGTGTGGCGATGAGCAGTGACTGTGGCGGCGCGGTGACTGCTTCAGCATTGTGGGTGGAATTCAAGCCTAGGGATGCCACTCGATGAGGGTGCATATTCAAAAGTAAGTGGTGCAGCGAGTAGCGAGTGAGACGTTGATGCCAACAGGATACGGATGATGGTCGGCTACTTCGTACAGCTTCCGGGATTTGCATACACGTATTCTACTGGCATCCAGACGGGGGAAAGTGGCTCATGGCTGGTAGGCGTTGTAAGTTGGTGTGCGTGTGACGTGGCGGTGTTTACAAAAGATCTTGAGATGTTTGCCGTACTGCAAGACATTAATTTTCTTACTAACAAGAGACAAGAGATTGGCGAATGTAATGGGGTTCGGGTCGGGATCTTTGTGTCATCCGTGATTTGGTCCTTAAGGATGTGAGATTTGGGAGTACGGCGGCGTGTGAGATATAGTGCGTATTCAAATTTCTTGCAATCCATGGCGTTAAGGACATTTGAAGAGACTTAGAAGACAATGGAGGGTAGTGTATGAAACGGGGCTTGAATCTTTGGATGAGTGTGTGCTTACCCTTGAAAGTAAGATGTGTGATCTGCTGTCGGTATATTAAACGCTGCCATATTGGCATTGGAAGGCATGAATTTAAAATAATATATACCTTAAATTTTAAGGATCCAAAGAGGACAATGTGCAGCATGTGGTCCATATGCGTTGACGACCATAACATTCAAATACCATAACTTTTAAATTTTACACAAAAAATTACATATATTATAAAAAGATGGTCATGTCACAAATCCAGGGGGACAGTGAAACTACGGCTCAATTTTTCAAGTTCAAGTTTAAACACCAGATTTAAGACCAATTTTCTTGCCGTTGTTTTTTATAATCCTTTTATTATTTTATATAACTTCTTTCAAAATCTCCAAAGGAGATTACATATCAACTTTGGCACTACGGTTATCATTCTCGTTCCCACCAGTCCAAGGAATACACTTTTAGAACAATTTTGTCGAGGCGAGGTCCTCACTAAAATTTGACCTGAGGCAATCCCATTCAACCTTACCAGTCTTTCAAATTAAGTTTTGTGTGTCCTTTGCACCCCCATCAAGACCTCCATTGAAGACCGGCAGGTAGTTGTAGCCGCATGCGACATCATTGGCGTTCTCGGTGGTGTGGGTCTGTACCTCAACAACACAAAAACCTGCGGTGTCTAGTTTCAATTCAATTTTCAGTTACTTACATTTCTTAGAAAGATGGATTGCCTGCTTAAAAAAAACTGGCCCGTTATTATACTGCAGCATATCTCGTAAAGATTTCAAAACGATGGCCGAATTCGGGATGCCAGCAACATGCACATCGCTTTGTGGCACACGGTCACAGCACACTTATAAACATGCAGTTTCAATTCAATTTTCAGTTACTTACATTTCTTAGAAAGATGGATTGCCTGCTTAAAAAAACTGGCCCGTTATTATACTGCAGCATATCTCGTAAAGATTTCAAAACGATGGCCGAATTCGGGATGCCAGCAACATGCACATCGCTTTGTGGCACACGGTCACAGCACACTTATAAACATGCGATGTCACGCATTTCTGTTCAAGCAAGGTAGTGAATGCAGGCCTTACTTAAGGTGGTTGGCTTACAAACCTAGTCCAGTCAAATTAACGCCATTGGACAACACAACGGACCAACAATGGTCTAAGTGTGCTGGCTTTCGCTGGGAGCCCAAAAGCCTAACCTACTTAAGGTGGCGCTATAGTTCGGAGTGGATTGGAGCCAACAAGCGTCTCTAGCCAGATGGATCTGTGACAACCTGCCTGCAGTTTCCCACGCATACTTGATTGAGGTCTCGTGTGCAACATCAGTCGCGGTGCGCCGTCCCTCGGGGGTGGATTTGAAGACGTTCATCTCAGTTAGCTATTATATCTTTTTCTCCACTGACTATCTAGACCAAAAACATTTTCCTCTCAAGGCAGCCAAGGGCAATTACTGGTGACTAAGGCCTCACAAAGAGTTACTTTGTTTGTCCGAGAGATGGCTTTTCTTTACAAGTGCTTTCTTAGCCCAAAAAAGCAACGATTGGCAAGAGTAATTCTTCTTTTGATTTCAGCATTAGTATCGTTGCCTGAATTGATTGAGATGACTCTTTGAAGAGCTTAAAATTATATCTCTCTACTGTGATTTTCCCCTCACATTCCATTATGTTGAAGAAGACACATGACAGTGCGTAGCCTTATCTGAATCCTTTTATGTCATTAATAGTATTGGCTTAGGTCGTTACCGGCCTTAATGGAGTAACGTGCATTTTCCATCGGCATCCTACACAAATGGAGGTGAGTATACCTAGCCTCTATAGATGCTGTCATATGCGGACTTAAAATCGATGACCTGTTGCTCCTAGTTTTCTCTCCAGAATCTGCCGTGGTGGAAATATTTGATCGACGGTAGATACCTGGTGGCTCTATAGTTTGAGCAATACAGGGGGTCTCATTTCTTGTGGATGTGAAGTCCGGAAGGGAGAAATTCGTTGACACTGCTAACTGCTCCAAAAACTCGAGTGCATCGATGCACAATGCTGCGACAGAGGATCGCCGAATCTGAAGCTCCTCGTTCGAGAAGGAATGGGAAACCTAAAAACGGATATAAAAACCAATTCGACGAGAGAGAACGCTTGGTATTGACGGCTGGAATCAAATAGAATTTGCCAAATCACAAATAATAAATAAATACGCAATAATTTATATATTTGCTTCAATAAACAGGAGGAGGTAATAAATGTAAAGTGTGAATGTACAGAAGCAACATAAGGGTGCCTCGACAATCATCAGGCACGTGTCGAACTGACCAGTGTAGTAAGCCGTAGTTAAAGTGACGTAGCGTCGTGCACTTGAATAAAATTCCTGCTTTTTAACAATCAACACGACGGACCTCTTGGCGTAAGAATCCTCTGCACACTTGTGTACTTTTCCAAAACACACTAATGAACTGAAAACTAATTTTCGAGTATTTTTCACGCAACGCGAGGGCTGTAACGTCGAATACCCTACCTTGTCATTCATTATCAAACAAGTGACGATAGGCAGGAATCTTTAGGATTCCAAAAAGGAAAAATGTTTTCAACTTATTAATCGATATCGAGCATGCCCTTTGGCATCGTCGTGCAACCTGACAACATCACTGCCTAAGTGCCTTTACAAATTCCACCCAGTGCCCCACGAACGGTTCCCGTTAACTTACGTCCCCGCTCCTTGCGGAGACTTGAATTGAATTCAGTTTCGCGCTATGGGGATAGCGCAAACTATTGGCCCCATTGTGTAATCCAATGGTCCTTCCATTTTCGTCGCTGGTATCATCTCTGGCCGTTTGTCGAAGTTGGCAAATTCTCGTATTTATGTACGTAAGCGGCGCGCCCACTTCGCTCGCTGCCTCGACCTCGAACTGAGGCCATGACCACAAAACATTGGCCTGATCTCTTCGCACATAGACCACGGGAAATAGCACCATCATCGAATTTTTGGCCCACAAATTTATGGCGACAAGGATAGTCCCGTGTTGTCTATGTTTATTTTATTTTGCCTCTTCTTTTGCATCCCATTTGAACGGAATAAATCGCCGAGAGTGGTGGCGCGCAGGAGAGTATGGGGCCATTGTAAATTCCAACGTCGAACCTATCTTCAGAGTTACCACCCGTCTTCCTTATTTCTTTTTTTTTTTCGAAGTGAAAAAAAGAACCGATAGAGCAAGAACTTTGGTCTGCTCAATTAAAAAGTTATCCGCAATAAGTTTTTCGGTATCTTCGGTGGAGGTAATAGAAAATGTAGGTTTCAACTGCACAGAGCTGATTCAACTGAAAGTTGTTACGTTTGACTCCTGAATTTTTCACATTTTCATTTTTTCTGTGTAATTTCTGAATCGTTCGTTTTTTTGTGTTGCAGAGCCTGGTGGTTAGCTGTGTGGCAAATTGAATTTGGATAATAGTGTAAGGGAATTCAATTGACGTAATTTATCTTCTTGCTTTCAGGTCCGCCCGGGGTACATTCTCTTTGCGAGTGAGTTTCTTTTTGTTTTGTGTAGTGCCATTATGAGAGGTAATTGCTGCGGTCGAGTGAACTTCAAAATTAAAAAAAAAGTTGCGATTGCAATTTATATATGATGTAATGCGAAAAAAGTGTTGAGATGAAGAAGCCAACTTAGGAAATGTAAATCTAATCACATAAAGAAAATACTCGTAAATTTTCTTTGACAACCAGGCCTAAGGAATCATAAAGTATAATCACACGGTGTAAGCTTTTTGAGATGAGATCTGGAAAATCTGACATCGCCAGCTCAAGAACGGTTACAAACTGTGGAAGATGGAGTCGTTGCGACGATAGTACTGAGCTTGTTAAATGAGCAGACTTCGACTCTGGTATCACTCAGAACCTTGGGAGCATGCGAAGCACTGAGTCTGTGTGTGATGTATGTATCCACATATTCAGCTAAACTAGCCATAGGAGCACCATCCGAGACGCTCAAATTGGTTGATTACAGTCAGTACAGTCAGTACAAATGGTGGTCAAGGAAGTAATACGAATATACGTTATCGTAGGTTGAAGCACTCCAACCTGCCAAAAACAAGTAGTCTCATTTAGGCCATTTACTATGTTGTGTAGATTACGTTTGTGTGTCGATATAGTCAAGCTGTCACGGAAGTAACAGCCTCTCGGTTGTAGTAATTGCAGAGAAGTCTCGTTGCCTTCCTCGTCTCTGCAGCTTCTACAGAAGTCGTTATTAAACAGACTAAATCTCGAGGCCCTTGGCAACCGATGCTATTTTGATTGGGTTGGAAACTCCTGACTAGAAGGAGCAAAATCATGATCTACAAGGTTAAGCAAGCCTGCGTCGGTTAGGTTCTTTATGTGAGAAGACCGAACGGGTAAGACTTCTGTCGACTACACTGGCTCGGCCACATCGATCGCATGGACACGTTGTTGTCCAGTAAAGCGCGTCTACTCCTGGTTCGAGAGGGAGTTGAAGACCGAACCTATGGTATAAAGACCAAACTCTTGTCGACGCAAGACAGCCTGGTCTTTATGACCGGCACCAACGTACCCCTTGGATTGAGAGAAGACCCTCATTTTTTTCGAAATAAGGTATACAGTATTACAGAACCATGTACAATTTGTAAAAGCAGCCGTTTCAATCAGTAAGTTTGTTTGCGCATGGATGATAGTTCTCTGATTACTGAATTAGTGCTTCGCGATTCTGTGGAACGTAAGTTTGCCAATATCTACATCAGTTGTATGGATGCTGGATGATCTTGTTAAAGCCCGTTCATATGAGGTTGCGGCGAACTCTGACAATTCATTCATATGGAGTTTTCTCATTCACGAAGAACTACAGGTGCAAACTGACAACTTGCTGTTAATATTTTGGTCGTGGTGGTTGTGGATTGCGTTTGCCTGTTTGTGATTCGATTGAAATCTCAGCTTGTCAATTCGCAATTAGAATGATTGATTCGCAGAGAAAAACTTTGAAATCATTAATTAGGGTGCTTAAACTAACTTTTATTGATATTTTTGTCTATTAAAAAACTCGATAATTCAATTCCAATGTTTTTGCATACCAAGAAGCATAATTCTGTGTCCATATTGACTGGAAAAGGGTTGTTTCCGAAAGTTCACGTTCGCAATTCGCGGCTCATATGAATGGGTCTTTACATTATTTACTCCATTTCATGGAAATTACAACAGGAACGATGACGTCTTGATTAAATATTCATCGCTATAGCTTCTGCCTTGATGGCGCTGCCCTGATTCGGATTTTATAATGGATCATATTTGTACAAGGAATAAGCCATGCTTTCATTGGAAACTAAAATTGTGCCGTGCTCAAACTTGGGATTCAAATAAATTAATTAGTATTAAAGAAAGATTTTGCATTTTGCAAGAACTATAGAGAACTATCCATATTCAAGGTCGACTACGAGATCCTGTCCAGCTTACTGCGTGAACATCTAAATCTGACTATTTGTGTACGCACTAGTCCGGCCCGGCAAATCGACAACAGAACATGTGATGGGGAATTTCGGAGAGCACCGAATTGATGGACACCATATGATGGCACCATTCTAACACAGTTACCATGCACCGTGCAGCTCGATAGGAGGACTTCCGAGCCGTTTGAAGCTTCCGTCCACGTAGTCTGCAAGTCAGTCTATCGACCACAGCGGCTAAAATCAACCAAAATGAGCACAATGCTCCAGGGAACAAAGACGAATCCTCGGTAGAAAAAAAAATTAAGACAACTTGGCCTTCATGACTGGACTGTCGGCGTTGGAAGATTCTTTGCTAAGGAAAGTCTCAATCTTTGAATTTCTACCATCTTTATTCTTAGAAACCATTTAAAAATCACCAACCGTGATTAAATCCGATTTCAAATCCACTTGATTTAACAGAAATAGATTATTACTGTCTGCAGAAAGTTGCTTTAGTTGAAGTGATTTTGAAGAGTGTACAGAGTGTAACCATGGAGACAAGAATGCCACGTGTTGAATTTCTTAAACTATTAAATGAACATAAACTGTTGTGAGTCAGTCGTCACAACACACAACACACACACATCACAGCCATTACCGTAAAACCCCAAGTCATTACGAAATGAGACTGATGGTCCTCTTACTTATCACTTCGCGTTCTTTCAACAATAAATTGGCTAGATTTAATAGAAAGTCCCCCTCGAGCATAATAAGTGCCACACATTTATTTTCACAGACACCCACGCTGCTCTCAAAATGTAAACCAATTGAGGTACCACAAAAGCAACAGGATTCACCTCAAAAGTCCTGTAAAGTCATCTACCCTCTTGTCTATGTTCTGAGAGAATAATGAATATATAAGCTGCTTGAGAATATGAAAGACTTCCTTTGAGAACATTTCTCCCGACTTTTTAAACACTCCTTTCGTCGGTTTTCTTTTTTTGTCCATTTTTTTCCAGACTTGTTACGCCCCGACATCCAGGACTGTCACCATAATTCCTGTTGCTGTAAAGTGCGGGAAATTCATAAAGATTGCTCATTTTTTTCCCAGTTCCTCCTTTTCATTCTCATTCTTCCACCGTCCGGATTCTGTGTTAATTCGCATAAAAAATTGAATGCGCATCGCAAGTTTGGGGTTTGGTTAAAGGATTAAAAGGATGCTTTAGCTGCGATTGACTGTGTCCTGTGGCTCTATTCATTTACTTGTGTGCTGTGTGTGGTGTTAAGTGAATAAATAATGAATATTGGAGACCGGGGACCGGGGACCGGGGACCATGACAAATTAGCTGCACGATGTAAAAACTGTCGTTGGGGGGAAATGCACAGCACGGCTGTCGGGGAGGTTAAAATTGAATGAATCCACACTGGGAAGTGAAAATGAATTTTAAGCGTTTAGTTGAAAGATCCTTCGTGGGAAAAAGATTTTATCGTGGGGATTGCTGTGTGTGGACTGACGTGAAAGGGATCCTTTCACGGAAACTTAAGCTGGGTGTTAAATGTAAAGTGTAAAATGTACACAGGGTTATTGGGTGCAGTGGTGAGGTATTATATGTTATTCAAGAGCGGATACATATCAAATTTTTTGCTACACGCGCATTATCTGGGGTTTATTTTTTTTCCAAAGTGAATTAGGTACTGATAAAATGTAATCTGTATCTATAAATATAGGTTGTAAAACCGAGCCGCTTTTGGGATGCAGTTCACTTCCATTAACTTCTGCCACTGGTTCTAATGCATCTAATATAGGAAGAAGAATACCCTGTGCCAGCTACAGAGGGCTAAGTCTCCTCAATATATCGTATAAGATCCTGTCTGTCGTCCTGTGTAAACGCCTGAAACTCTACGTCAACAGCCTGACCAATCAGATAGATCAATGCGGGTTCAGACTGTAGTCGAAAAAAATTAATTTACTATTTCAGTTGCATACTTTGTTGCGAGACTGTATTTGTTCCCTTTTTGTATCACACTATATTTGTCGCTATCTGTCTCCAAAGATTTTAATAACATTAAATGTACTGCAATCTTCTTCTTCTTGTGGCGCTACAGTCCGGGGTGAACCTGGGCCTCGGTCAACAATCCTCTCCAGCTGGCACGTTCTTTAGCCAGCTGCCTCCAATTTCGCACTCCAAGTTGGTTGAGGTCTTTTTCCACTTGAGTGCGCCATCGGGTTCGTGGTCGTCCTCTATTGCGTTGTCCCACTGGCTCGGAGTCGAAGACTCTTCGGGCTGGAGCAGTGTTGTCCATGCGCTCTACATGGCCTAGCCATCTTAGGCGTTGAATCCGTAGACGCCTGACTAGACTCATGTCGCTGTACAGCCCGTACAGTTCGTGGTTGAATCTCCTTCTCCAAGAACCTTCAACGCAAACAGGACCGAAGATTGAACGCAGAACTTTTCTCTCGAAGAGACCAAGTGCGTCTTCATCCGCTCTTGAGATAGTCCAAGCTTCCGCGCCATACAGCAGGACAGGGATGATCAAGGTCTTATATAAGGTGAGCTTGGTCTTTCGAGAGAGGGCTCGACTACTCAATTGCCTCTTGAGCCCAAAGAAACAGCGGTTGGCAAGAGTTATTCTGCGTTTAATCTCAGTACTGATGTTGTTCGCACTATTTACTTGGGAGCCAAGGTAGACGAAGTCCTTCACTACCTCGAAGTTGTAGCTGCCTATGGTGACGTTCTGACCGATTCGTCGATGTTGTGTGTCCTTTCTTGATGACAGCATATACTTTGTTTTGCCCTCATTCACCGCTAAACCCATTTTTGCCGCCTCCGTCTCAATACAAGCAAACGCTTCATTGACGGCTCGCTGAGTTCGGCCAATCACGTCAATATCGTCCGCGTATGCTAGCAGTTGAACGGACTTCTGGAAGATCGTGCCTCTAGTGTTGGCGTGTGAGTTTCGCACGATCTTCTCCAACACGATGTTGAAGAAGTCACATGACAGCGCGTCGCCTTGCCTGAAACCTGTTTTGACATTGAAGGTCTCGGTGAGTTCGTTACCGACCTTGATGGAGCAGCGAGAGTTCTCCATCGTCATCCTGCACAATCTGACGAGTTTGGCAGGGATGTCAAAACTAGACATGGCGTTGTATAGCTCGTCTCTATGCACACTGTCATATGCGGCCTTAAAGTCGACAAATAGGTGGTGGGTGTCGATCTGCATCTCTTGGGTTTTTTCGAGGATCTGCCGTAATGTGAAAATTTGATCGATAGTGGACATTCCTGGCCTGAAACCGCACTGATAAGGACCTATCAGGTTGTTGACGAATGGTTTCAGGCGCTCACACAGAACGGCAGAGAAGATTTTGTAGGCGATGTTAAGGAGACTTATCCCCCGATAGTTGGCGCAGTCAAAGGGGTCTCCTTTCTTGTGGATCGGGCAAACGATACTAAGATTCCACTCGTCGGGCATGCTTTCCTCCGACCATATCCTACAGACGAGCTGGTGCATGCGCCCAACCAGATCATCTCCAGCTGCCTTAAACAGTTCCGCGGACAATCCATCCGCTCCAGCAGCTTTGTTCGACTTCAGTCTCGATATCGCTATCTTGACTTCGTCTAGATCGGGGGGACGGAATTCTCTTCTATCGTCGTCCATTGCGTGGAGTGGAACATTCTGCCTGACAGCGGTATTGGTGTCCTCTTCGCCGTTTAACAGTCTGCAGAAGTGATCCTTCCAGATTTTCAGTATCGACTGCGACTCTACTACGAGTTGCCCCTCTTCGTTCCGACAGGCTTCTGTCCGATGTTTGTACCCTTTGGATAGTTGTTTCACCCGCTGGTAAAACTTTCGGACATTATTTCTGCCGTACCACCTCTCCATTTCCTCGATCGCGCGCTTCTCATGCTCCTTCTTTTTCTTTTTGAGAAGCCGGTGCTCTTCCCTTCTTTTAAGTTCGTAGAGCTCACGAACCGCTCTCGTCCTTCTATCCAGCGTCGCCTTATATGCTGCTAGCTTCGCTGAATGCGCCTGCCGACACTCGTTGTCAAACCATGGGTTTTTTCTAGGTGGCATTTTAAAACCCAGCACATCAGAGGCAGCTTCTCTAATGGCGTTTTGACAACGGTTCCACTGTTCGTCGATTGTTTCGTCTGGCAGGGTTGGACTCTCTGAGAGCTTCAGGGAGACTCGATCGGAGAAGTTCCCAGCGGTCGATTGCGATTGTAGCTTTCCAACGTCAAACTGTTTTGGTCTTGCTCTACTCCGTTGTACAATCGATATCCGAGTTCTGACCTTGGCTACAACAAGGTAATGATCCGAGTCGATGTTGGCACCTCGGAACGTTCGGACATCGAGGACACAGGAGGAGTGTCTGACGTCGATCGCAATGTGATCAATCTGGTTGACGGTTGATTGATCAGGGGACCGCCAGGTCCCTTTGTGAATGTTGAGGTGAGGGAACCGCGTGCTGGCTACAGTGAGGTTTCGCCCCGTCACGAAGTCCAACAGCCTGAGTCCATTGTCGGACGTGTTGTCGTGTAGGCTGTGTTTACCGACGACTCTAGCAAAGATTTCTTCCTTGCCCAGCTTTGCATTAAAATCTCCTAGAACGATCTTGGTGTCGTAGCTGGGGCATTGATCGTATGTTCTTTCTAGGAGATCATAGAAGTCATCCTTGCTATCATCGTCTTTGTCCTCCGTTGGGGCGTGGGCGCAAATTAGGCTGATGTTGCCGAATGTTGCCTTGATGCGGATTGTTGTGAGGCGTTCGCTTATGTATCTAAAGCTTAAGACTTCTTGCCTAAGTCTGCCTCGAACAACAAAACCGCATCCAAACAAGCGCTGCCTTCGCTCTTTGTAGCAATCGCCGTAGTATATATCGCAGTTTTTCATCCTCTTTTTGCCCGGCCCATCCCATCGCACCTCTTGGATGGCGGTGATGTCAGCCTTATAGGCTTCTAGGGCCTCCGCAAGTTCATCGGCTGCACGTGGTCTGTTCAGTGACCTCACATTCCACGTGCAGAACCGAAAATCGTTGTCCTTATTTCGTTGTCTATGGTCGTCAGCAGTAGGGTCATCCGTATCCGAGGCTTGTTGCCGTCTCTGAACTATTGCGAGTTTTACACGGTGGGGAAGTTAGCCCCACGCGAAACCCCCGAACCTGGAGGACCGGGTCCTGGTTTAAACCCCCGGACAAGGGGTCGCTGCATACATTGGTTCACCTCTAAGCGGCTGCAGTAGAGGTTATCCAGAGGGCGCCGCGGGGAGGCTGTATGTCAACTTGACCTGTGCATTTACAGGGATCGTTGCTGGCATCTCGCCAAGTTGAGAGCAATCAACAACTTTGCCCTGGATGCACAGGCCCATGCCCTCCAATCTAACGAGAGTATAAATGTCTCAGCGAGCATACATTACATCTTCTGTTAATAAACGACCCACAAGCAGAGAGTTGTTTGTCTTTGGTTTTACTTCTTCTCGCTCACTTGTCCGGTTCGGTGACTACAAGACGAAATCCACTGTTGACCAAAAATTCACAATGCGGTTGATCGTGGAAAAGACCTACAATCTATTCACCGACCACGTATGACACAGTTTCGGACTCCCTGTAAAACTGGTCTATCTTTCAGAACTACGATGGCCGTTGCTCCCTCAAAGTCAGTACAGATTTTGCCGAGACCTTTAATGTCAACTGGAAGAAGTAGCATGCAAAGTAATTGCCTATGCGGACGATATTTCCATAGCGGCGTCTGGAAAATTCGTCTCTATTCTAAGAGGCATAATCCAGAATGCCTTTGACAAGCTGGAAGCATAGACGCAAATATGCGGACTTGGCGTTAACCCACAGCAAGGCACTCAATCGAGTACAAAGACTGGCCTGCTTGTACATCAGTGGAGCACTGAGAAGTACTCCGTCAGACGCACTGAATATACTCCTCCACTTTCCACCACAGAAACTATTCGAAAAACAACTAGCAGCCAGCACCTTGAGACTCAAAACACTCAGACTGTTTTCCGAACTCAACATCGGCTTATTAACAGTCATGCGATTTCTTTAACATCATTCTCGGGAAGATCGTACGGAACTCAAACGTCAACACCAGGGGCACGATATTTCACAAATCTGTGTACCTGTTCGCATATTCGGACGAAACTCAACGGGCGGTCAGTGGCGCGTTCATCGGCAGTGAAGAAAGCGGCTTAAATGGGGCTTGAGGGCAATGAGTCTAAGACAAAGTATATACTGTCTACCAAAAAGGTTCAACAACACCGACGTTTTGAACAAATCGAAGGAAAGACATGTTGGCTGAGGTACAGGTCCGCCCCGAACTGCGTCAGCCAAAGAAGAAGTTGTCGCTGGTTCGTCTTGACTATCAGCAGCTTGGAGTTTCGTCACGAGATTAATTTGCCATAGCTATCCTGATCAGGCGTGTTGGTCTACATAAACCTTTTATTTATTAATTGTGCCATATTTTCACAAAGAAGAGCTGGTAGCAACATTCTACTTACTTCGATCTGGTAAAGGAAGTGAACCGCCTACCAAGTCAGCTTCCATTAGAAGCGATGTTTGCCCTTATCTGTCGAACGCTCACCATTGTGACGATTATGTTGGATGTTGTAATAAGATTCGATTCTACTTACGAACGCTGCCAATAAAGACCAAAAGGCGGACCACAACGAAATTCCTAGACACATCGTGTGGGAAATGGGGGGGAATGATTGTGTACATGTCCAAAGGCAGTATTTATCGGGAAACAAATAGATCTGCGGTCAGACTCTTGCCAACAGGTGATTTTTTGGGTTCAACTGCAATTACGTAGTCTTTCTCCAAAATAAACTTAGCTCTGCCACGTGAATTGACTACATCAAACGCATTTGAAGAACTCATCGCGTCTTATGAAAAACATACACCTAGAAGTCCACTGATTCCACAGGTAACAACCTGTGTCAGGCCGCAAGGAGTCAATTTCGATCCAATGGGTCAACGCACCAGATGAAGTATGTGTTTAAGGTGGAGCACAAAGTGGAAACGGACCTTATTCAACTGGGGACAGCTGACCAAAAAGCTGTTGTAACTAGAAAAACATCTTCTTCCCTTTCAAAACACTAAATTCAAATTTTTGAGAAAAGGAGGTAGAGACACAATCTATGTGGATACTCAATCCAGTTCAGCTTAAGTCACCCTTCAGAATACTCCTGAAAAAAAAAACCATGATGTGTGATAGAGGTTTAGCCACTGGCATTAGGAAACTTCAACTTATTTTCCCTCAAAATCTTAAAACTACTACAATTGACCAAATGATCATTACGAACAAAACACCATCCCCAAAGTAATGATCCGTCCAAGGCTTTCTCGGCCTTCAGTCGATTGTGAGCAATTAAAATGAATTCCTCCAAAAATGTGTGTAACTACTGCACGAACTATTCGCCCATTATTTCCGCCAGAAAAGCAGGTAAATCCGTCCATGAACGGAAATAAACAATTTCAGCAAACTCTCAAGGGTCCTCCAGAGATCCCTTGAAGTGCACTTAATTTCGTAAATTCAACTCGCGCAATAATTTCAATTAATTTACCCGCACCGCTGCCAGAACTCCCGGAATTCGTTCTTAATTAGCGCAATAACTGTGCGACACTACGATGTCCTTACCTGAAATGACAAGAAACAAGAATAAAAAAACAAAACATTAATTGCGATGATTTTCATTTGAGCAAAAAATAGAAAACTTTAAAATACTGTAATCACAATTTGTACAAAAGAGGAAAGCAAAAAAAAAACCCCTGTCAATTGCTATGACTCTGTACTCTCTATTTTATACATATTTTGGAATTGTGGTCAAAAGTTTCATTCCTTTTGTTTCCGGATCTCGAAATCGGATTAACGTTGGCCACCACGGGGTGGTGGCAAAAAAGTTGCAAATGTTTAACTTGTTTGCATGCATAAATTACGAGATCTCCTCGGCACCACTATATGGGATTATCCCTGGCCAAGGAAAATTCAATTTACGACTGAAAATTCTACGAAGCTTATAATGGGGTTGTAGCCGAATGTCCATAACTCGAATACTCGGATACTTGGTTGCGTTTAGTTTTGGAATTATCGCTTTTGACTTGAATGGTGAATTACAAATGCAAATGGGCTATTTAAGTCCTTTTTATGTAGTCTGTGCGTGTGTGTGCGTTGGAAGCTTTTTTTGAATTTATTTTTGCAATTTCCTGATTATACGTTGAATCTCGGCACGGGACACATAATCAAAGCCTAATTGATATTACATTTTAATTGCATTACAGGCGCAGTCCAATGGAAAGGTGATTACTACAATAATAAAACATCAAAAGCACAAATCATATACGCACATATGTATATGAAAAACGCAGGCACCCCCTGTCACAACGATTTCCAGCGGCACGCATTGGTAACACCAATCCAATTAACACGGCGGTCACTGACTCCATTGACCATCACCACCAGATTATGGCTCTCATGGTTCATGGGCTAATTGAGTTTAATATTCTGGGAAAGCCAATCTTTCCACACCTATTGCCGATGTCCCCGATGTGTGCAGTCGCAGTGATAGATGCGAACGTCAAATGGGAAAAAAATTGTGGAAAAATATGTTTGTTGGTCAATCCCGATGGGGCCGAAGAAAAATGAGCACAATAAAAAAAAACACCGGAATGTAAGTGCAAACATGTAATTAAGAACTGGGTAGATTTTCAATTAACACTTAATGAATATAGCGGTTTTATTGCCGGTTTAACAGCTAAATTGTATGCTTAACGCGTTAATCGAGCAAATGTGATTCATGAATGGTTTATTCCATCGGTACAAGGAAACATCGGTATCAGAGTAAAAGTGGTTTCAGCTGCGATCAACAAGGTCCATTGTAAGAGAAAGAATCTTCTTTTACCCTTCCGTCATGATGGACTATCGAAATCCAAGTATAAACTATAGACAGTTGCGTACAAACCAATCTTGACAAAAAACACTCAAGCTGCTATTATGGCGCCAGTCTCTTACACCGTCAAATCGAAGCCTGTGTGGGAATGCCTTCAAAAGTTCAAAGAACCGAGTAGGAGAAACAAAGTACAACTCTGCTGAATAGCCGGCCAGACGGGTATAGCAGGCTATGAAATGGCTGATTTCCTATCTAGGGAAGGAATCTCATGGTCCATCACGCAAACCAAGAAACTTATAAATAGCTCGAAGAAGTGCATGAAAGCATGAACCAAAATCAGCAAGAACAAATTACGCATCTTAACAGGCTTCCTAACAGCTCATTGCAGACTGAGGGTACTACGAGTTTCAGAAGCGTATATCTGCACATTCTGTGGATAATCTAATGAAATGGCTGATCACATTCTGGGAATTTATGAATGAATTAGCAGCACAGCAAAAGGGCAAACTTTGTAAAAGAGAGGAGAAATTACTAGAAACAATTATCATTCATAGATTACTAAGAAAATGTAGAATAAATCCATCTCTGCACAGTAGAAGCCCACATACTTGAATGCAACATTTAAAAGAACTGCATGTAAGGGGAAGTCGAATAAGAGCAGAAGCAAAGCTAAAGATCTTTAGATCGCGGTGCAATATACCTTCAACAAAAAAAAACATTAAATATAAATCTTGGAAAACGTTAGCTTAGTTTGATTCAGATCATATCCATCACTCTAAAGAATATAAAATTCTAACATCTATGTGTGAACATGGTGGACCGTGGCGTTGTGGGTACCCTCGTCTACCCTCGTGTGAACAGATTCTAGAGTATTACTAATTGAAACCGCGCAGTCTTCGCTGCGGCGAGGCTTTTACCTAGTTGCGTGCATACTTTCGCTAAGAACTCCCTGAATAATTTTCACATTCTTGTATTTATAATGAGGTCATTCAAATGAAGGTACAACATTTAAGAGAGGTTAATACTCACATTCTGGTGAAAAGGGCGACAGCTAATAAGCTAGACTTAGGTTGATAGCTTAGAACGGCCCGCACTTAGACCAACTAGTTGAATCCCTTGTGTCTCTTTTTAGGTTTGTTTTACCACCGTGAGCTCTACATTAATCCTTAAACCACCCAGAGCCACACATGAATCAGGACATTTTTTTTAGCTCAACACGACTCAAGCCTCAAGCTCTACGAAGAAGTGCTTTCCCAGACTGTCTGCACAGTCTAAATCACATTATTATGTCTGGTGCTATGAATGTAATTGTGGCTTAGCTATCAGAAAAAAGTTATGATCTTTCGACGCCGGTGCTGCTTCATGCATTGCAGCTACTTTGGCTTGAAAGACGTTGAAGTCGTCTCTTAGTGCCAGGGATTTAACGATGCTGCACTTTGCCACTACACTTCCCAGAGAACTAATTGGAGACCAGACATTTTGGACAGAACCATGGAGTAACTTGTGGTAAAGCAATACACTTTTATACAGATATATCTAAGACTGATGATGGTGCAGGAAGTGGCGTTTTCTCGAAGTATCTCATCCTGAACAAATTCTTCCGTCTTTCCAAACCCTATTTTCTATAAACTGAAAAGTAGTTATCGACTGCCGTGCCGTGCATCTCTAAATGAGATGTTCGAACAGTTTTGTGTCTGCTAGGCCATAGAGACAACCCGGGAAACCGAAAGTCGATGAACTCGTTAAGCGCGGCAGTATACTACCCGTTGTTGTGGATAACGGGTAGTACACTGTCGCGCTCGTAACCTAAGTACCCCAATAAAATCTGCTTTCAAAAAATAGAGACACCAGATGGATAACAGAGAACACTTGCCGAGCATTAAAACAAATCTGGTCTGGATCTGATCATCCTGACCGTAAAAATGAAAGTAGCCTGGTATCCCGAAAGAGATCAAAAATTAATACTGCAGTGGACATATGTAGCTACTGGAAACCCTCTATTAGGCTTCCACGCAAAAAGACTGGGCTTCAAGATGAGGATAAGGAAAGCCACTTTGAACTACTACTTCTATTACAATCAAACGACCTCAATACAATTCCATAGTGGTGTCATAATGACGTTGATCTTCCTCAATTTGAAGCAACAGCGTGTTTCTAGAATGTTGAACCTTTCCTTGGCCTATCTACCTACAAATCGTTATTCTAATAATATCTGAAAAAATTCAAATATCGTATCAATGTTTAAATTGGTTAGTTTAAAAATTTTTTTGCAAGCACACAAATCAATCGCAGCCGCCTACTTCCAAGCGAGTTCATGTGCTCTTTTCAATAACTTTCAACTGAAGTCGTGCATGTCTCCACGCACACTTACACGCGCTTATCTGCATCTGGGCACATCCAAGTTTCGTGACGTAAATGGTCATAATACAATTTAAACCTCCTTACACAATTTCACAAAAAAAAGCTGACTTGAGCCCTCACATCATCAAATGAGAAACCTCGGGAATGTAAACACGATTTTTTGTTTGTTTGTAAAGAAATTCTCAGAAAATAGGCTAAGAATGTGTAGCTTTCTCTGGGCACGCTTTCGAAGGGACGTCAATATATAACAAATATTTTAGTATACCAACAGCTTCCCAGCGTCATGCCATAATAAATGCTAGCAAACATTGGTATTAAATTTTGCCCATAAGTGTGTGCGAGAGGACTGTAATAAAAGCAGAAGAAAAGAAAAAAAACTAAATTCTTTGCAAGTACTTCCGTACAGTCCATGCACAGCATGTAAGAAATGAAGACGTCCTTGCAGAGTCCTCCCCTCACGACTGAGCATGCATGCTCTTTGCCAGGCAAAGTGTTATACAGTAAATCGTGAGATTTGAAATTTTGCCAAAAAACGTTACGAGGAGAAAATCAAAATGTCCCTTAGAAATCATGCACATATGTATGACTGGGCAGATTTTTCTCATTTTTCCTACTTCATCGCCATTGTGTGGAGTTGGAACTACTCGCTCCCATACAAGGGCGAAGTGAATCGCATTATCATGCAGCGAGTATCTGAGAGCGGGGTGTTGGTGGTGCCATCGCCGAGGAGTCGCAACAGCTACCGAATTGTGTGTTTTTTTGCCGCTGTAAAGGCCAATAGTCGAGCTCCTGTAAGCGGTCCTCGGAGATCACTGCAAGAAACTGTCTAAGTCATAATCCTGTTGAAGGGGGTCCTTCGTTGATTGCGTGCTACACTTCGAAATGTAGTCAAGGACGTGAGTGTACTTGAAATGAAAGTATTCTGGGGAGCACACTCACTTATGTGTGTGTTGTCCAATTTTTGGCGAATTCAATTCGGTTATTTTTCCTTCCGGTTAACTTGTTTTCGATCGATTATGAGGGTGTTTTTTCTTACGGATGTAGTGGTTCGGGTAGTTGTTATGATGTTACTCGCACTTTGGTAGCGAAACAAAATACAAACACGTTCAACAGAGCAAGAGTATATGTGCGGCTTAAAAAATAAATAACATCAAATGGCCGACAGAAAATCTTTAAACAGACAGATTAAGTCTCAAACGTGGATTCCTTGAACACCAGCGCTGTTGAATGGGTGCTTGCACCGCAGTGCATCGCATAATGTATACCTGCTCATATAACTATTCGATGAGTTGCCGACAAGTCAGTGCTTGCTGTCTTATTTTACCAAGAGCCGGGATAGTACAAATGGACTGTGGTAAGGTCTCCCTCTGAGCTACACAGTTGCAATTGTGACAATGTGTGTTAAATGTGATAACTAGTATTGCGAATGTCCCTTATCCTAATCCAAGCGATTTCCAAGTCCGCCCAATGAGATCTTTTGATTTGGATCGCTTGTGCTCCGGTCATAATTTTTTGATGTATTACAGTTTGATGAAAGAGATCCGTTCTTAAGGACTTTTCATCAACGAACATACAACATCGACGTCTAAGACAGAGCGTCACAATGGGAAGGTATAACCTTTTGGTAGTGAAGGACTTAAATCTCGGCTCCGCGGTGAACATTGCAAACAACATCAGCATCCAGTTCAAACGCAGAAAAACTCTTGCTAATCGCTTTGGGCTGAAGAGGTAATTAAGTAACACACCTGTCTCTCGAATTTGATTATAGAAAGTGCCATGATCAAACTACTCCAGTGTAGATCCGAAAATCAAAACTGGAGGCCTTACGTACTGCTAAAACTTCTATTGAATGCTAAGAAAGCTATGCACGCTTTCTTAACTCACTGGTCTATTTTTAGCTGCTAGCTGAGCTTGGTAGGTAAATTAAAGATGCTTGCCTAGATTGTGATTTCTTCAACTTCGTCCTGGAAAAGATCGTGCAAAACTCACACGCCAACACTAGAGGCGCAATCTTCCAGAGGTCCGTGCAATTGTTAGCACACTCAAATGACATTGACGTGATTGGCAGAACTCAGCGAGCCGTCAATGAGGCATTTGCTGCATTGAGACGAAAGCGGCTAAAATAGGTCTGGCGGTGAATGAGGGCAAACTGAAGTACATGCTGTGCTCACGAAAGGAAATACAACATTGACGTCTTAGACAGAGCGTCACAATGGGCAGCTTTAACTTCGAGGTAGTTAAGGACATCACCCACCTCGAATCCGGAGCAAATTGTACAAATAATATCAGTACCGAGATCAAGCGAAAGATAACTCTTGCTAACCGCTGTTTTTTTGGGCTCAAGATGCAATTGAGTACTAGAGCCTTCTCTCGAAGGACCAAGCTTACGCGGAGGCATGGACAATCTCAAAAGTGGATGAAGAAGTCCTTGGTCTTTTTGAGAGAAAAGTTCTACGTGCGATCTTTGGTCCTGTTTGTGTTGACGGGTTTTGGAAGAGATTCAACCACGAACTGTACGGGCTGTCCAGCAACATGAGCCTAGTTAGGCGTCTACGGATCCAACGCCTACTGTGGCTAGGTCATGTTGAGCGTATGGACATCTCTGGTCCGGCCCAAGGAATCTATGAATTCGAACCTGTGGGGCAACGCAACAGAGGACGCCCGCGTTTAAGGTGGCGCACCCAAGTGGAGAGGGACCTCAACCAACTTGGTGTACGAAACTGGAAGCAGCTAGCCAGTGATAGCGCTAGTTGGAGAGGTATGTTGGTTGAGGCCCAGGTCAACCCTGGGATGTAGTGCCACACAAAGAAGAAGACTAGATTGGAATTAAATAGAAACAGCTTGGAGCCTCAGAGCATGACTACACCCAAATCGTGCGTTTCACCGCAAGTACCAACAAGGAGCAGTATTTTGACAATTTCCATTCCTTTGTATAAACTGATGTGATGAACCTCGATAACTTAAGCTTTGCATTTAAATATTTTTAAGATATTCCAATTGTTCATCAGTCATTTGATGTCAGTCGTTGTTCAAACTTGGGACGAATTAAAGAAACAAAGGAATGAAGAAGCCCTCCGACCCCAAAACCATTAAGCAAGCATCCGAAAAACTTTACAGGAAGTTCGAAAAGGAAGTTGTTCCTCTTGTGGCAAAGTGAACTTCTATACATATTTACATGTGGGGCGCACATTCTCTCAGCAAACAACAAGCACATACCATCCGTCCGAGTGCTGTGTACTTGGTTAGCATTCGTTGTTTTTTTTTTTGTTTATGTTGCTATTGTTGTTTATTTTTTCACTTCCCATTTCTCCATTCGAAACGAAAACAATGCAAGTGGAAATTTTGCGGTTTCACTCAAAAACCCCGACAATTATGACCGCATCACACTCGTGGCGGTGCACTCCTATGATGCCATCCTGTCGTCGGGGATGGGTTGGGTATGCTGCGGGCCTGTACAAATGCGGGAGATGTTGGACTGTGCATTATCAGCGCAGCGGTATGATGCAAAACCTCAACACAAGCACAGCAAAACACGAGCACAGAAGCAGAATAAGAAGTTTCTCCCCAGAAAATGAACTCATTGACCATAAACATATAATTTTAAAGGATATTTGTTTTTCGTCGGCGCTGTCTGTTTGTGAAGGGGGCCAGTAGTTGCGGTAGAGGTGATGGCGATACGGTGAAAGGGCATCCTCAGTGGCTTTTGTTTTTGAGGTGTCGTTCTGTGGAGTGCTCATCCGCATCCTGAGCGACAGAGAAAGTTCGTGTGTTTGTGTTCTAAGCGCAGTTAGTTGGGTGAACTTGTAAACGCTAAAAATAGGATAAGAACTACGCTGTGCTGTGACATGCTTAAAATACCACCTTTGAACTTTTGCACATTCGATTTTCTGAAACAAGAATGCAAACAGTCCTCCGGTGGCCACTGGTACCACTGCTGTATGTTTTTCAGTTACTGGCTGAGGTTCTCGGCACACACCTGTTTCCTCATCACCCATCGTCGAGGATATTGATTTCACGGGCAACGTGTAAGCATTGCGGCACTTTTTAATTACAACTATTTGCTGGTGCTGATGGAAAACTCCTCAAGCAAGTAATTTCCATTCGCTGAGAAAAGAAAAGAAGTCAACAAAAAACACACGCAAACGACGCAATAAAACTGAAGCGTTTAACTTTTGACGAGATGAACCAATTTCCTTTCGGTCCTTGGATCATACCACCTCATGCCTCGTGAAATCTCCAGCAATTTTTTTTATTATATTTTTTTGTATTGCTTTTATTTGGCAGCACCGCAGGGGTTGTGGTAATTGTGACAGCACTGATTGGGAGACAATATGCCAATGGGGGCTGCATGGGAGCACATACATAATGTATGCATCTGCTGCGGTGATGAAGTTAAATGCATGCCGATGACAATGGGGTGGAATGGTTGTGTTCCTTTGAAGGAACCCAGCGGCAAAAGCGAAAGGAAAATAAAAACGAACCAAGACCACACACACACACATACACGAAAAATGATGATATGCGCTAGTGAAAGAGTAAAGCAATACAACACCCCAACCGCACCGTAGAGTCATAAAATATGAACATCATTAATGATCCATAATAAATTATGCATTCTTTGTTGCGGAGGCAGAACAGTGACAGGATCTCCACTTCGTCTCCCACCACAGCCGACTGCGTCACGATATAAATGCCAAACGGTTGGGGATTTTAAAGGATAAGCCTTGTCGATTATGACTTGGTGTGGCGCTGGCTGCACAATGGCGGTGGTTCACAAGCGCAACCCAAATCCACACATCAGGAAGTTGGTTCCTAGTTAAGAATTTTTGAGAGTTTTTCCTTATTTTCTTTTTTCTCCCATGCAGGGTGCGAAATAGTTTCAAGGATAATTGTTGAGAAAATGTTGCTGTTGTGCAGTGTAGTATTTTTTAAGCACCGCCTCTTCCTCAATCGACGCAGACAATGTCGATGGGTTGCTCCGCAGGATCTATGAATTATTTAAGTGGGAAATTCGTTACATGCTTTCGCGTGTTTGATGTCTCATAAATTTTCCCCGCAATTGCGTTGGAACTTCGCACGTGCATTTTTGATGGGCTTCCCTTGGATGCTCTGGAAATGTAAGTTTAACTATTATTCATACGTCAATCTATAGATGAACATGCACATGGTTGTTGGTGAATGCGGGATAGCGCTAAACAGATCTTTAAGTCGGCTAAAAAGTCTATGACGTGCATAGGGCATTCATTGCTGCTGTTAATTATTGAAGATCAAATAGAAAAATGCGCCAAAAGCATTTACAAATTGTTAGGAAATACACGCACCAAGTGTAATAAGCTGCCATTTTGTTGATCCATCGGGTAATGGTTTGATGGCGGATTAGATGCGTTCCGACCTAACCCAAACATTATGTTATAATGAAAATTAGAGGGATATTGCTGGATGAAAGGAATGTTCAATAAGTTAATGGCTTTGATGTAAGTGATCGGATTAGGCTGACACCCCTTCTGCGAGTGTCAAATATCGATGAATTGATAATTGATAAATTTGTCAAAAAAAGGATAAATATTATGTGTGACGTGTTGTCTTTTTTCAATTCATTTAAATGAAACTTGAACATTTTTAGTAAAACAACAAAATAAAAATAAGTTCAGTTGGTTTGTCGTTTGACGACGATGAATAATCTTCAGTTTTTTCGGAAACTCTCTGAAAAAGAAGGCAATTAAGGGATGTTTCCGAAGTAGAATGTACGTACGTATGTAATTTGAGATCAGTTCTTATGGGTAATACTTTTCCAGTTTTGTGAAAAATGTTCGTTTATCGAACACAGCATTTGCACATTTGTTGAAGAAAATAAGAAAAAAAGCAAAAGCCAGCAATTAGAACCGCTTCAAGAACAATAGTCATATTTGCAGTTACATATGTATGAATAAAGGTGCTTCTGGGTTATATATAATCAGCGTCGTGATTGATCCTTCCATTGGTCTGGTCCAGTCAACTGTACCTCTGGTTTTAAAAAATGTTATAGTACACGAAGCACACATTTATCAATTGAATGAAATGAAACCGATTTCTTAAATTGAAAAATAAATTAATTCCATTCGAACAACTTCTTTTAGTTCATATATGGTATGTATTATATTTGTCAGATATGACTGCGTCTATCAACCCCAAAAATATGATTGACTAAAAAATGGATGCTTATCATCAAAATTAATTTCAATTGACACTCGCAACACTACTTTGGTGCATTCACAATGCACAAATTGACTCGGATCAATCGTTCATTGATAATTGGCAATCGCAATACCAACGAGTCAATTATGTTGATAAGTATCGTTTATAAATTACTTGTAACACTCGCAATAGGGGTGTTAGTATTTTACCCTTATCGAAGGGACTTTGAGTTTTGTGGTGAAACCATCAACGAGACTAACTGTAGAGTTACTAATTTCTACGGAAACTGCTGTCTCGGAAGTGTCTCACTAAATGCTGCCCAAATGAAACACAACGAAAGAAGTAGTCAACGAAGTCCACGACATATTGTTCGATGATAGCTGATTCGAAGTTCCTCGATATCGAATTCGACATACTAATAAGATTTTGGCAAACATATTCGACAATGCTTCGGTATGGAAGAATATTTTAAAAAAGATGACGGCAATTTAACGTGACATTTCATGAACCCTGACTGAAGTAAAACGCACCAGCAATAGAGGAACAAACAAAAAGGTGACTTCTGTAGGTGAACATAATCAAAAAAATTACATTGCAAAAGATAACTATTTTTCAGTTTTGGGATTCGATTTAGTAAAGTGTACACCACAAAAATAAAATCTAATTAACTTATCTAATATCTCTCATACTTCCCCATAAACAAGCTGAAAACGTAAGGTAACATGCATTTTTAAATTCGGGAGTATGCGCGCAAGTACCCCCTTTACACATGTACACCAGTTCAGCGAAGTGCGACCACTGATTTCAGTGGTGTAATAGGTCTGTGCGTCGGCTCCTACGCCGAGTCCGGCGATCAAGTTCGACTCCCAGTATGACAAAAATAATTCCCAGGACCACTTCTTTCGTTTCACTGACAACTTTTCACTCAAAGAGTGATCCTGTCTAGAAAAGGCTTCTCGAAATTTGCCATTCGGAGTCGACATTAAAGAGTGGCTGTTGATAGGCTAAACCATGGCTCTCTACGGGCAGCACCTCCACCCATATTATTACAGTGAAGTCTCGCTTATAAAAACTAATTATTGTTGCGCCTTTTCAAAATATCTAAAAGTTTGTATATTGGTACCATGATTATGTATGTATCAATTGAGAACAATATCACTATATTTTTCATTACATCTGAAGTCATCGCCATTTATGAGCTAGAGCTCCGCAAACATTAATAGTTCATCATTAAATAGTTGAGTAGACGTCTGATAACTCTTCCACAAGCTTCAATGGTTCAAAGGTGTTGAGTTCTGTTGCATTTGCAATTCATTTTCCAGAAAGTTTCAATTACGAGAATAGTTGAAGTCTATCCACAACGTCATTTGGAGGAAATATCACTGTCGTGTCATTCAATTTTATTAGGTTGATGAAGATGCTGTCAGTGGCAATGGCACAGAGTTTTTGGTTTTCTTCCGGTTTTCCGGAAATCAAATCGAACAGACGTTTGTTGTGATAGCCGAGACAAGACAGAGCCACAACTTTCAAAAGTGAGCCCAACCCAAGACCAAGTACCTGACATTTCTGATTTAAATTGCCCCTTCTGACAAGTGACATTTAAAGCGTGTTCATTCGATGTTGCCTCACTGCAGACGGCATGCTGCTTCATGTGACGTCTAAGTCCAAACCACACAGTAACAGTGCATTGTAATACAACTGTCATCCCAATGACACATTCAAACATCCAAGCTGACCAAAATACATCACAACACGAGGAAGTGGAGTAGAAGAAAAAGTGGCATCCCGTGACGTGCACCATAAATCCTTGCAAAACAGGAAAAAGCGAAAAAGTCATTTCCAGGCGGCTTGCTTCGGTGTAACCGTTTTGTAAACCACACATCCCCGTCTCTTTACATATACCTTTGGTTATACACAGACTTCAGACTGCATACCGGCATGAGGGCGACTTCAGTTGTCCTTTAGCATTTGAATGCACGTGTTTATGGAAGAGGAGCCGAGTCTGCGAAATACTTTCAGTTTCACGCTCACATGCTTACCCCAGTAAGGGAAAAAGAGCGAAAACATTTCCTAAATGGCAGCGGCAAAGCAAAGCGGAGGGTTTCAAATGCAGTTACCGTTAACCCCATCAGACCCTGCAAAACTATTCCGGCAAACAAAGCAAACAGGCAAACAAAGTTCTGTTCTGTGAATTATTAAAGCAAAACCAGTCAGGAATGTGGTGGTGTATCGCTAAACGGTCAAAAGTAACCATTCAATAGAAGGCCAATGGGTTGAAAATACCGAAAACAAACCCCAAAACAAAAACGAAAAGAAACATTCAGTGGGAAAAGGGGAATTCAGTCCACCAGCAGTGCACAAAGTAAAGTGGCCTTCATTGGTCAGGGTAGACGATGGCGGCAGGCAAGGGACTCCCCATGTAAAGGCATCCCTTCCGCCCTTCCATTCTTCCACCCAGCCGCAGAGTGCAAGGCTGTGACGACCTACCCTAGCACACTTCATGGAGTAGATGTAACGAATTATCGGGCTTTAAAGGATTTCATAGTTTAAATGCGGTGCATTCAGTGGATAATGGATACTAATGGTGGCTAAGGAGATATTTAAGTGGAATTTTATAACTTCGGATTGTGGACTCTGATAGTGGTGGTTTCACTTGGAGTTAAATGATGTCCGCCGCTGTAGCCGGAGATAAATGATTTCGACAAAGATTAAGTAATTTGAGCTGTCGGTTGTTTTAAATGACTTTACTATGGCATTGAACTTTTGTTGGGGGCATATAATTGTAAATTCAACTGACTTTTAACTTAAAGTGGGGTCCTTAGAGTATCCAATTAACAAAAACAGCAACACTTTGTCGGAGTTTCAGTGCTGATTTTAATTTAATTTTTGAGGACATATTTAACTCTGGTTACCATCGAGAAGGGTCGATTTGGGTCACACCAACATTCGAACTTGATTCGGAGTAAGTTAGAGAAAGGTAAACCAATTGAATTATTTGTTTCGTTGAAAATATTGAGCCCACAGGCGAGGCATCAGATCTGGACTAGATGGACGATACACGTAGACACATTACATGTAGAAGTCGTTTGTATTGGCGCGTAATCGTCGGACGTGATATTCCTAGAGTCGATGTCCTGCAATGACATCAGCCACATGAGTTATGAAAATATGTATAATATGTTAACTTATTACAAACCAATAGTAGAGCGATCTGAATCTAGTCTTGCATAGATCAATTTGGAGACGGCGTAACTGGCCTACGAGTCACTAGTTTACAAAGTTAATGCATTTAGTAAAAAGATTTACAAAAAATATTCTTTATTCAACGACTTCCAAGTTACAACTAAACTGCAAATATTTCTATTCTCATACGAAAGCTACCTTTTTTACGTGCAGATTGCTGAGTTGTTGATTTCGGCGGTGGTTGCCGTTCAATCACACACAAGTCGGTAGCGGTTGTCGATGCACAGTGGTACTGTACTGGAAAAAATACTCAAACAGACATATTTTTCTCTGCCAAATGGTTTATGTTTCTTGATTCAAAAAATAGGAGAGCCAAGATTTTGTTGAATTTTCATGTATCGTTTCGTTCAAAGTTCAAACAATATAAGATATACCAGACTTTTAATAAAATATAGGCACCTTTTTAAAGGAGGTATTTCAATGTTTGATGGGCTGTAACAGGAGTGTTCGAAGAGGCCCACCGAGTGACCAACTTTTCTGATATATAATAGTGTTATCTAAAACTAACTAACTAACGGCTTAAAAGCGCAGTTCGTTAAGTGTCGGCTTTTGGTTAGATGGTACCCCGGGTGAAAGTAAAGTAAAGTTAACAAGCTGTATCAGGTTTCAAATCTGATCCAGTCACCATTTCTCGTTAGGATCGAATTCACGACACAATCACAATCACTGAACAATGTCACCAACAAATGTCTCAGTGCTGACGATTTCACTGGCAGCCCACTTTCTTAACCTAACACATTCTCTAAAACTCTAAAACTAAAACTTTTAAATAAAGGGTATTTTTTTAAAAGCTATAGTAAAGTTAAAATAAAAACACATACAATTCAGAAAAATGCATCTTTATTTGAATCGATAGTACGGTCCATATAATTAATTATTTGAAGATTATTTCATGCAAATGTTGACCTTGACTGCATGGCATACTCTTTCCAACATTTCGGCTGGTATCTCACGAATAAATGATTCAATGCGTCAATTGAAGCGGGCTTGTCTGTAAAGACGTGAGCTTTCATCTAGCCCTACAAAAAATAGTCTAAAGGCGTTCAATCGCACGATCTAGGCTCATTGAGCCAAAAATGTGATTCGTCGATGAAGAATGAAGAATGAATGGAGCGCGATGAACTTTTTTAACACAGCACGCATTTTGAAAATAAAATTCAATAATTTGCAAGCGTTGTTCGTTCGTAAGACGATTCATGGTTAAATTATAGACCACACTGAACATGTTTGACAGTGAAACAAAACACGAAACGTGAGTCAGCTGTTTAAACCAGTGTTGCCAAAAAGATAATAGCTAAAAAATCACCCTTTCTGTGGGAGAACGATTTTGCGATTGTGAATTTGAATACTTTAGATGAAAGGACGTTATTGCTGAACAAAATTGTTGCAATTTTTGGACCTCCACAAAGTATCTCGCGGCCCTTGTACAATGTTCTAAATCATTAAGACTAGTCAACGGATTCGAAAGGTTCTGATTTATTTCCAACTCTCCCATAAAACGGAACCACTGTACGACATCCGATGGCGACCCTATTCAAGGTTGTGCATTGAGTTCGTGTGGCGGTGCATTGTGAATGGTTTGTTCTTTTCATGAAAATGCAGCAATTGAATGAGCATTTTTCACTCATCCGCTACAGTGCAATGTGTGGAATACATCTATGCGGTCTCAATTAAACGTGGCGTCATTGTCAAAAAGTCTGTTAAAAACGTGCAACCTGACGATTTGAAATTCATTTTCTCATTACACCTGAGATAATTTACGATGCATCCTAAAGAAACATAGTCGTAATGCGCTTTCAAATACAGTGGTGGACCAAATAACTTTTCAAACAAAATGTTTATTATTACTTAACCCCTTTACCGAACACCTTGAAATTTTGATGGAAGTAGCAAATAGGATGGAAACAAAAAAAGCCTCATCTTAAATGCACGCTTGAGAGTGGACATATTTCTATAGTAGTACAGACGACAGAAAAGCTTAATTTGTTTGATAAATCAAAAATTAATTGCTGGGAGATATAATTAGAGACAAAAATAGGACATGCGGTGCAAATAGAATTTTTGGAAGTTGCAGACCTTGGGAGTATCGCTGACTTCTAGCCAGCAATCGAGTATGGAGAGCCACGACTGCTGTGACCGTGCGTTTGGTCCGCCGCCATGCATGCGGGAGTTTCCCAATTAATCTACCAGAGAATTACTGAGAAAACAGGAATGTGATGGCTGCCACTGAGCAGATTTGCAAGCACTGAAAAATAATTCTAGCTAACTAGCTTCGTGGCAACGCAAAGTGAAGACACACACTTCCAAAATGACATATAAGACCTGGTGCAGTATGGTGGCAAGTTAGTTTACTGTTTATATTAGGTTACGTTTAAGTTACCTATTTAGTTTTAAGATTTGTAAGTTATTGAGGTTAAAGCAAGTTTTTCGAAGTTTTCTTCATAAATGCATATTATCAGATTAGCTTAGAGTACCCGAAGAGGGTCAATAGGCTTAGATTAATTTAATTGAGTTAATAAGCTAGTTTTAAGTATTTGTTCTTCAAATAAGAACAAAATTGCATGAAAAAAAACGTGCAATGAAAAATGAAATCAAAAAAGTTAACTGGTCCCTATTTGATGCATGTGTTCTTTCAGATTTAGTCTGAATGTCCATATAGCAGAAATGTCCCATCTGACTTACAGGAAATGGTCTTCATCACTCAAGGTCAGACCTTTAGTCAACGGTTAGAAGGCTTCTTTTGCGGTATCCATTAATATCGGAAATACTTTCGCTAGCGCGCTTAATTGGCTCCTATAATTTTATGAAAAATAATTAATACAAACGAATTGTATCTGAAGGTATTGCTAAAGAGGGTGGTGACCTTGGTAAGCCTAGAGTGAGCAAATGGACACACTTTTTTATTTGTTGATGGGCTCATCCAGGCCGAACTGTAGGGCCTCACGAAGAAGATGTAGGGATTGGTCCTCAACTAGGTTCTTTAAAAAAAAGACATTACAAAACGAATTGCAATTCCAGTGCGCCAAGCTTTGCTATCGCCACGTGAATTTGTCCGACTGCAAAGAGCTGAACGGGTTTATCGCCGTCCTATCTACAAATCACCATTTAAGCCATAAATCATGTCTCGCCCTAACGCACTATTCTCCAAGACCAACTCTTATGTTTTTCTTCGCCTTTGTAATTACATGTCCGCTTTTTGAGCAAGTCACTGCAAGTTGTGTCCTTACGCAAAGAAAACCGAAATCACCATACATCAAAGATAAGGAGCTGTGTAGCTACTCTCTTTCTCGAGTCGTTGTTGCTTCATCAACAAAATGCAAAAAGGACATTTACTCTTCATACACATAATAAGAAAGGACGAAAAAAGAATTCTAAATGTTACAAGTTGACTCACACAAAGGACCATCTCGCATGCTCATAACTTTTATGTCAGAGTTTACTTTGTTAAATTTGTTCTGAAGTTTACCATCCTTGCTGTGTTTTCTTTCTTTCTTGCAAATATGTAGGTTGGGAGAAAACTCTTCACCTTCCGCTGTGTGTTTGCGTGAAGACTTCGTCATATCGACCGAACGCCATCATGCGTTTCAGGTCGTTAGATGTCCTTGCGCGCAATGGGTGCGGAAGGGGTTACATGGAAATTATCTAAACATATTCAGACAATATTGTCGCACATCTTTCTTTAACTGTCGCAGAAGCGAAGACAACTACTTGCAATATCATCGCTGTGACTACTGCGGACTCATTCTATCGAGGCTGGGAATTAAACAGTGAAGATGGGACGAGATTAGTTCCCCTGAAAAGAAAAAACAAGAAAACAACCAAAGGGCGTGAAAATCCGATGAAATCCCCAAAACCTCGGCAATCCTCTGCGAAGTGCAAGCAAGTAGAGGCATTATTCGAGTGCCAGGGGCCGACTTCAGCTTGTGTAACACACACACAGGTTGTTCTGAAATTTAATCAACTCAACATTGTTATGGCTCTGCTTCCCCCCAGCAAGGGCAAGCTGCTGTTCCACGGGGAGTGAAATTAGCTCATCCATCCCTGGTCGGCGAAATGCCTCGTGTATTGTTACGGGAATTTATTAATCCTTAACACTTTCATCTCTCATCGGCCGCGCAGGTGTTGGGACGTCCAACTAGTGCAGCTTGGATTGTGTGGGATATGCACTGTCCAGCGAGGAGGTGGCATGGGTGCCCACGCAGTCGTGGGAGTGTAACAAATGCAAGTTCGATGGCGAGGGATTGTGATTGCAATTTGTTGCAACTTAGTGATAGTGAGACTTCCCGTCACGCAACGTAACACCTCATGACATATGTAAGACCACTGTAAATACGCTAAAGCCCCGCCGGGGACTGTCTGTGTGTTCTTTGTGATTATACGAATATGTGGGCTGGTTGGAGGGATTTGAAGGATTAGCGGTTGAGAAATTGTTATCCAGTCAGTAGAAAGAGATTTGGCGTGCTTGGTGGTATAACATAAAAAAGCAATGGAAATCGAGCAATTCGCAGTGGCACAATATAAATATCACTGAAAAATAAATCTAAATCCAACCGGAACTAAATAGCTCATTATAATACGACTGTGGCTACACTTAAAATCACTTTTCATCGTTAATTTTGAAAGAATATCTTTGCTGTGAAATGTTTTACTAAAAAACATCATCAAATCCAAGCTTGTTTGGAAATGCCTACAGAGGCTTAAGGAGCTGGATACCTGCCCATAAAGGGATATAAGTACAGCCGCCTTTTCCACATATGTTGAACGAGAATAGTTCTTAATTAACTTAAGCATAAACTTAAAAGATGTATTATTCAAACCACAGCTGTTTACAGCACCCACCGCGACTGATACAAGCTTGTGCAGAAGTTCCTAACATGGATATGCCACTGGACAACACTCACGAAGGTGCGCACAGTTGAGAAAGTGATTGATGTGGGCTGGACCATATTTCTTAGAAAATGAGGCTGGGGACAGCGTTTTGGACATCGCTGGGCATTACAGAGCCATTTTAACCGACTTTTACAAAAATTTAAGACATGGATTTGGTTCGTTCATGCAATCATGCAGGGTGGAGCGCAATGCGATATTACCAATGCCACAGTCGATCCTTTAGGCACCAAAATCACAATTCGTGTAATCAGCCGTCAGCCGATTCAACAAGGTCTCCCCAAAATCGGGGAACGCAGAATGCTCCACTGTGGAGCCAGCTGCTCAGGAGCCACTGGCAGTGGCCACACACCGAAACGCCCAAGAGCTTCTTCATCCACTGGAGATCTGTAATCAGAAGAACCCAATTTGGTGTCAAAGCCATGTTAGCGGTTTTCAACTCAGTATTTGTTCCATCTCTCAACTATCGCGAATACAAACTGCCGAGATGGAATTTCTTCGTGCTGTGTTGGAATCAGTCGCTGGGATAGGGTAAGAAACACGGCAACACGTGAGAGACTCAATATTGTGAAACTGATGCTTTGACCGGAACGGAATATGCTTCTGTGGCATGAATGTCCCTTATCATTACGTCTGCTGGGGGTAGCCTAAAAAGCGACTCTCCTAGCAAAGTAACGAAGCACGAGAAGGATGGACCAAGTACAAACACCCACTTGGTTGCGCCTTGGTATAAGTCCTGACGAGTTAGGTTCGATGGCGGAGGATCGTGTGGCTTGGAGATCGATAGTGCGTGCTTTTCCCCCGAGACCTCCTTAGTGGATAACACGGGTCGGAAGATATCGGAAGATAACGATGATAGAATTGGATGAATTATGATAGCAGAACTTGTGGTTCAAGCCAGCCATTACTATATCGCACACGGTTCGTGCCGCAATGTGTCCCCGATACGAATCATTTCTATTTAGTCTTGGAGCGTATTTGAAAGAACCATTTCAAGACGTTTTAGTTTTCATTTCAAACTACATTAATGTTTGCTTTAACTTCAGAAGTGAACTGCAGTGTGTAGAGGCAGCAGCACATCTCATAACGCACATTAAGTAACATCCGACTGAAATTAATATTGCTTGTCCACTAAAACCTCAGCTAAAATTAATTAGCAACTAGGCAATGTAACATTGCTTCCCTATCCGATTTCCGAGAACCTTTCATTCCATTTCCAACATAAGACATCATTTTACTCCCTCCACAGAATTCTACAAAACAATCCAATCAGCTCCGAGTTATTGCGAAGTCCTCCAAAAATCCCCGAAAGCGCGGGCATAAATTCAGTCAAGTGAATCACATTCCACAGCCAGTGCCACTTGACTAGGAAGCATTCCACGATTGCACCGATTGGCAAATATTTTCAGTGAATCAACATAAATTCCACCAAATTAACACCGCAAATTATTCCACTACACCGTCGGGATATTTGCACTCGTTGCCGCTGCGTCTATACAGTGCACACAGCGCACTCTACAACCTGAAGGCCACAACCATGTTCGTAATGTGTCCGACTCCAATATGATAATCGTTCGAATGAAATATTAACCAACAGAGAGTCATTGTGGGGATGCAGAGAATTGGATCCGTGCGAGTGGCTCTTTTGCAACTTGGACCAAAGGAACACGCATCGAGCTGCAAATGCATCGAGTCTTCGCATCGTGCCAACTTGATATGGTGGCGACTAGTAAATAACTTTGAAGCTGCATGCTGACAACACTCACATGAGGTTAGGGTTTATTGTTTTTCTCTTGCCCAAAAATTCCACTTCATGTGGTAATTACAGTGGGTATACACGCTCCGGCGATGATCACACCCGACGGCGGCGAGGCATCATCATCAACGTCATCCTTGCCACTGCTATCACTATCCTCATCACCACTCCGATGCGGCTTAGCAAGCAGCTCATACTCGCCGGGCCACAGTGATGGTCGACCGTACGGTTACGGGTGTGCAACTACTATATCCGGCGTGTATCTGAAACAACAAGAAACTGTGCATACTCATGACATGTAATCCGTCGGCAGGTTGATGAGGAAAGGGATGAGAAAGTTTCCCACACCGACCGAGCGACGCTCTCGCCTCGGTTTTCAAGTTTTCGGACAAAATTCAAAGTCTAGTTATTTTGAGAGGAGCAGCACACTCGCCAGAAGGAATCCCAAGTGGAACGTGTCGAGGGCACACACTGAAGGCTTGTGCGTGCGTTTAAATATTACACGGTATTATTAGATGAGCACATGGTGGAGGTGGGTTTTTGGTGATTTTCGTTGTTGTGGAATCTAAGGATTACGCGGATAGTCGCGTGTTAATTTAATGGAAATTCCACGAAAGCCATGTCGTCTGCGGACATAACTTTGTTGTGGATACCGGGCTTTAGGCGTCCACTGATTAGTCAGTGTGATGCTTCATAGACGCATAACCGGATTTTGGGAGTAATTTATTCGAAAAACATGCCATTTGGATGAAGGAACTTGCTGCAGGTGAAACGCTGCTGTGGAATCATGTGCGGATGTAATTTATCGTGAATGGTTTTGATTTGTTTTTGGTATTTCAACAGTCTGTCAAATATGCACTTACTATTTATGTATGTTACGAGGCTTAGTTTGGAGCTTTGCAGTTTTAGGATGAGTCATGGGTTCTATGAAAAGTGATGAGGTTTTTTTTAAGGTAAAAGCATTGGGATTGGCAGAGAAATACAATATGCGTATGTCAAATGCTTACCAGGGGGTTTGCACGTTTTTGAGTAAATTTTGAGAAGATTCATATTTTTTGTCGTTAACATACAATTTATCTTGCGCACGGATAGTCAACTTATCTGTTTGATAACTTTTGTTTTGAATAAACATATTTTATCTAAGTATCTCTTTTATCTAAGTATTAACTCTTTACAGCTCACTGCACGGCAAAACTTCACCGAATTGTACTGTGCGTTCTAGTACATCTGCCATATTCCACCAGCTGACACAGACGTGCGCGAAATTAGTTTAAATTGCTTAACAAAATGTGTTTGGAAGGTACGATTTCTGCATCAGGCTCAGTGATCCATCCGATTTAAGAAACAGATAAAATTTGAGGACATTACTAATTTTCGGTAGATGTAGATGCGAGGTCGATTATAAAAATATAATTAATTTTTTTGATGGTAAAAAGTCTAGCCGTCAATATTGACAACCAACTCGGAAATAAATAGTTATCCGGTCTTAAATGCAGAATTCGATAAGTTGAGTTATCCGATCGTTATTACATGTCGGTTAAGCTGGTAGAAGTACGAGTTAACACGTTAACGTTTAAGTGCCATCGCTATTTATAATGAAAATAATAATAATAATATAATAGGGATGGCGCTACAGCCCATAAACGGCCTGGACCTACCTCCTCAACAACCCAACTCGTCGCTGGTTGATGTTTATTAATACGACTGTACATATTTACTTAGTCAATTATATTAAGATAAAGGTTCCATAGTCTAACAACGCGGATGAAATATAGGCGACACCAATTTAGAAAAACAGCGCTAAGTAAGACGATTTGTGGTTCTTGCAAACCGAGTGATGTTAAGTCTGTTATGCAAATAAGTCGGGCCTTAATTAAAGATAATTTTGCGTGCAAATATGCAATGCCTGGCGTTTATATATTGTTGCAAGTTACAACCCCTAGAATCCCTAGATCCCTAGAAATTTAAAGGCATGGTCATTTCTGCCTATGCCATAGATACAGCATGCTGAGTAATTAAATGCTCCTTCGAGCTTACGCTCGAAGCCTGCTATATAAAACATCAGCATGATAGGCAAGATTAAGGCTTTTACCAACTTTCGCTGTTTTTCCACCGGACTATAATCTGCGCTAATCCAAAGCTTGCGAAGGCAAACGTAAATACGACTAACGACCATGTTAATGTGGAAGCCAGTCAGATTACGATTAATTGCGTAGCCGAGATTAGTGGTTGTTTCTACCACTTTCATGACAGCCGCATTAAGATGTAAATCGGGCAGAACATTTGCAGAACAGTTGATATTTTTTTTTTGATATAGGAATTATTTAATATTTTTGTTCCCGGATAGATGTTCATTTGCAAATGACCAAGTATAAATGGGCTTTAAGTTTATTTGGATTAGAGCAGCGTTTGGCTAAGTGTAATCGAACACCGTTAGCATTTCGGTGTAGGAGGCTCTCCTACAGACGGCAGCTCATTTATGGACATACAAACAAAAATCGGTACCAGTGTTAAGCCCTGTGGCACACCTTGCTGGCAACCTCCCAGAAAGAAAACTGCTCCACAATTTAATTACTCCATTATTGAATCCGATTTTTTAAGTTTTTAGTTTCCAGCAAATAGCTGTGATTTATTTTGCCAAAGGCTTTTTGGGGAAATGATCTCCGCTGTAATCCATTCTTATTTTTTTGATTGGTCAATAGCTCTGTTTATTTGTAAAACCTCACTGCTTTGCACTCAATCGTCTGTTGAGTGTCAGGTGTTTCGTGATTTGTTTTACTATAAGTGCACCCCGCAAATAATAAAGCTTTGCAATTTTCTTCTGTGCACGAGTCGGTCATGACGTACTTATATGACAATGACTGAACGAGTCATTCTTTTGTCCTTTAAGTATGCGTTCTCCACGAAAGTTCAAACTGGTCAGTTCCAATTTCAAACATATGTAGCATACACATTTCTTGCAAATCGTAAATTTAAATGTTACACACATGTGTAATGGTGGTGGCGTTGTGGGTAAGGTTATTATGTCGAAAGACATAGGATAAAATTAAGTTTAGCTTTGAGTGCCCACTGAGGGCCAGTAATCTAGTTAGTCTAGTAAGTCCTACTAGTTTTAAGCATTTTTGTCTAGTACTTAAGTTGGTTATGAATTCAAAGAATGTTGTGGCGTTGTGGGTATGTGCGTCGACCCCAACGCACTTGAATCTCGATGTCGTAGATTCGATCCCTGGTCTGAGCGACAAAAAAAATGTTTTCTTCGGCCCACCTAGAGTCACTGACAATGCTCAAAGAGTATTTCTTGTTTTGAAAAAGCAAACCACATCCAAGCAAAAGTTTATGGTTTGCTGCATAATTCACAAATCTTGATGTCTATCAAACGAAAATTCGTCAAGGTATGGAAGAGTTATTGGTCGATATATGTGAAAAATAATGGCAGGTCTACTCTATGTAAATATAGTGATATAGTGTTTCCCAATGTTGCTACATTTATAACAACAGAGAGTATGAAGTATCACGTCGTTAACTTCATCGAGAAACTAAAAAGGCCAGTTTTCAATTTCACCGAATCTTCACGTATGGCACCCATATGGCATACAATCTCCACGACCAGCGTGGAGAAGCTTTCGATCTTCGGGAGGAAGATGATAATGCAATAAATGCAAACAAAATAAATGTGAATTTGAATGGGTCTCACCTACAACAGTGACCGTGAAAAGGAGACAACAATTCCACAATATGTTCAAAAAGACATCAACCAACAGACGCGGTTCTCGCCTCAATTCAACCCGGAATCATTTATCAATCCATGTTGTCGATAACCAACATGATTGCACAAAATCTTGTAGTGGCCATGATAATGACCTAATCAAAAGCAACATAGAAATCAAATTTCAAGGCCTTTCTATTTTTGTATTAGAGATTCTTCGTGAGCATTGGCGGTAAGTTTACAGAGATGGATCCGCGAAAGTTGTTCGTGTTAAGTATTGATCTTGTTCATCCGCGGTAGAAAACGATGCACCTACACACTATACCACGACAGACTTCAGAACCAATCTGAGTTGTAAAACGTAAATTGGTTTCGCAAAAAATGCAAGTAAAGTGGATGGCTTGGATGAGAGGGAACTGAGGTAAGTTATCAGCCAAAGATTTGTTAGTAGCCCAAATTAATGATCAGCGCCATGCTGACCTCATGGCCATGGCTTCCTTAAGCCAATGTGTTGGGTTCATTGTACTCTGTAACTCGTATATTTTTTAAATAATTTTCCAGTTAAGGCTCTAAATCTCATCCCCATGAAATTTCTTTAGATGCCTGAAATATGGCCAATGATACGCAAAAACCTTCAAATCAAGCATAATGCGAGTAGAAAAAATATATATGCACTGCCATATGCAAGATAACCCGCCCCTGGATCAAAGGAAAACAATAAAAATCGCTTATCCAATGAAATTGCATTTCAATCGATTCTCCTTAATTATCCATCCCTTCCCAAGATGCACCCCCTTTCTTTTGCATTTTACACCAGCAGCCATTGCACCGTGTCAATCATAATTCTCAAATTACAATCACGGTAAAGAAAAGGGGTTTTATCGGTTCATTAAAAATGGCTGCAGTTCGCCTTTCCCCACGACAAAAGGACATTTCAAAACGTCAATGCTCTTCCGCTCAGGCACACACAGGATGAATGCACACACAAAAAAAAAGTCACGCATTATGTTTGGAATTGCCAGAGTAATTTGCATGATGTTCGTATGAAATGCAAATTCACTCAAAATTAGTCGACTAATTATGAGCACCATATTTGGGAATATTCTGCAAAATTAGCACTGCTCAGCGCCTAACAAAGGACATGCAGATTCAAGTTCTCACAGTCGACGTGATGTGTGCGCGCATTCAATTCTACCCACCGGGGGAAAAGAAGACGATTGCAATTTAATTTGACACCATTAAATACAAGAAATGACGAAATCCCTTTAAGCTGACGAGCATTATCCCCCCAACGCCCCGCTCTGGTCTGCTCCTTCTTCTGCACCAACGTCCTCGAAAAATCGCGCACTTCGGTCCTGCATGTGATGAATGTGTGCGAACGCAATTTCGCAATTCGGTAAGACCTGAAACAAGGACAAGGACTTGTTTTGTTTTATTCTTGTCTTACACCAGTCCCCTGCGTCTCGATGATGTAAAGGGACAGACAGGAGACAATAATCGCGGATAAATTCAAGCTGGTGACAATTTTCTGTCCTTCTTCGCTGTTTATTTCATTTCGTTCTTTGTCTACCCACGTTCTTTTGTTTGTTTGTCGTCGTTTCAATTTTTATAATTTTTTTCTTCCTTTTCTGACATATATTCGGTTTTATTACGATTGGCAAATGGAGACGTTGTTCCCTGACGCAGCATGAGGTCTTAAATTAAGATTGCTCTTGCAGAGAATGAACGATGTAAAGTCGAAGTAATTATCCCCTTAAAACTGTCCTCTGCAGGTCTCTTGGTCTCTAATGTTATTTAAGACGTATCCCAGTAATCTCTCTTTGCTGAGTGCCTTTCGGTCAGTTAAACGAAAACGATGCTTTCTGTGGTCGTGTGCGAATGGATTGAAGAATCCGGAACGGAGTGGACGTTGAGCTACTATCTATTCATGTAACTCAAGGATTTTCTTGCAAAAGAACACTTGGAAGAATCTTAAGGCTATTATTGGTTGTGGGTTTACTTTTGGATTTTGTTGTTTTCCGACCATCGTGATATGGTCTTTTTTTGTATTCCTTTTCACGAGGAACAATGAGACCGATTGTCTGGGAGAACAAGTGCGACAGGTTGAGGTTTCTGAAGGGTTTGGGACTGACGCTAAATTGTATTGACACCCGATTAGAAAAAGCAGCACGAGCTTCTGGAGATTTACTGAAATTTGAATGAAATTCAGTCGAAGGCGTGATCCATATCATTTGAGGAGCAATTTGTGATAAAAATAAAAGAAGATAATAGAAATTTTATATTTTAATGGGTTTTGGATTTCCCACGTAATCCATTAGTAGGGACCCGAGGCGTTGTGGGTATGTGCGTCGACCCCTACGCACTAGAACATCGGGGTGTATCGTTTGATTCCTGGTGTGCACAACTAAAATAATTTTCACGGCCCCGCCTCTCTCGAGTCACAGACAATGCTCGAAGACTATACCTGTTTAAAGAAAAGGTTTCTCAAGCTTGGACGTTCGGAGTCGGCACTAAGCCGTACGTACCTAACACTTATGAGGAAAAAAATCACGTTCAACGCGAGCGATTGATTAAACGTAAGACCCTGGCCCCCTATGGGCTGTATCTAGGCGATCCATATTATTACAGTCAAACTTCTATAACTCGAACCATCACTTACAACGAAAATCTTTTTATCAAACTGTACACCATATTGTGTAATGCGCCTACATTTTTTTTGTTTTTCAAAAATCAAAATCTCAGCTCTGAGTCCGTGTGGATCAATATACTAACCTAACCTACATACACCAATGTCTGTTCGTGTTACTTTAAGCGTATAAAAAAACGTATACGAGGAGAATAGGGTATACAATCACCGTGCCCTCAAAAGCTATTCAATACCATTGAGTCTAGCCAAACCACTACATCCCTTCAGAATTCGACTTATCGAAGTTCAAATTCAAACTTCAAATAATCTCTTCGAGCCATCAAGACATTCAAGCTATTGAAATTTGAGTTATCAAACAAATATTAAATGCAATCTTGGCGCTATTGCCATCCAATTTTGTTTGCGTTATAAAATTTTCGAGTTATAGAAGTTTGACTTATCGAAGTTTGATTGTTCTGTGTATCTATGTTCTGTTATCCTGCTGTTATATCCTTTTTCTTACCGACTATTTTGGGTACCACTGCAGTTCGCACACCCTTTTCTTTGTTATTCCATTAAACGTTAAAAAACATGTATTTTTTATTGCCTACTTCCAATGAGGCCGACAATCTTCACACTGTTCTCAGCCTGGTAAGGTCGAACTTTGTGCGTCAACGTTGGTTTTATAAATCAAGAAACATTTGCGATTCAGACGCTAAAACTCTAGATATATAAGGGATGAATGGAATGTGGACAGAGTAGTAGTAGGTTAAAAAAAATAGTCTACAATTATTACGGAAATTGTTTGTATAATTTACTGCGGTGTCGAATTGGCATTTCAGGGACTCCTGACCACTTGAAAGGTATAGTTGTACGAGACTTTCTCCAAAATTTCGATATTGTATGCCTTTTCTTGAAGACAGGATATACTTCGTTAGCCCATTTGAGCCGAAGTCATCTCAGCAAAGGCTTCTGTGTTCTGTCACACATCACATGCGCGCATAGCGTCGTGTCGCAATATTCCTTTGCAATCTTTAACAATTTGCCTAGCTTGGAATGTAAAAATTAGGTGGAACTCATCTCGTGTCTTGGGTTTTTCCTAGGATTTGGCGCAGTGTAAAGACCTGGAAAGCTGAGGACTTCCCTTTTTTGAAGCCGCATTGAATGTTCAAAAACGGCTATACACAAAATTCAGAGTGGATTTTGTTCACTATGGAGAGGAGACCATGCTCTCTATAGCTGCGGTATTGAAAGGACTCCTATTCTTGTGAATCCCAAATGCCATGACATTTTAACCTCATCGTTCTGTTTGTACATTTTTTTCAGAAGGGATATAAGCTAACACCAAAAATGTTCAAACCCATATCAGCCGTGCCAACGACGCACTTGAGTAGTTAAGGCCTTGGGTATATATTAATATTAACTGTACATAACATAAACATCGATCAACTAAGTAAATGCCCTGATGTGCCATCAATCCCACAGCAGCGTTGCACCTATCTGTAGTAAAACAGCTAGGCGTATCGCTGACACGGTGTCTGCACCTGTCCATCTCCACATCCTTCCAATCCCAGTGAAAATAGACAACAACTAATTCGCTATTTATGTCAATTTCAAGATAACCGCTTGCATATGTGTAAGCAACACCAAAATAACCATCCCTTCAAAACTAACTCTTGATATAAACAAACTTACAAATTGTAGAAACAACAGATGTACACCCATAATTACAAATTACTCCAGTCAAAACCCCGTCAAGGTCACAACAACACAACAATGCTTTTCCTTGAACTTTCACAGTACACCCTGCAGTTCATTACGAGCGAAATTTCCCAAGTTTTTGTCTCATTTGCATTGGGTTGGTGTTTGTGCGACAATTGACTGAATGATGTTACTAATGTCCTCAACATCCTTAAGCAAGTTCTTCGGTTGTCTCGCGTTCAGTGTCGGAAAAGTTATCCAGAATAATGCCCATCAAATTAGACGGGCTAATGTAATAACGTCCATCGAAAGTTACACCAACTCGAAATACGAAAACCAAGAGCAAACCATTTTCCCGGAGGCTCCGGCGCGGCTCTGCTTGAAGTGGGCCTTCATTCAGTGAATTTTTTGTTGTCGACACCACCGCTGATAAGAGGAGAGAGAAAACAAGTTCCTCTTCATCAAGGTGAAGGATGTAAAAAATATATCCTGCCAGGCCATCACACTACTTCGAGCGGCTCTCATAGACATCGTCTACATACGTAGACATATGAGATTGTCGTACAAAAGAAAAGCATTTCTTAAGTCAATTTTAAAAGGGCTCTGCGGTGCCTACAGAAATTCACTGTACGCAGCGATTATGACAACTAGTTTCTTACGATGACGACGTCGAGGCTGTCCTTAATAACATCATTTCCGTTGCAGTAACAACCAACCCACCCAACGCCTACACACGTAGTAACCGCACCATCCTCTTGAGCATAATCCTGTCCTCTTCTTACATTCTACATCCATACCCCTAAGCATGCATCTGTGTACATCACAAGACGCTCCTTTTAGATTTCTGTGAGTTTCATTTGCCACATCTCAAGGATATGAACAAGTAAAGGACTATTACTTTGTGGGTAAGTACTCGTGCCAGGGCATAAACGTTTACGTGTGCTTTACAAGATACTTTACAAATAGCCCGACGGAATCGCTGTGAGGGTGCACACCGACTTGGCATCTTGCATCTCGGGATAAAAATTATTGTAGCAAATATATGTAGAAAAAATACATTATATGAATTGAACACGGGTTCGTCGACATTTTTAATTAGAATTTATGGGCTTAGTCCTTTAAATCAGCTCGTTTATTGCCGTAAAAGCTTCCACTACAGCGCGTTGGGATCAACGCACTGTCTTCTCCAGTACCGAATTGAAGAACTCACATGACAGCGAACTACACGGTGCATCATATTAGTGTAGTGCGACGCAAACGGATCAATTTTCCAGGGATTCTGAATCCGACCAAAAATTCGAACAGTTGCTTTCGATGAATGCTGTCGTATGTGGCTTTAAAATCGGTAAAAAGATGGTTAGTATCGTTTGGAAAATCGATGGTCTTCTTCAGGATTTGCCTGTCTGAATATTTGGACTATAGTCGATTGGGCGCCCGAAACAGCAAATATTATAGCTGGACTTAAATGCTGTATTGAGATAATTTTTACTGCCACGTGGCCGAATTGCACACTATTTCCTAAATTCTTGTGAACGCAATGGTCTTTTAACGGTTCTGGATTTTAATTTTTCCATATCCGACAATTTTGCTTATGTGACCACATAGTGGGCACTATCCAAAGTGGACGAGGAGATTCCTGGTAACTTTTGAAAAGCTAGTCGTTCGTGCAATTTTCGTTTCCATGTGTATTGATGGTGTTTGGAGGAGAAGACTAAACGATGAACTGTACGGTCACTGCAACGACATAGATTCGCCTCCAGTGGTTCAGCTGGAAAAGGACCTCATTCAGCTGAGTCTGTGTAGTTGGAAGCAACCAACAGATTGCCTTACATGTTGACTAGGGCCCTGATCTACTCCGGATTGTAACGTTAGCCAAAAATGTGATGTGCCATGAAAAACTGCGATAATGACTTGACAAGTAAACGATTTGACTATTATTAGAGTCGTTGACTAAATCCAGGACACCTGCAACTTACTTAAAGGCCACTAAGTGTAGTGACTTGGTACTGAGGTAGGTAATGTTTTTTTTGTTCATTTTCTCACCACGGTCCTATCACTTCAAGACTGTGTCATGTCGAGGAGTTTAGACATAGGCAAGAATCGTATCGCAGTAGATAGCTGTTCTGACTCATAAGCTCCCTGTCCAGGACCAGTACATTTGTGTGAATCACAATTCTAGGGTCACTGACGATGTTCCCAGTGATAACCACAATCACATAAAACTGTGGATCCCCTCCAGTCGAAGGAGGTACTCATAACAAGAGCAGTTTTTGTAGAAGCTAACTTCAGGTACGCCTCGAAAGCCAGTAGAAATACTATGAAACTCTTAGAATCTGGCTCAACACACTGCATTGAACTTTATAGCCATATTCAAGTGAAACTAATTTCGAACCAACAACGAGAAGTCCTTTTGTTCGACACAAATACATGACATTACCGCCATCAATCAGAGGAATAAAAGTGTCGCCCATAAGCCCTTTCAAAGGATGGGAAATAAACAAATTCAGCGGAAACCCTAATAAGGAAAGCAATGAAAAACCGTCGTCTTCCACCTTGACATTCGAAGCGCCCTAATCAAAGCTTTCCAACTTCTGCACTCTTTTCTGTTCGAAAACTTCCTCTGTCTCCGTGTGTGCGTGTGTAATTTGTTCCTTGCTCATCTCGTTCTTAGAATCATAACTTGCATGCATATTCATCAGGAACTAGAAAAGTGATGAAACCCTGTTTAAGAGAAAGTGACTCTCCCGTGGGTGTAATACACACAACTGAGGAAATCAACCCGGAGCGCAGAAGAACAAGACCACTGGGTGAAACGTGAATCTACCCAAGCAGACTGGGGGTGGCCGTGTGGAAGGACTCCCTTTAATGACCAATTGTTTCATAGAAGGAAAATATACTGAGAACCACGAGACACGATGAGTGCATTTTTTAATTATTCCAGTTCTGAAAACATCTGGTCGTCTCTCTTGGCCAACAGGATGCAACGTGCAGTAATTTGAATAAACTTTGATGGGAAATTAAGGTTTAACGATTTCCAAGCTCATGTTTCCGAGCATTGTCTTTCAACCTTTGTCGTTGATCGTTACTTGGGAGGAAGCTAGTAAAAGTGGCTGACCCAGTCATTGATATGTTAAGCAAACTTTAGCTTTGCAACTGTCGGAAACTGACTACCATTTCAGTCCTATGACACTAATTTGGAGCAATGCTGATCATGGACTGTGAGTTGTGAGTTCGACAGAAGAACATGTTTCCTTTTGTCGAATACTAGAGTCTGGAGTGTGGTTGGATATTTGAAAGCATTTGGAGCCGAGACATTCCTAATTGTCTCGTTAGTTTGTTGTGTGTATTTTTACAAGGAAAACAACAACTATATTTAATTAGTGCCGTCGAATTCTTCTTACATTCTGATCGGATCTGCTACTCATGATCACGATGTTTACAGTGCTCAAGATCAAACTGTCTTAGTTGGAGAAGAGTTTTCTAGCTTTCTTGGTTCAGTCATCACGGCAAACGCAAGGTACACCGATTGTTAAGGACAGTTGGAAGACGACAGTTTTTTTGAGTACCCAAGGATAAGCGGATAGAGGATATACGGTTGAAATTCCAATGAAAGTATATGGTTTTATCTGGTTTTCAATCCAGATACGGTCACTATTTGCCGTTCGGCTCACTATCACTTTCGGTTGGGCTGGTTGACTCGTATTGCAATGGATTCAGTTCTGGAGCCTGAGTGCTTCAGTGTGGGCCAATTTTACGTTGCATCTCCCTAAGGATATTATTTGTGAAGTTCACGTTTGCCCAGAGCAAGATAAATGAGACTGAAAAGTAAAAATCCGTCGCCCACATCGTCTCACCCACATCGAGAGATGGTCGTCCAATCCGAGCCTTCTGTTTCTGGAGGGAGGGGAATACCGAACTCCATTAAACAGCAATTGCACGCGCTATTTTCGATAGGATATGGCACCTTTCGAATTTTATTTTGTGATCGCAGGGTGCTCTTATACATGATCTCAACATAATTGCGATTCTTGGACGATTTTTCCTCTTTCCATCCTTTTACACACTTGCGTCAACATCTTCTCTGCTGCTAGTACCCGTCACTGAACAAGAATAAAACAATTCCAGTAATTATTGAGCACATTGGCTTGATAAGTAAACATTTTTTTTAGCTGCGTATACTTTAACTAGAATATAATAAATTGCTGATCATATCCAACCTGACAGTTTAAGTTTTTTATTTATATTTATTCACTCTGAGGAAAAAAGTAAGCATTGCCGACCTTAATCATATGAGGGCTTTAAGGCTCTGGCACATAGAATGCTTTACATGCATAGCGTCAAAGTATCCATTCACGGTGAAGTACCTGAAGGAAGGGAATAACACAATGAATACTTCAACGCACAGCTGATTTCATTAACAGTAGCTTCAAATTCAAATCCTTTTGGTTAGGATCTGAAAAGCGATCTGATATTTATTTTGCAAAACGTGCAATTGCAAACCTTTATTTATATTTCTGTGTGTTTATGATATCGTTTTTAATCTCTAATTATTAATTTAAAATTAGAAAAAATCCGTTTGAAATGTCACAATGTGCCGCTTGTCAACGCTGAAGGAGAGAGAAAATGAATGACGTGTGAGCGGCAGCATTGGTCTAAGTGCCACCTCCCATAAGAACACATGCATTTTATGTATCTGTCAAAGTATTGCTGATGCTGACGCATGTAAAGTATTCTATGTGCCGGAGCCTTTAAGGCGTGAATTACAGCTTCGATGGAATTGTATTTCTAAATAGCATTTTAGAAAAACAAAACTGCAAGACCATAAACAAATTTCAACGCATACGGTCAAATATGAGTTTCGTTTGTTTTTTTAATTTTTTATCAATTGTTCGATACAACAACAAAATAACATTCTTATCCGCGGGACATGGATGGTATATAAATATCGAAGTTGTGTTTTCTGCTTTAATTGGAGTGATCATCTGACATTTGCGCTTGCAACCACTTCGTTCGCAGTCAACGTTTCCGTAGTTGTGTTTGTTTTTTGAAAATGTTTTCTATAGAGCAGTTTGTAGATTGCTTATTAAATTGTCTCTGCTTTGCACACAAAGTTATAAATTCGCATATTAATGGTTACATCTTTTCAAACGTACGTAGTTACTTATTTTCTTCCATTTACCGAACGTTAAAAAAAATTCTATCGCAATTTTCTGGTAATTATTTTTTCTGTAAAATAGAGACTCGCAATACGCCGGTAATAGGGTTTTTTCTATTTGACTTTAATTCTATTGGGAGTAGACTCTCGCAATCCCTGAACTAATTAATGCTAAGTATAGGAATGACAATTAAGCAATCCTTCCTAACCATACAATAATAATTTTGGACCAAATGGGACTCCATCGGATGCCAACGGATGCAGCTCCTGCGTAGTAAGAACATACTATGCAGGTCTAATATTACCATTATTCAGTTTAATTTGTTGTGCCTCCTGATATACTTGCACACACCTACATTAGCCCCAGCAAAAGGCTTTACTAAAAAGCACGACGATCCCAGTGTTGGATGCGCTTGTTTTGAGGACTTTATTCTTCAGAAAGAGGAACCTACAAGCATGTCTTTAAAGGACCACAATTAATTATGATCTCCCGAAATTATTGGTTATTTATCTACTTCTGCCGTCGATATAACACGACCATGGCCTAACAGAAAAACAGAGAGCCCTGAAATGGAATTTAAACGAAAAACTAGTGAAAGTTTGAATAGGTTTAAAAAAGCTCCCCATCACATCATAGAATGATCCATATGATTAGCTGAAGTGCCAGCTCAAAATCTCACTCATTATCGTGTCAACCTCTCATATTCAGCCTGTTAATTTGCTTTTAATTATTGCTACGTGGCGGTGCACCAAGCGGTTGCTCCTTGCAATATCGGGTAAGGAAAATCACATTAACACCAAGAGTCACGCATTCCAAGTAAACTATCATTAAAATCCACTATTGTTAGGACGAGTCCTTTGTCAGCGGCAATCAATCCAGGCAAGCACGCAACGGCGACTAAATTAGTTACAAAGCCATTGTGACCAGAATTTACTGATTTCGCTATCCACTGACCTACCATCACGTCATCACGGCCGTCATACGCACATGTTCGCACTCAATTAAAGGTTTACATTAATTCTGGCGGGATCGTGATTCCACGACGCACATCACCAAGGAAGAGCACAGTGAATTAAATTATCATACTAATCGATGGTCATTAAGTGCCCAAAATTTAACCCAAAATCGATAATTTACACGTTGCTAAATCGGGAATTATAATAATCACATGGAGAGCATATGCATGTATGTCCTCGGAATGCAAATGGCCCATAGGACTAGCTTATGGAAAGACCGAACGGTATATCGGCCGTTCGCCGAAATGGCAATTAAACGCAGGCGAACGGCGGCGGCGACACCAGCAGCATCATTCTAATACAGGCGGCTTGCCAAATAGAAGATCCTCGCATATAGATGCAACCCAAATTGCGCCACAATAAATGGGTATCCCCTTCGCAGCCGCCGCCGTCGGCGGTAATGATGGAGGTGTTGATGACGGTGACGGTGACGTTGGCTACGGCCAACAGTGGCGTGAGCGTGAATGGTCCACTCCGGGGACTTACTTTGATAACATTCCAGATGCAGTCGGATAACAGATTTGGCTGTGTAATTCACTACCCGATTTGCAGCGGAAGATGCTCCACAATGATAGCGCCTGCTACCTATCAACAGCCAACAGCCGAACGCAAAGCCTTTCCTATCGATTGCGTTATTGGATTATTTATGATTTTTGATTGGGCCTTTGGTGAGATTAAATTATCTGCTCTCATTACTTTACATTGCGCTGTTAACCAGCTACTCGAACGGAAGTAAGGTTTTAATTGCTTTTACATGAAATCGACTCATTCGCTGCCGGAATACGCATCGAAAATTAATTTCGAACTCATCACTGAGGCGAGCCAACCTCAGTCGAAAGGATTGAGAGTATATACGTGTATGCCGAATTACAATCAGTGTTTGTGGACGGATATTCGATGGAATATGAATGCTTACAATCCGATGATGAAACATTTCCAAAGGCAGTAAACGCTTCGCAAATACTTACCATACCTCGGGAGCTAGGAATGTCACCGAATTGTATTTGCGGTTTGACAAAGGAAAAGGAAGAGGTGTGTGTTTTTTTTAATATTTTGAGTTACCAGTGGGATCTGACACTTGTAACCAAAACGCAAAAGGTTAATGGTTTGACTTTGGTACAAGTGGACATTGGCCTGGAACTATTTACGTCTCCAAAGACACAAAGAAAGCTCTAAAGATAAAATATATGAAAACTTGATATATTCTCAATTTTTACGATTTGTCTAGTCCTCTTTTGAACGTCATCAGGATGGTAACTTTATGTGAAGTATGCTCAAGTGCAGCCTCAAGTTTGTCTTCAACGGTGAATTTCTTTCATAATCGATAATATTATATATTTATTTGGCATTCCTTTTAATGGATTCAGCAACATTAATATCCAAGAACATATAAACAACTGGACAGACAAATGCCTCATCAAATTATAAAACAAACAGGGGAGACTTAGACACTCCAAAAAATTCATTTGTGCTGATACCAGAATAACCAATGGGGCTCTCAACCGAACAAACCTGACCTTCGGATAGTATGCGACGCACTTACGCACCACTTTCTATTCAATGGGGCATAGCAGCTCAGAAAACTGTAGACACTATTGGCAATCAAAATAGACCATACTACTACTAGTCCAGTGTCCAAATCTGACACATTAACAGGAACAGACTAATCTAAAGAGATCAAAAATTTCCTCAATATAGCTCTGAAGTCCTTGCTCTAGAAAAGGGACTCAACAGATCAAATGTGATCGCAGTGCTATATGGTTCAATAATCACTCCCCAATATGTTCAATTCAATGCAATTGTTATCAATAAACGCGCACTATTAGCAACGCATCAACAACAACGCCTTTACTTCATTGGGATTTCTTCTTCTTTAGACAGTACGACACTAGACCGCCTTGTCTTATGAGCTGCGTGGTTTCAACTGTTTTTCAGAAAGTTTCCTTAGAATATCTCTTCGACGTTTGCTATCTTCACTTTACATGCGCTAAGGGACAGTTCACAGACATCGTTCAACAGACATTCACACAAGCAAGAACCTAAGCATTAGAGAAAACTGAGTGAATATAGGCCATTTACAGTCCCAGTTACTGCCTGGAGTTGACTTAATTGTGAAAGTTGCGAGGCCTTGAAAGTGAATCAAATTGCCAAAGCGAAGTAGACTTACAAATGAAGCAGATATAAAAAAGGTACGAACACAAAATATTAATTTCAAAACTATACGCCAAGTGTCCTCACGTGACCGCCCAATATTCAAAAACTCCTCTCCTAGCAGTACATATGATTATTTCCATAGCACACGGCAGCCGATGGAGCTTTGACCATAAAATGTGTGTTACAGAAGGTGGCAGATTCTTGCGAGGCTATATACAATGTGCTTAGATGAAAAAAAGCTAAACGAAGTAGAAATAAGATGCTACGTAGCATATGCATGGAAATTATGAAATTATTAATAAATTATATTTACTTCTAAGTAAATTCTCATCTCTGGTTCTGTTGTTGAAGCAAATCTATGTTGAACATGCATTTCCTTAACTTCTTTCTGTTTAAAAATTAAGTGTTCAAGCATTTTTGTCTGGTTCTGGCCAAGTATAGGTAACGCTGCCGTTTGACTTGTTCTAATTTTGGCATATACCAAATCGATGGTGACCACTGTGATTACACGAGTTGAAAATACTTTCAGACAACATGCAGTTCATACCAAGTGAAGAGGTTGTTTGTTTGATTTTTTGTATTATGGGCATAGGGTTAGGCTTCAGAGTTGGATTTATAGAGTTTAAGACAAGCTGTCAAGATGGGCTGTCGCTTGGTAGAAACGCTTAAGTTAGGGATGTCAGGTACAATCCGCGGACTTTTAATAATTCTCGGTTTACTCTCCTTTAAGTCACTGGCCATGACCAAGACGTCGTCGGCGTAGACAGAAAACTGTACATAGTCTAAGCACGTACAACACGAGTGGTTGCAAGGCACCATCGATTTTATTAAATTAATCAAAAGTGCCACATCACTTTAAAACACCATTCTTCGTCGGCTACATTTAAACTTCGTCACATGATCTGCTTCCTCTATTTATGATCCCATTGCGGAGTGAAGTATAACAGCTTTTCTCAGAGACAGGTCCTTCTTACAAATTTTCTATCATACTAGTCGCCTCAATTCATGACAAACTCCCACGGTCAAATATGTTCAAAATTAACAAACTCTGAGCGAATGTAACTTCCTTTTCAAAACAGTCTCATACGTACCTCTTCCCCACTTGGACGTCACAAAAATATGTGCAATACCTCAAATATATTTCGGACCACAAAACATTTACATGTCATATTCGTAGTCTCGCTTTTCCGCTTAACTCCTACCATCCTATAATTCACCGTCTGTCAACAACGTGACAATGGTTTTTTTTTCATGAAACTTCTGTATAAATTTACCACTGACGTTGATGGTTAAGTTGTCTCGCACTTGCATGCTTACAATGCGACCACATCAACGTCAGATGCATTCGATTGTGTGACCCTTATCTTCAACTCAATAAATATCCACTTGGCATGTACTTCCAGCACACACTTGTTAACAACCGCAAGTAATGCTTCTACTTGCCCCTGGCAGCCTTTCAACGCCGTCGCCGTGCTACACTGAAAATTGAGTCTGTAAACTTTAACTACACTCCGTGTGTTTGCATTTTATGCATGTTCTTGTCAGCTTTGGTGATTAGAAAATAAAATTGCGAAAGTAGATCTTGACCGGATGGATGATGATGTCTGAGGAGATGTTCTGCATGTAATGACAGTATTTGAAAGGATAACTGATTCTTGCATGTTCACTCTGTTCAGGATTTTTATTTTTAACCCCTACACATCCAGAGAGCCCTTTAACTCAATTTCAGTTTTTGCATGAAATCCATCCCTCCACTATTACAAGCCGAGGGCAGTGGAACAGCTCTGGTCGTTGTGTCAAATGAATAGCAAGTAAACTGTAACGAGAGGGAGGACAGAAAAAAAAATTGCAACACACACTGTACACCACCAAGTGCCACTAAGAGCGCTTATGAATATGTATTCGCACACATAATTTCGTTAGCTGCAAGACACTTTAAAGTTTTTCCCTGGCAAAAACCATCGCGAGGAGGTTGTTGTCGTTTACTATCATACTCCTTGGTCGCCGTCTGTGGTGTCGGTTAGATGAGGCGAGTCTGTTTGCCGGGCTGACTTTAGTGTCGCAGTAACTTCTTGGAAAGTGTTGTACAAGATTTGGCTAAGTTTGATACCAGGATGTGATGGTGACTGGAGTGCTGGTTGACTTATAAATTGTCAAGAGACGTTCATTGAGTGAATAGTTGGAATACAAATCCAAACAGATATCGCTCTGTTAAGGGGATCACAATTCCACTGGATACATGAACTGTGCGAAAGATTCATCCGATTGGACGAAGGTGAACCTATTTGTTGCTATTGAACTGAATGGAGGTGTTTGAAGGAGTCCCACGGCCTACATACGTGTTGTTGCATTGAATTCGCTGCAATGAACACGAAGTGAATCTGTTCGACACTCAGTGAGAAGTGAACTGCAAACTAGGACCTGGCCTTAAATGCGATTTGATAGCGCCTACAATTGAAACCAAATATGACAGCAGAATTTGAGAAGCTTTCTATAGAAGTCTGCCGTCAATTTAGCTAGGGAACAAATAATGTGTGCTTGTTGACGGGATTGCTTTGTATGTTAATTCAAATTATAATATGGTCCACGAATAAATGGTACCACAGAGTATATTAAGAAAATCCAACAAGAGGATAGAGCGAATAAGGAGGTTGAGGTCTTAACGCATTCCTTTCATCTATACACCAAATCGCTGATAATAGCGATTTGGTTATATTAGTCAAATAAATTAATATAATTTCAAAACTAATATACCACAATGCAACAAAAAAACGGTTCAATAAATCAAGTGGGTTCGAAGACGACCCATGAAGTATCTGAGCCAGAGCAATTGCTGCCTTTCGGATTTTTGCCTTCCTTACTATATCCAGATCCTTGTACATGTAGTAGAGTTCGCGGTTGTGTCTTCTCCTCCATTCGCCTTTCTCGCAGACGGCGTATATCCGACATAGAATTTTTCTTTCGAAGGCACCAACAATCAGCTCCGCAGCCTTGCTTAGTGCCAGTTTTCGGCTCCATAAAGCAAGACTGGCAGGATAAAGGTTTTCTAAAGCATGACTTTTTTCCATCGATTCAGGAGTTTTTCTCCATACATACCTCATTAGAAAGGTCTTTTCCATATGTCTGTGCAAACTTGAGAAAATTGTTTCAATAACGTAAATAAATGACAGACCAGCATTGCGTCTAGCGAATACAACATTTGTGGTATCCAATTTGGCCATACTCTTCACAGTACCACACCACTTTGTATTTCGGCAATAACACCTAACAATTCGAGTCCAAGTGATACACCAAACAGATAGCCATCATTTTTTTTTCCCACCACTTACCATTGCCTGTAACGTTTGGACCATCATTGTTTTTTAAAACATATGAACCAACAGCACACCAAAGTCGTGCCTTTTTCTGAATACAGTAGAGTTTGAACAATGGACTTACTTTACTTTTTTTCGAGTCTCATCGTCTTCAAAATCAATTCAAACAGCTTGTAAAAGTTGTAAAAGCTTGAGTTCATGATGATTTTCGAAACTAAAGTAACAAGCGGGTAGCGTGAAGTCAATCATCACAGAAAATAAAGTTGCCAATTTAAAGTACACCTCTAAAAAATACGCAAAAAAAACAACAAAAAAAGCAAAAATCATCCAAAATTACAAAATAAATCCCATTCAGCTCAAATATATATTTTTCAGCAGTAAAGTAAAATGGCTCTATCACATCTCTTTGCAAGCTGTGTAAAGGCAAAGAGCAATATGTACATTCGTCTATGAAACAATAAATATCTCTCTATCTACATATATAAATTACAAAATTATATGAATTTTGGTACATTGACTGAGCTTAAAGATGAGCACTTCACATAAATTTCATTGTATTTCCGCTGTGAACAATGCACATTAAACGTTTTTCGACAGTTTACGTGAATTTGATGCAAGATATTAAGCAACCTGCCTAGACAGACTAAAAAACGGCTGTTATGACGGTTTTGAAAGGGTGATCAATTGTGTAATGTGTCATATCTGCTTAACACGCTCAAACTATTATAATCCACATTTTAACATAATTCAATTTTTTGGCATCCCGCCCACAACTAAAATGATCATCCTAAAAGTATTTTTAAACTCTGTGCATACACTGACTTCCAAGTGCTGGGCTTTCCACCCACATTTCTTACACAAGCCATTGACTCAAGAGTATTCCGTTAACCACCAGAATCATCTTGACACATGAGACACTATTGATGGCATTACAGGCGGGTGCGTTAATACATGCAAACGTTCCTTGCTCGCGACAAAGGCTTTCGGTAGAATGAGACTCGTAAATAACCTTGAATACGTTTTCACGGCAAAGTCATTGACTTGAAATTCCAATCCAAGCCAGTGAGCGCACCTACCAATATCTGCTCTCAGAGGTGGTAGGAGTCAGTGCCTTTCGAAGGCGTCATCATGTTTCAATGAAAAATAATATCCTAATGATGTTGTAATTGAGCGAGTCTCTTGAGTTAATTCATCGGTGATCAATTGAATGATTATTATGCACCCTTAAGTTATTTGAGACCGACACACTAAATGCATTTCATTGTAATATTACCTCAACGTTTGTCGGAAGGAATGGGGATTTTCAAAGTTTTTTATTGGTTTAGTGGAGATGTGTGAAAGGGATTCAGTGAATTATGGCGATGAATTTATTTAAAACGATTTTCAAGTAATATTTGAAGATGAATTGATACAGTGAATGTGATATCACATATGGAAGGGATTATATGGTGGATGGGTATATGTGCTCGTCGGTCGGCTATTTGCTTTTGTAACTTGGAAGCACTCGATTTGGAACAGTGTGTGGTATCCAATGCCGTCGGATCAAATTTATTGAGTTGGAGATATGGAATTTAAGCATTAATTTCATTCCCCTCACGAGAGATGACTGGGTTTGTGTAATAAAGTGATAAATCGAAATTTGAGTTGCAGCCGGAAGCCTGGTTTACATATGTATAAAATGTCATAACAGAAGGTGCCATTATTTATATTTTACTTAACATTACAAACAAAAGAAAGTACTAAATTGTTTATTTTGTTTACCTCGCGATTAGGTATCATTTTGGGTGGTTAACTCCGCAAGTAAAAGTGTCCGAATTCGATTCAATCACATATCTCAAACCAGACTGTTAACCGAGCCCTGATATATTTATACAGAGGTTAGAAAAATACGCATCGTGTAATAATTGATGTACACCTAATTCTGGTTTTACACGGTTTTGATATAACACGGTTTGAAATTAGAATATTTTTAATTTTTGTACACGATTTAAAATATGTTGTGCTTACATTTTTTTGTCAAATTTAATTTTTTCGGAGTATGTCCATTCACAAATTTAAGAGAATTCCCTTTTTGCGCGTACAAGCAAATTTACTGGCCAAAGCAAATGCAAATAGTACAAATTTAGGAGAATTTCCAATTTCTTTTTTACACGTTTTTTTCTGGAACCAATCTACCGTGTAAAAACAGAATTATGTGTACATTCGAATTTTCTGCATCATAGTGACTCTGTAAAAGCCCCTGTTACAGGTGTCCGAAAGTATGAAGATACTCATCACTGAAATGTACTAATTTTTTCCGAATTTATTTATTTCAATCAGTGGACTTATAGTCCGTTTCATTGTACGGCAAAACTACGGCAGATAAAAAAAATCCTCTGCTAAACAAATTTAAAGAGTGTTCAACTTTTGTTCGAGACGGAAGTATTCTAAAATTTATTTATTTATTTTTTATTTTATTTAAAAAAATACTCAGTTGTGCCAAGGAGAATTCGGACAGAGATTGGAACAACGTTAATTTTTGGATGATGGTTCTTGGACACGGTCTCTTCACTCATACCAGGTGTATACAATCCAATAAATTAATCCAGCGTCAAGCACCGGGCAAAGGTGCACGTTTGGGGATGCTCCTCAAAACAAGCATTTGGCAATTTGTTCATGTTTACAAATAAATTAAACGCACCCAACATGGCAACAATTTATAAGAAAGCTTTATTACTATCTGTCCAAAGGTGGTTTAAAAAAAGGAAAGAGAATCGGTTACCGCAAGAAGATATTCATCCGAAACATCGCAGTCGTTTGTCTAGTGTGTGGATACTATAAAAATAACGACAATGTTTTAGATTGGTCATCAGAGTCGCCGGATGAAAATCCCATGGAAAATGTATGGGTATTCAGGAATCTTAAGCTCCAAGAAAAGAAGATCTAAACAATTAACCAATTATCACGAGTTTTGGAGTTTCCCGCCTCAAGATTAGTAGAATGCATGCCTCGAAGACTCCAAGCAATTACTGGTAATGGAGGAGAGTAGACAACATATTAATTGAAAAGCGTTCAAGTATATTAACAAAATAAAGCAGTACAATTGATTTTTTATAATGATAATAATATTTGTCTTATACGATTCTATCTAATAGACTGTTCCTCCCTATCAATTTGTAGGTCGATTACTAATGGACTAGCATAAAGGCGCGAGATATTGGATAGTTACACCCTACCCATTCTTTGACTGGGAATGTAAGGATCATTTCTATTTCAAAGCATATGTCTGGGACATACCAATAGACATGAATAGCGAGTAGCTCTACAGACTTAATACACTTACAAACAACGTTATTGAGGACGCAGGTTTTAAAATTGCGTTTTCTAAAGAATAACCAAGCATTATAGCGGACCATCGTATATTTCTTAAGGTTCACATCTCTTCCGTAAGCTTTCAATTCTTTTGCTGGCGTCTTCATAATGTTGGGACATGACAACAGAGCAATATTCTAATCTTGGCAGTACCAAAGACATGAAATGTGTAAACGCTTTTAAAATCCCCAAAAATTCGTCTAAGACAACCTAAAAGTGAATTCGTTTTCGATATTATAAAATCGATGTGGGACGAAAATGCCAATTTGAAATCAAAGAAAACACCAAGATCTATCCCTTTACTAACTTTTCGGACTGAAACCCGGCGATAGGATTGTTCATGAAGTTGACGGGCAACAATATTCTGTGGTCATAAAAGATGTTACATTTTAATAGATTTAGCATAAGATGGTTGTACCTTTTCATTCCTATTAAAACAAGAATTAATACGTGCCTTTTTGGAAAATCTGGCAGTCCTGAAAAGAGGACACTAAACTAAATAATTGTATGTCATCTGCAAACTTAAAGCAATCTTTAAAATGATATCATACACGCACATCATTCATGAATAAAATGAAAACAATTGGTGCCAAATGACTGCCTTGTGGATGACCGATTTGTATGAAGGATAAATGAAACCCAAACATTTTTTCAACTTGCTTCCGGTTGGACAAATAAGGCTTAAGCCATTTTGAAAAGATTTCATTTAGTCACATCTTTCGAAGTTTTTGAATTCACAATCCGTCATGAACTCTATCGAAGGCTTTAACAAGATCTGTCTTTAACACATCAACTTGTTTCCTATGATCCATAGAATTTCAACAGTAAAATGAAAGAAAGTTTGTTGTTTGAAGTAGATCCACCAGATTATTGGAGTGCAATGTATAATATGCACGGCATATTATAATGTTTTCTCTATTCGGAACAATAATAAAGTTCAACACGCAAGAAATGAAGAAAGAGGAGCGCAGAGCATGAATCAGAATTTGCAGGCTTTTGTTTGCCAACATTTACTTTCAGCGATGATGGTATACGTTAAAACGGAAAGAAATCAAATAGTTTACATTTTTCGGACTCAATTAAATAGCTGAAATCCGACGAGGGATCCACGAACACTGTATATTGCACCATTGGGCCATCGCCACAGCAGCAGCCCATGGTTGAGCACGATAAATGCAATAATTTATCATCTTTTTAGAAAACTTTCTTCTTGCCGATTTAGATCATGTGGCTGTGCAAAAGCAGCATACATCCTACACACTTTGTGCTTTAAAAGTGTCTTTATAAAGTTGTTCCTGCAACACCTTGAAGTGTGATCTCGCACTACTTCTTTCTTTGAACTTCATGAAAATGGTGTGAACCATTTAACTAAGATGCAGCTCTATGCTTCAAGAAAAAAAGGACAACAAAAAGTCGGTGATTTTTTTAAGCAAACGTGTCATTTAACCATTCTTGTGAGGTTATCTTTAAACTCAGCTTGATAAATGACGATAAATTTATTTTACAAAAGTATAGGTGGCTCATCAAGCATCGCCTTGGAAACAAGTTCACAATCATGCTGCAATCAGTATTTATTAGTTCGTCGCATGCAAGCGTTACTCTGACAGCTAAAACACATTCTTCAAACACAAGGAACTATCCCATAACAGCCTGTCTTCCACAAAGTGGCACTGTCAAGCCTCTTAAAGCCCCACCATTCTTTCCCCTGACTGAGGTATTAAGCTACTAAGAGCAAAAATAGCCTGCACTTCTTTAAAATCTTATCCAACTTGATGCATCTAATCCAATCAAGAGTTTGACAATTGATTTGGATTGACTACCATCCAGTCGGTGACTTGTCTATCCTTCCTCAGCAACTTTGCAACCGTTTTCCACGATTTAATTAAGCCCACGATTCCTGATCCGTTCGACGCAACTGAACGAAAGCACAAATCACGCAACAACCTCCCCCAACTTAAACCAATTCAGTATCTGCAGCATAAATTAATTATCTTTTTTCATGCAGTCACTGCTGTTACTGCTGTGTTCCGTCCTCCCATCCCAAGCTGTCCGGCTGCCCAGGGAGCTTATTACACAGATGGTAATTGCCATCGGTTGAGCATGCGACCCGTGAACTGCGCTACCATTGAAAATCGATGATTTCTACGCCCAGTGACAGTGAATTTAACACTTTAAAGCACACGCGCCATCCTCGATGTGTCGCTGCCGACTAGGCAGAACACCCACAATTCGAGTTAGCGCCACGCAACGTTCGCCGAAATCCGTGTCTCTCCAGGATTTCTGATTACTAACCTAATGCCATCGACAGACACTTAATAAGCACACCACAATCAATCAGATATTGTATCTGTTATATTCCGTCCATCCATCCATCCATCTATCTATCGGTACACCCACACACCTAGCGCTACTGCACGGAGTGTGCAGCTTATTTGTGAAGGTGTAATTTTTAACACGCGCCATTTTAACACCCTCTCATCCCGGACACCGGATCCGTCTCCACCGTGCCAGAGAAGAAAGTCCCCCACACCGCACGCCCAACCACCTCGGTTGAATGTCACCCAATTTTCATTCACTTACCAACCCTGCACCCAAGTGCATGGCAATAACGTTTGAATGGATGAAAATAGAGAGTGCCGTGGGAGGGGAATCTATAAAATCTGTGACACATAGGAAACCGGGGAACGCCATCAGAGGATGGGTGTATGTAAGTCGGCTGAAGTTCGTCGGGACTATGTACTGGATGCCGTCCAAAGAGAGCGGCCAATTTGATAGATTCGAGAAGAATCGAAAGAGTAAACACGGCCCGACCGGAGACAGCAGACAGTGTGCTGTCAGTTGGGTTATGTGCAGTGTTTGCCAGTTTGTCGGGAGTAAGTTGGCAGCAGCAGCAATTCACTCTGTAAATGTAAGTTCCACGCTGGATTCTCTTCGATTCTGTTACAGTCGCTCTCTTGGGGAGAATTCCGAATGAAGGCGACTCTCTTCCATGGCAAAGTGGTTTATGTATGTAAGTTAACAACAGCAGCAGACAGAACTGTTAACTGGGGGAGCTGTGGCGGAACGGGTGAATAGTCTACAGTCGTCTGGTTGGGGGTATGTACGGGACACCTACGACTCAAATGCCAAAAGGCTATGTAGTCTGGGATTTTGTTTTATTTACTCCCTAGGGGGTTGTGCGGTTTTTGTATTTTTTCCTTCCTCTAGTTTCTCTTCTTAAGCATTACAAATTGGACGGGGTGAGGAGGCGCCCGCTTTGAAAGGCGCCGAATGTTTGGGTGCTGCCAATGTTTGTAATGCGGATGCTTTTTTATGCCTGCACACATGTGCATGCATTTGCTGACGATATGTGGATATGTGCGCTTCTCGCAAAGGTCGTATACATGATGATGGCTTTGTAAAGGGCTGCCGTTGATGAGGAGTGGGGGATAAGGTGCCAGGCGGGTGGACTATTTCCACCAAACCTCATTATTATTTTCATTACTTGCTCTGCATTCTGAATGCATTATATCCGCACAAGAAACCACCCACTGTGGCTTTGTCGGCTCCCACTATCTCTGTGTGTGCCGGCCGCCACCGCCGACGTCGCCGCATGTTTCTCAAACTAGGGCGACTGACGAATGATATGGCTTTTCATTTATTTTTATTTGTTCTCTCATTTTTCGCCTACTCCTATCCTATCCGCCTACTGCTTCAGTTGAAGTAGGCATAGGCAATCGCTGAGTGAGAGGCAAAAGTGCAAAAGTAAAACAATCCCACAAGGCGAAGGAGAAACCAGCAAAAGACCGTCAAAAACTCATCGTCGTCTCCTTATGAGCGCTGTTCAGACTTCTCGATTCTCGGGTTGTTTTCATTTTCATTCCGAAGCCAATGGCTGAGTTGGTGGCGGCAATAAACATTTACTTCTGATACTGCCATGCAATCGGTCTTGGAGTCACAGCCCGGGACTGGCGACGATATACCCAGCAATGGCACAGTAGTTAGTAATTGGACGTATGTGTGTGTTCGTTTCTTTTCCTGCCTAGTGCCTACGACTGCATGCCGCCGCCGCCGGCCCACACCCCAGTGCTGGTGCTTAACCGCTGTAACTGCTGAAACCAGAACCTTATGAAAGCCTTTTAAAAAGCCCTCAACAACGGAAAAGCTGTCGCATATGCACTGGGGATGGATGTACAAATGGATATAGCAATGATAACATTATAGTTTCGTCCTTAATAGCGGCGATTGTAAGTGTGAGGACGATTGGAGCATGTAACTTATTCGTCGACTGGATAGCTGCCTGGCTGTCTGGCCGTCGCACCGACTGCCAATACGACTTCAATTGCTGTGCTTGTTGTTGGTGTCGCTCTGGCAAATAGGCCTTCTGGGGAATCGGAATGGGTGTTTATGACGATACGCCACCCTACACCAGACCCCTGAGCAGCAGCGACTGAATGGGCTGCAAATACACTCACACTCACTTATATGCACGACATGTAAGTCTCGGCGGAATGGGGAGGATGGAGAGGACAGTCTCGGCATAATAGCATGGGGTTAACTTGGCTCTGGTCATGGCTAGATTACTTAACTCTTCTGCACTTGCCGCTGTCTCTCACTCGCTCTCTGTCTTTCTCTCGCTGGCAGTGGTTCGGTGATTCACAGTCGGGTAGTTAACTCTTGTAAATGTGCACGGGCACATAGATACTGGATGGGTTGCAATGAAAACGGTGCCAACTATGAGGAGGCATAGAAGAAAATAAACCATGCCACCTGATGGTTTATTTCGCAACTTTAGCTTTATATTCCCTTTTTTTGCACTGTTTGTCGTTTTCCTCTCCGACCCGTCGACGGGAATGTGCACATGCACGTGTGGTTGCATGTTCTGTACTTTAACCTACTGCAATTACTCATTCACATCCCATGGCAGAGGAACGCAGACACCGTGGAATAGTTTGTTTCGATAGACTGTCTAGGGGTTGATCACAACAATACCCTTACCCTGTGGTAAAGCATATCACGGTGTAATGTGAACACACAAAAAAAAAACAAGAGTTGAAAAGCTCCCGGTATCTGATTGAAATACGAAGTAAGTACGATTACATAAACCGGCTCATAGTCGGCTGAAAATTTGTTGATTTTATTTCCATCAGCGAGAGAGGGAGAGGCTAAGACTGGCTTTTGTTTGGAAAGGAATGGAGGAAAAAGTTTATATTCAACATTGCACTTGGGTGCGACTGGCTATTTGCCCTTATTCTGTTTCACTCCTGTAATGTGGGGTGGTTGTAAAATGAAACTAGTGTCGCATCCCATTACTTGTGCGCTTTATTGCACTGGGAAAAGTTTTTATTTAGAGGACGTAAGGACCCTTTAAAGTATGGAAACTACCATAAGAAATTGTGATTATTTTTTTAAAATGGGAAAACTGTCTCCTCGTTGTCTGTGATTTCACTATTTCGAGTTACAGTCAACATTTAAGCTCTACAGATAAAAATTAAAAAAAAAATGCGTATAATTATTCACATTTTTAAAATTAATGCATAAGCATTTTAAAAATATTATGGGGGACAGGACATGTAAAATACTATCAGCAAAAGCTGTAGATTTTTAATTTTTAATAGATTTTTGTATCGTCTAATCTGATCAGAGACTGATTGTGGGCATGGTATTTATAAACAAGTTCGAAACCGGAAATGAATAAAAATCAACTCACCTTTGAGCGTATCCCTCCAGATCGGCGGTTTGATATTGGTCTTTGAAGTTCAGTTAAGTTTTTATTTTTACTTTTTCGATTTCAATTAGTTTTTCTTATTTGCACTTTCACAAGTTTTTGATTTTAATTTTTTTTTTAAATTTACAATTTAAATTAAAATAAATTCAAAATGTTGGAACAAAAAATAATCTAACTACAAAAATTGCACTTTCGTTTCTTTAAATTCGATAAAAATATATTTTTTAACTTTATTTGTTTTTTTTTCTCTCCCCTAATCTTACACAAATAATTTACAAAATTTAGTCTCAAAATTTAAATTATCACATTTTTTTGTTCAGAAATAAATGAAAACACAAGAACCAATCGCGCCAAATTTATTTGATTGATTTCATTTTCAAATCTCAGAGTTTTCGATTAGCTTTGGAAATAGCTGACAAACAAAATTACACTTCTTCAGTCGAGTCAGTTAGTTAGATCGAAAAGCAGACACAAAACGTGTTAGTGGCCCCTGTAAATGCCGTTCATAACATAATACACTGTTGATTCAATTAAGCACAACAAAACACATCTCAAAATTCAAACAACACACAACAATGCCACTGCCATGCAAAGCGATGGGATGTATCTCCGGCACATTTCACACAGTTGCACAAGAAATAAAATCACTCAGCAGCGCCCAATGTAACCACGATTACAGTCAAGTGTAAATGTAAAAATCTGCTTAATTTACACGAAAACACATCCTCGATGTAATGTCAGTTTGCTAGGGCAGCCAGGATGTAAGGATAATAATAATAACAACGCTCTCGCACACACAAGATGTAGAATATTGCGTCCTTACTGTAGGAGCATTCGCGTTCAACTAAACAAAATCTGATTTCAGACTCACATAATACCTGATCCTGTCTCTAGGATGGAATGGAATTTTATTATTATTTTCGTTTTGGACGTACAGTACATTCTGTGTGTTTTTTTTCTGTTCTCATTCGTGCGATACTCCTTCTGGTTCGCTTTTTCTCTGTATGTTGGCTGTTGCTATTGCTGCAGGAGTAAGACTGGTTGGTGTTGGGATAACGTTGGGGTTGGTATGGGCAGCCATGGCGGCGGCGGGGGGGAGCGAGGTCGGTGTTAGCAGCGCAGTGCCATGGTAAAGGGCAATAACAGCAAGGAACATAAACAGAGAATAACTAGTGCACTGGCAAGGCACATGCAGGGAGAGCAGCACACCAAGTCTACATCCACTAACACAGAACCTTTAAAGCCAAAGGAACAGAGCACAGCAACAGCAGCGGCAACAAACCGAGGAATCGAAGTGAATGTAAGAACACACAGCCACAGTCTCCGTGCACACACGCCGCGCACACTTGTGCAACGGGGCAAATTGCATGAACTTACACTCCCACACAGAGTTCGACTTTCAAAATCGCGCTCTCCAACATGTAAACACCAGACTGTAAGCGGACCAATGTTGCCGGCCATGGATGCAACTCAGGCGCACACAAACTGTCTGCGATTGTGTGCGAGGAACCACGGACGTGTACACACGGTGGTGGCTCTCTCTTGGCTCGGTGTGTTCGCACGAAAAGCTAGTTTCCATCGTGCACGCGTACTCACACCGGCACGGAACGGCAGCAGCGAGGACTGACGATGACGACGCCTCTTTCTCGATGGAAATCGCTCTCCGGCGTTGTGCCTTCGTCAGAGTGCATACAAGTTAAGTTAGCGGTGTAAAAGGAACACTGTAAATGCAAGGACATACAACTACATGCGCACAGAGACTTTCCGTGAAACGCGAGCACATGGTTTGCATAGCTTATGCTCCACATCTCCACATTCCTCGTGTTTTGGGCCGACTGCTGAACTCATACATGCAACCAGTTAACAGTGTGGCGCTCTTTTACGATTCACAGCGAGATGCATCTCTTGCTTATATGAATTTTTGTTTCTCTTTAAGGTTGCCCTTGCTGGTCGAGGTAAACGGTGACTGGCGGTAACAGTCATGAGAATGATCGAAATGCGCTTAGGACTTAAAAGGAAGATGCTTGATAGCTGTTTGTGGTTTTTAAAGTGACCGTTATATTACCACATTTTGTTTGTTCAATGCTTCATAAATTTCTTCTCTTCCATAATTTTCGAAGTACTTGTTTCGGTGGAGTTTTTGTGGGAGTGTGATAGTGTTACTCTCCCCGATCAAGTTGCTTGTGCGATGATCTATTTTTATAAGTTGTTGTAAGCTATTTGCGTTGTTGCGTATTTGCGTTGCTATTGTAATTGTTGCAATTTCGCTTGGAATAAATTTAGAGACGATCACGTGAAGCTACAGGGCTAGAAAATAATTGGATTTGAAAGACGTTCCAAATTAATAAAAAAAAAAGTGATTTAGATAGAAAACCCACACTTTTGAAGGAAAATTAATATATTTTCAGATCACATTCGGCATTCATGCCGAAAGAAAATTTATGTGATGGATTTCGATGTCGATTCAACTTTTAATTCCACGTGTTGTTCGAATCTTGCATCGGATGGAATGGAATATGGTTTCTTAATGAAGTCGGTTTTGACAATTATCTTTTCATCTCAAACTTGGCCATAATTTTTCGAATATTCCATTGCAAAGCAACAATACTTGTGCCTGTGAATTGTACAAAAAAGGATTTTTGTAATACTCAAGGATTCGATCGCTATATGTTATCCTATCCTCATTCTACGTTTCTTGACCAGGCGACTTAAATTTATGACAGTTAAACTATATGTGGCTGAAGATGCAAATCTAAGTACAGTTTACTAATACGTCATGCAACAAGCTCAAATGGCGGTCATGGCCTTGTAGCTCTGTAAGTCGACTCCTACGCACTTCAACCTGCGGTATCCACCATAGGTCCGATTCCCAGTACGAAATTTTTCGATTCATTGATAATGCTCAAAAAGGTTCTCAAACTGTATCGCTCTGTGTCGACATGTATCTGCATATCGCTTCCACTAGTGAAAGTACAATAGCAGGCACAACAAAAGTGGTTGTTTTAGAAACTAGGTCCTGGTTCTGTACGGGTTTCAACGCCACCCATATTATATGTATACACGTATTATTATAGATAAGTGAAAATTAGAGATCGGACCTTGTTCAACGTTTCACTAATGATACCCAAAGTTTCTGTGCAATGGAAATTGTGACCACGGTTATAGCCTTAGACATCTGCAACAGTTGGAGTATATTTGATAACAGTTACAGTTTCTCATATATAACACTTAGATGGACTACCAACATCATCAACATTGTCTAATTGTAGTAGGATCTACTTGTAACAGAATAACAATTTTTATGATAATTTCTTTAAGGTTGTACACTTTTGCTTCAATGTTAAGCGATCCTTAATTTGAATATTTGTTCAATCTCGGCTGCCTGTTCTGTTTGGCGGATCACCATTTGCACATGTAATTCTCAGCTCATGTAATTCACATAAAACGCACTCCACTACACCGGTCCCAGGTGATGGTACCTGGGCGAGCATAATTTCTTATATTTTGACCGTAGAAATCTGTACACCCAGTGCAATATATGACGGGAATAAATAATACCATAAACGCAAAAATGCGGTGACGCTGAAATTTTTAATCTTCTTCTTCGATTGGCGCTACAGTCCGGGGTGGACCTGGGCCTCAACCAACATGCCTCTCCAGCCAGCACGATCTTTCGCCAGCTGCCTCCAGTTGCGCACACCAAGTTGGTTGAGGTCCTTTTCCACTTGTGTGCGCCATCTAGTGCGAGGACGTCCTCTGTTGCGCTGTCCCAATGGCTCGGTGTCGAAGACTCTTCGGGCCGGAGCTGTGGTGTCCATCCGCTCTACATGACCTAGCCATCTTAAGCGTTGGATCCGAAGACGCTTAACTAGGTGCATGCCGCTGTACAGCCCGTATAGTTCGTGGTTGAACCTTCTCCTCCAAACGCCATCAACGCAAACAGGACCAAAGATCGTACGCAGAACTTTTCTCTCAAAACAACCAAGAGCTTCTTCATCCGCTTTCAATAGCGTCCATGTCTCTGCGCCATAGAGCAGGACTGGGATGATCAGGGTTTTATACAAAGTCAATTTGGTGTTTCGAGAGATGGCTCTGTTACTCAATTGCCTCTTGAGCCCAAAGAAACAGCGATTGGCAAGAGTAATTCTGCGCTTGATCTCGGTACTGGTGTTGTTGTCTCTATTTACTCCGGAGCCTAGGTAGACGAAGTCCTTGACTACCTCAAAGTTTCTGCTGCCCAATATGACGCTCTGTGCGAGACGTCGGTGTTGTGCGTCCTTTCGTGATTACAGCATGTACTTTGTTTTGCCCTGGTTTACCGCTAGACCCATTTTAGCCGCTTCCGCTTCAATGCCAGCAAACGCCTCATTGACGGCTCGCTGTGTTCGTCCAATCACGTCAATGTCGTCCGCGTATGCAAGCAGTTGAACGGACTTTTGGAAGATCGTGCCTCGGGTGTTGACGTTAGAGTTTCGCACGATCTTCTCAAGTATGATGTTAAAGAAGTCACATGACAGCGTGTCGCCTTGCCTAAAACCTTTTTTGACATTGAAGGTCTCGGTGAGTTCGTTACCGACCTTGATGGAGCAGCGAGAGTTCTCCATCGTCATCCTGCACAGCCTGACGAGTTTGGCAGGAATGTCAAAACTAGACATGGCGCTGTATAGCTCGTCTCTATGCACGCTGTCATATGCGGCCTTGAAATCGACAAATAGGTGGTGGGTGTCGATCTGCATCTCTTGAGTCTTTTCCAGGATCTGCCGGAGTGTAAATATTTGGTCTATTGTGGACTTTCCTGGCCTGAAACCGCACTGATAAGGACCTATCAGGTTGTTGACAAAGGGTTTCAGGCGTTCACACAGAACGGCAGAGAGTATTTTATAAGCGATGTTAAGGAGGCTGATCCCTCTATAGTTGGCGCAGTCAAAGGGGTCTCCTTTCTTGTGGACCGGACAAACGACGCTGAGATTCCACTCATCGGGCATGCTTTCCTCCGACCATATCTTACAGATGAGCTGGTGCATGCGCCCAACCAGGTCATCTCCAGCTGCCTTAAACAATTCCGCGGACAATCCGTCCGCTCCAGCAGCTTTGTTCGACTTCAGTCTAGATATCGCTATCTTAACTTCGTCTAAGTCGGGGGGACGGAATTCGTGTTCATCATCGTCCAAATTGAGTGAAACATTCTGCCTGACAGCGGAATTTGTGTCGTCATCGCCGTTTAACAGTCTACAGAAATGATTTTTCCAAATTCTCAGCATCGACTGCGATTCTACTACTAGTTGTCCATTTTCGTCCCTGCAGGCTTCGGTCCGAGGTCTATATCTTCCTGATACTTGTTTTACCTTTTGGTAAAACTTTCGGACCTCCTTCCTGTCGTAACACCTCTCCATCTCCACGACCGCGCGCTTCTCATGCTCTTTCTTTTTCTTTCTGAGAAGCCGGTGCTCTTCCCTTCTCTTCTGTTCATAGAGCTCACGAACAGCTCTCGTTGTTCGATGCAGCGTTGCCTTGTAGGCCTCCTGCTTGGCTGCATGTACCTGCCTGCACTCGTCGTCAAACCATGGGTTCCTTCTGGGTGGTGTCGTGAAACCCAGCACATCAGTGGCAGCTTCTTTGATGGCTTTTTGACAACGTTTCCATTCTTCTTCTATTGAATGTGCAGGCAGCGTCGAACTTTCAGAGAGTTTCAGGGAGACTCGGTCGGCAAAGTTCCTAGCGGTCGATTGCGATTGTAGCTTTCCGACGTCAAACCGTAGTGTTCTTTCTCGACTCCGTACTTCTCTCGATATCCTCATCCTTACCTTGGCTACAACAAGGAAATGGTCCGAGTCGATGTTGGCTCCTCGGAACGTTCGGACATCGAGAATATTGGAGGAGTGTCTGACGTCGATCGCAACGTGATCAATCTGGTTGACGGTTGATTGATCAGGAGACCGCCAGGTCCCCTTATGGATGTTGAGGTGTGGGAACCGCGTGCTCATCACAGAGAGGTTACGCCCCGAGGCGAAATCTACCAGCCTGAGTCCGTTTCCGGATGTGTTGTCGTGCAGGCTGTGTTTTCCGATGACTCTAGCAAAGATTTCTTCCTTGCCCAGCTGTGCGTTGAAATCTCCTAGAACGATCTTGGTGTCATAGCTGGGGCATCGATCGTATGTTCTTTCTAGGAGATCATAGAAGTCATCCTTGCTATCGTCATCCTTCTCCTCCGTCGGGGCGTGTGCGCAAATCAGGCTGATGTTCCCGAATTTAGCCTTGATGCGGATTGTTATGAGGCGCTCGCTGATACAATCAAAGCTTAAGACTTTTTGCCTAAGTCTGCCTCGAACAACGAATCCGCATCCAAATAAGCGCTGCCTTCCCTCTTTGTAGCAATCACCGTAGTAGATGTCGCAGTTTCTCATCTTCCTTTTGCCCGGCCCATCCCATCGCATCTCCTGGATGGCGGTGACATCTGCTTTGCAGCAGTCTAGGGCCTCCGCGAGTTCATCGGCTGCACGTGGTCTGTTCAGGGACCTCACATTCCACGTGCAGAACCGAAAATCATTGTCCTTTGATCGTTTGCTGGGGTCGTCAACTTTGAATCCGTCCATATCCGAGGCCTGTTGTCGGTTCGTAACCGTTGGTTTTTTGTGTGGTGAGGGAGTCAACCTCACGCACAACCTACAACTGGTAGGCCAGGCCCATTATTTGACCCTCGGGCAGAGGGGGATCGCTGCATACATTAGTTCACCACACAACGGTTGTTGTGATGGCTATCCAGGGGCGCCACGAGGAGGCTGTATGTCAACTTGACTTATGCACAAACAGGGATCGCGCTGGCATCCTACCAGGTTGGGTGCAGTCAGCCACTTTGCCCTGTGTACATAAGCCCATGCCCCCTGAAATTTTTAATGTTCCGCTTAAATTAACGGAAACTTTTGCGTGGATTTAAGACAAACATCCTAATTTAAACTACATCTTTTCTATTCCAAATGTTATGAAAGTGGATACGGATGCATTATCGTCAAAAAGCACCCTTTATTTCTGTAATATATGCAATTTGCCCTTCCTTCATTCATTCCCTGCAGAGTCCATTGACGTCTGTGCCAAAAACAAACGCAAACGGGCTCAAGGCGGTAGTGTTAACAGCAGAATTTGAACGCCTAAATTTATTGTAGCTATGCAACACTGCAATTGCACATTTCGTGACGCATTGATTATTGATTCAAGCTATAGCGGCTTTCCCTGTGAAAGCCTAAGGCTATATTCAAATGACTGCCAATTAACAATATTCAGATTTTTCAGTGATCTGCAGGAGTGTGGCAGTGCCGAACTGCTTTACAGTGCTAAATTTGTCAAATCAATCGCAAATTACGACATGTAAGCGTCGAATCTGTTTGCTGGTATACAAATTAACATTTTTCATTACGTACTAAGCGACCTAATTAGCTTCAAAAGAAAAGAAATACCGACCATGTGAATTCACGGCTGGATGATGCAGATGGTTGAGTGCCTGCCTTCGGTTACAGAAGTCCGAGGTTCAAAACACAAGTGAGAAAGAAAGTTTATATGCATTTACCTGCTTTTCAAATATGGTCCATTGCACATTTACTGTTGAGATCAAATTAAAGGCACTCGGTATTACAATGGACCAACAATTGTCTAAGTGTGCTGTAAATATCGCTGACAACGATGGCTGAAGTACTTTTAGGATGATGTTTTCGTAACAACTAATAATAAAAGTCGAACCTGACAGAAATTTCATTTATGAAAAATGTTCATTGTCATGTTGATCGCCTACGAATACATTACTGCGAAAATGGGTCTGTGGATTACATTCCAAAAGCCCATCATGGATATGGAACATAAAAAAAATGAAGAATAACAAATGCAGGCCTGCTTGATCATGTGAAATGTAACTAATTCACTGTACCCGACATCCGCCCCACCTGGTTCTTGTGGTGGAGCTTTAGTTCCTGTTTGTTTGACCATGTAAACCCCTCCCTAAAAGCAAATGTCAAGATATTATAGTTTGTTCATACGACTGACACTTGCACAAAAAAATTTGCCAATTGTGTACCCTCGGACCCGCGTCAGCAACATTTGGTGTAAGTTACTGAAAAAAGTTAAGACGCGAAAAAGTTAAGTAGTATGATTGCTCCTAAGTTAAGCCTCCTCCAGTAGCCAGTGCCTGACATGCAAAGTACAATTCACTAATAAATGCTTTTGCAATTCTTCAAAACAAAAAATTGTATTCTCTTGGCTAACAGGGGGGATTTACAGTTTGGTCCGAATGGCCAATTTAGAAGAGGAGAAGCTTGTTGCAGACAGAAGTACTCCTTGAGCATTGTTATTGACTGGTGGGACTGAAAATTATTTTTTATCTTACAGATCAGGGATCAAAGCAACGACGTCGAAGTTGAGGTCGACGCACATACCTCGCCACTAGTCCACAAAAAATAAGTGGATAAAAAAATAGTGAAAGTCATTTTAACGAAGGGATTTTTTATGTCATTATTCATTATTACGTTACTGATGCTTTACTCTTTAAGTTAAAATAGTCCTTCGATTCACGTACAAACTGGTTTCATTTGAAGTAGGTAACTACTGCAATTGAGTGGTTTGACTACTAACAAATTATACCTTTTTCACTTAATTTGTAAATAGTTTCCATCAGGCAGCTCTCATAACTAAAATTCCTTTCCTATCTACAGACTGGACTAAAGTTGGAAAATTGGAATTTATAGATCAACCAAACACAAACAAAAAAAAACTTAAGGGGATGGCTACTCGTACCATTACCCTTTTTGACAGAAATGCAAACGTAATTTACCGTAATGAAATAAATTCGTTCCTAGTATCGGACATCACTTGAATGGTTATTGTTTTATTTTAATGCGTGTATGGATGCAATTGCAACAATATTAAGAGGGCATAAGCGAAAAAGGTTACTATCCCAATTTAGCATTTTGGACCTTAAAAACAAGTTGCTTAACGTGGACAACGATTTGTGTTCCAAGTTAAAAGCAGAATTCGACCACGCTGCAAAATAAGTGATTCTAATGGAGTTATTTAAATGTTCAACAAGACAGCAAGAAAAAGGCAACAAATCAGTCTGCAGGAAGGAGAATCTCTATAATTCCAAAAATTGTAAAAGATGTGTAAGTTTTTTAGGGTTATTGTCTAAAAATTATTAGTCTTCCCAGAAACCGTGTCACCAGCACCACAATAATCTTTGCAAAAATAAAACAAAAAAAGATGAAACTCTCTCAATCCACGTGCTTTCTGCAGATCCCTCAAAATCAGTCAGCACAAAAAGAACCTCACTGGATTGGGAGCAAACCTGAATTGAGCATTCAAAGAGAAGAATGTTCAGATTAAAAGAGCGGCAAGAAAAATATGCTCCACAGTCCCTCCTCCGCGTGGTTCCCATTTCGCAAGCACGTGCTTGTTTCCATTCCATTTCACGGAAAATAAACAGAATCAGTAAACGTATTCTCGCCATCTGCGGAAGGATTTTCGACGGTAACCTGCTCTCGCAAGTGTCATCGTCCTTCTGAACGTCGCGGAGTTGGCGAACGGATTTCGTGTGTAGGCAGGGTGCTCCACTTCCATGTCGTTTCGGTGTTGCGTCAACATCGTGCTCATGTTGCTGGCAAACTCCCCTTCGAAGGGGTGGCATAGGACGAATCTCTATTTACGTGACCATACATCAAAGGACGTGCCAAAGTGCCATGGCGCGGGGATGTTTGCAGACAGAGGCTCTCTCTCCTTCTTCTGGGGAATGCGCGTGGATTACTAACAACCCTTGCGGAAATGCACAACTATACACGAGACTGGTGTGGGCGTTTTCCAGCTGCAAAGGACGTTCGCAGGAGCAGCATCGGCAGAGCATACAACAACGATGGTGCTCCTCCCCTCGACCTTTGATGCTATTCAGTCTCTGGTGTTGTTGGGTTACCCCCGGAAAAGGGTAGAGCAAAAAATAAAAAAAAACGACCGAGAGCAACAAACCAACGGGGAGCTGGAGAAACACCAACCGTTATGTTGTGCGGTTGTATCTATGCCATATGTTTAGTGCGCATAAATTGGGAGGGAGGTATTACGTTCGCTGCGCTGCTGCCGCTCTTTTTGTTGTTGCTGTTTCTGTTAGATTTAAGGGTAGGACCCATACACACACCCCCAAAAGTGATGAGACTGACTGCACTGTGCCCATTTGACCTCGGTGCCTGAGTTATATAAGGGAGCTGTGTGTGGCTGATGGGTGTACTACGTGACATAGTGTTGGTTACGATGTTTATGGTGTAAAAGTAGTTTTCCCGCTGGTTTGCTTTTATTTTCCTCTCGTCATGTGTTGCTTTGTGTATGTTCTCTGTTGGATATTGCTTCTTTATTTTCCCTGTTTTGGTTTGACTGTGTTGCTCTCCACCCATCGAACTTGGGCACTCTCTGCATGTTGCCGACTCATGTTTCCCCACGTGAAGGGGAAATTCTTGCATGCTGCTGACGAATTATTAGCAAGGACTAGCAAGATGCTGGATGGTAACATATTCTGGACATGGTTGATGGGTTGCATGTCTTTGAGGCATTCGCGGCGGACAATGGTCACCACGAGTGTAGAGGGCGTAAATGCTTAACATAGTTTCTAATTAGATTTTTGGCTTCTCGGGCTGGGTGGGTGTGGAATAATTGTGGTCCATTTAGTCACTTGCACAAATCGCACACTTGTCCATTATTGAGGATTCTTGCACGGTCGTATTTGCTTCCAGAAACATGCCGCTTCATCTCACAACAAAAAAATATAATTAGAGCAGACATACTTACAATTCCTGACGTCAGCGCATCGAGAAGTTGTTGAGACAAACAGTAGTTTTACATTTTTGCAGACATTCTGTTTGACATGTGTATGTCTGAATATCAATCAATGCTGAAGTATCCATCGGCATACATGAGGAGTGAAGTGTAAGCTTTGACGGCATCGAAGTGAAGCTTGGTGTTAATGGTGATGACTTACGCATGATTCCTATGCACTGCTTTCAAGTGCTTCATCGAAGACTGGTGAATAATGAAGATTTTCCCATGTTCCTCCGCATTAATTTCCTGAGTGAATGTGAAAATATGTTTGCTGGCGAATGGTGGTATCAAAGAGCAAATAAAGGTTCTCATCGATTTTAATGATTTCTTGTGTGTCGTGTATCCTGAAATGAATTTATTGCAGACTATGGCATCGTCTGATAACAGTGGATCAAAACAGAGATTTCCTTTAAAAACAGCATTCATTCAACCCTTTTAATGCGAAATGTGTAGTTGGAGTAGTTCAATTAAACATTTTTGAAGTTTTTCTCCTTGAAGGCAACCAGCTAAGAAAGACAACAATTGGACAGTGGAAATTCGAAAAACCAAATTAGATACCAAGGGAGTTGTGAAAAGCCCAAATGAAAAACTCCAACCGGGCGATATTGTTTAAGCACCCAAACTACACCTGAAACGCATTTTTTAAGGGGTGTTGAAGGCCCTGTGAGTGTACCAAATATGATATCAACCAAGGAAGACTGTCAGTCCTAAATCGTTCTTTTCAACCCAGAAAAATTTTAGTTCAATTTGCTTTGCAACTTTCTTAATAACAAAGATGCATTGCATCACAAAAACGAAACACATTTCCTCAATATCCAACTGATCCACTCATGGATTCATAATGACGAAAGCAAAAATATTTTTGCGAAAAGCTATCAATGTCTAAAAGAGCACTCAAAAAAGTCATGCATGCACCACGCATTAAGTGATTGGAAAGAGTTTGGGGTGTGAACTTTAGATGTGGGAGTCGATACACAAACTTACAATGCCCGGGTACAATGTGATAGCCAACCGAATTTGAAAAAAATTTAAATGCAAATTACAACAGCACAATAGCGAGAAAAATGATAGAGTAATCCTAAGCGACGAAATAAAAATGCTGCCAGAAGCATTTTTTTCCTCAAGCGCTCAATGTTGAATCATAGTTTACATCAATTTGACATTTTTTGACATCGTTCGAAAATAATTCAAAAACTAAAATATTTGGCATTGAAAATGTGTTATTCTTCACTTAACGACTGCCTAATGTAAACTAGCCTAAAAATAAAATTAAAACATTGCGATCTCAATAAAAGCAACATTTCTTGGAGCTCATCGATAAGAGCATCTTAAATATTAATTATATAAACCTCAAAAAATGTGACATTTGATGAACCGAAGGAATAATTGCGTCGAATCCTGTGAAAAAATATCTACGATTTTGACCGCTACGAGGATATGAACGATTGAATTGTCGAAAACGAAATCGGTTTTGGAACTATTACTTGCAGCAATTCGCTAGCTGGAAAAAGAGTGATGTCGGAAAACCAGTTGAATATCTTGATTGACAAAAGCTAACGCAGGAGCTGCAATTCAGTCGATAAACATTTGTCTCCAAGGAGCTTAGAAAATAATTGTGTATTTATTAAAACAAGATTTAAGGTGATTTTGCGGAATCTAAATAAAAATATGAACTGGATAGAATTACGGATCCAAAAAATGCTCATGTATGTACTTGAAAGAGAAATGATTCTTGATCGTCGATTTGATTTTTTTTTTATTCAACTCGTCCATGAGCTTAAGGCAGCTGTAGCTTTGACTACTGATGCAATAATTTCTTTCCCTTGGACATAACATAATTGACCATACAAAAGTAGCAACTGAATTAATATAGTTTGTGTATAAGACAAATTATTTAAACATTTTCGTAGATTTGGCTGACAATAGTAAAGATTCTTGGTGACAAAATGAGAAACATCAGCTTACTTAATTCACACCAGTTTTCGTTTTTCTATGAGGCTTCAAAGGTATAAGATTGCGCATTCATTATTAGTGTTAGTGTACCATCAATTATGAACTTCGTACATAGCAGCTTTCATTTTGTCATAATCTTAGACATGTATTTTTAGAAAATATATATAATTTCATGTTACTTGCGAAACGAGCATTTGACAAAAAAGAAGCAAATTGTAGACAAATCCTATTTTTTTGCTGTGAGCATAGTTTGATGCTTAAATAAATGAATTTGGATTGTAATTCCATTTAATCCACAAATGATGCGCTTGCAAACAAAAAATGCAACAGTAGCTAATGTAAAAGTTTAAAAAATTAGAAAAATATGCTAATATTTTCGGATATTAACATTCACGCAATTATAAACTTTTTTATCCGAAAACGATGTATGTGCATATACACAGGGTTCTTGCTTGTATACTTAGAATAAGCATATTCTGGCAAGAGTATTCTGAAATCATGAAACTTATTACAAATATTATAGAAACTAAATCTGATATCTAACTTGCGAAGAGAGTCCTTAAATAGTTACAGAATTCTCGAGAACATCACAGGTCTAGGCGTGACCTAAAAACATCTAAAAAAAATTGCACAATATGTATTATCGTATATGGACCTATGGGAGTTAATGCCGTGGGGTATATATGGTTTTTGTAGAAACAAGTTGGACAAAAACGTCTACGTACAAATATTTAAAGATAATTTAAGAGCTAGTGGAGATAGAATAACTTTATACTGCTGCTCCATCAGCCCACGCCATCTATCATCCCCAATTCTAAATCCCACCGAGCACTTCTAGGGCACTTTAGAGCAGAAGCTCTGAGAACATCAGATCTAATGCTAAAGTTGCTTAAAAGAACTCAATTCTGAGGAGTGGAATAAGATGCTAATAAGGCTTGTGTCTTCGATGAAATATCAGCTAAGAGATCTCCACGTTAAAGCTTACACCAATATATAGAGAACCATACCGTGCCATGTGTGTGCAATTTTTTATGTGGATATATGGAGAAGTGTTGTATGGCTTGATTTATATCTTCTGCGTGATAGAAATAATCAGAAAAAAAAACCAAACAAAAGGCAGGTAAAATGTATTCGAAACAACTTTTAAAATATTAAAAACTGCACTCAAATTCATGCTGTGTTTGTACAATATGTTGATGTAGTGTAGGTGTACATTGTACATTACGATAATAAATACTAACTTAACGTAACTTATAAAAACTTATATTAACGTAACGCAAAACAAAACTATTTACAACAAGGCAGTAGAAACGGGAAAAAAAACCAAGTAGACCGGGCATTCTGACGGTGACTTTTAATCAGGATAGACGTTTATTTTAATGTGGAATATTTATCGAATTTTAACCTAACTTCCATTTACTTTATGTAGGTACAAACAGTTATCATCAAAGAATCTTAGGAGGTCGACTAGACGAGAGTTGCTGAACTTGAATGCTTCGTTGTTCGTTCTTATATTGTGGTATACAATGTTGTTACAGTCGTCAACTATTTTGTCCATTCCGAAAAAGCTTCTGATGTGGCTTGTAGTGAGGAAGAGGTCATCAGGATTAGATCGTCTTGTTGAGAGTTCGGCTATTATTTCATTGAGGATGTTCTCCAGGTTGTTGCTGAAGTTGATGGTGGACTGGAATATGCGCCGCTATTGTTGTAGATACTATATGTCCAAATAGATTTGTTGTTGACGGTTGAGGCCGGTGATGTTCTCGAAGCACCTTCGTTCGAAGAGTCGGAGTTTCTATTTGGTGTGGTGAAATGTGGAACTTGTACATACTCTTTTTTATCTCGTAAGGTGTGTACTCAGGATGCATGGCGATGGCGGCATTAAGCTGGCATATTTTGCGCTATAATTTCACTATCTCCGTCTGTGCACAGCTTTTCCATTTATAAAAAGGCACGAAATTTAATTATTTTTGTTTACTTAATTGGTTGCTATAAACACAATTAAAATCATTTTTCTGTTTTATATCACTTTGGATTCGTGATGTACTATACATTATATATAAGATTGAGGCACATTTATAAAATTAGTTGTCAGTCGAATCTGGGAAAAAATCCCACCGATGAATCATGTGTAAGTATAGAGTATAAACACAGTGAGTATTAAATAACAAAAGCTTATAGAATAAACATCCCCCTCTTTCCGAAGCACGGGACAATATATTATTATTGCCTACACAACGAAATATGGAATGGTTACAGAATCACATCTAGACTAATAGTATGTCTCACCAGACATCATCAGTCCAGCAAGGATGATCCAAATTTGCATGTTCCACTGACGACACTCTTGCCGATTGCCAATAGACACTTATCGCATGCAAAGTTACTCATTCCACAGTCATGTGCAATCGTCAAGAAATCATCCAGTTAATATTCCTTGGCTTCATTTAGAACACAACACTACAACAGAACAGAGTCTGCACACACAGACCGCCTTACATGCAAATCCAATTCACTCGGTTAAAAAGGACGTAGATATTCCAATTTTCAACTGCAATCGGGAAACGAATTGAAATTCTCCTCCTTCCTTCGAGAGCCTGTAGGACAAAGTATTTCTTCAATCAACTGCACCAGAGACGTTTCGATACAAGTGGTTTCTTAGGGAGAGAAAAAAATTAATCAATTCTGATGAAAATATGCAATTACAATGCCTGGGAAAACTCCATCATGAACAACAACCACAATGCATTCTGGTGATCCCCTCGCCCAAGTCGCCCGACCAACGTCCGTTCAGGCAGGAAGCCCCTTCATTCAACGGGTTGAATTGGATAAGATATTTCATTGCCTTCGCTGTAAGAATAAGAATTTGTTTTGGCTCTCAGCCAATACTCAGTTCATCGACAATTGCTGTGAGGAACGGAGCAATGAGTTAGGACATTCCTGATGGTGTACAGAATGCTGTGTGTGTGCGAGCGTGCGTCAGTAGTTTGCATGACCAATTGTGGCCAGAATATCGGATGGAATTAACTTGGTGAAAGTTCTTATTTTTCCCTAAACATATTTTCATTTTTCAGATGCTTGTGGTTGGATGAGATACTTTTGTGGAAAGTTGGTTTCTTTTGATGAAGGCTATCAGGATTCAGATGGATTCTGTCCTGCCAACTGACTTTTTTGGAATACATTACGATTGAACGTATTTGAGAGAATTAAATGAGAAGAAACTGGATGGAGACGACCACGACTACATCGGTGGTGAATTGTGGCAGAGAAGCCAAAGACTTACTTTAAGGATAATGCAGTACGCTAATAAGGTGGAATGAGTTCTCCTTCTATTTTCGTGCTTTTTACAAATCGGTGTCCAATAATATGGTGGTTGGCCATGTCGCCTCGTACGTTGGGTATTCGGGATATTCGAAATTTACGGCTTCACCTCTTTTTGGTCAGGTAGTATAAATGCCAAAAAACGCTACTAAAACTTGACAATACGAAGTTTCGTTTGCAGCTTTTAAAATTAAGCTTCCATACGGACCGAATGAAAAGCATCACTAGTAGAAGGCTAGACGCAACGTCAGTTTTCAAAGTCCCCATTCTGGGAAAAAATATCAAAAGCAGCTATCTTACGTAGAGGACTATAATTTACTAGGAAAAAAGTGAACGAAACTTGACGAAACTGAAAGTAGTTTGATCATAGTTTTTTTGCTAATGTATAACTGATGGATTGCTGAAGTGCAACCACTCTGCTTAAGATTATGGTTGGGTTTTTACAAGTTTCCATTAATTTAATTTTTTTATTTAGGTAACTCTGCACAAGTAAATATGAACTTATAAGTTTGTACAGGAAATAATTTTAACAACAATGTTTACTTATTTTTACAAATCTTCAAAGGAAAAATTACAAAAGGAAAGGAAATAAAGAAGGGGAAAGAAGTAAAATTAAGAAAAAAGAAAAAGAAGATGAAAGTTAGAGAAAATAGGAACGTAAAGAAAACGAATTACTTAAACCATTGTTATTTACTTGTAAGTTGGTAATTCGTTTCATAAAATTCAAAACGTTTTTTTCCAAAATAGTTTCCTACACCTACTCTACGGTTTGAAAATAAAATATTTTTAATTTTTTTACACGATTTTATTCCATTTAGCACGTTTTAAAATTGTTTGTGCTTTTTTGGCGAAGTATGTTCTTATCACAAATCTAAGGGAATTCCCTTTTTGCGCGTGCAAGTAAATGAAATGTGAAATGTGTTAATATTTTGTGAATTATCAATGCCACCAGACGAGTTTGGTAAAGGAATTTTTTATTGGCAAATTCGTTTTTCCGACGTTACAGTAAATTAAATATTTGGTCTTAAAAAATCCTTGCTTTTCACTTATTTTAATAGGTTTTAGAGATTAGGAAGCAATCACCTATTTTTGCATACGGTCAATGTGTTTTTTTACACTTTTTTTTTGGAATCAATCTACCGTGTAAAAACAGAATTAGGTGTAAATGAATGAACAAATTTCACAACCGTATAAAATCACAGGAAATACGTATGATTTAATAAGCTAAGATGTTCGTTAAAGATGATTCCAAGTTTTTTTTTGTTGTTGGGGACATATTCGATATTACTTTTGTTAGTGCGCATATTTCCTCAGCTTATTTGGAGAGCCTTAGTTTTGGAATGCTTCAAGGGTAATTGATTCATTGACGACCAAATAAATAAGGGGTTTACATCTATATTAAGATCACGTGCGCTAGCCTGCTAGCTTTGCATCATCAACGTAGATATGATGCTCACAGTATTTTATGATTTGAGATATATCGTTTATGAATAAAACAAACAGAAGTAGGCCTAAAACTTATCCTTGGTGTACGTCTGTGGGCACAGGTAAGATTTTTGAAAGAAAGAAAGAAAGAAAAATTGTGACTTCAACTTGTATAACAAAATAGAATCATTGACAGAATCAGATGCTTTTGAAAAATCTAGAAAGACAATGACAGACATCACATCGCAGTCGGGTCCAGATCATATATCGTTGGATATTTTTAAAAGCGCTGAAATGCAGTTATTCTCACTACGAAATCCTTATTGTAACTTCGTCACTAATTTCTCTTTATCTAAAGGCTCATACGTATGAGCGGCGAATTGCGAATGAGAACTTTCAGAATCAACCTTTTTCCAGCAAACATGACGTGCTTACTTATGACAGGCAACATTTATTTTCACAAATTTTGGGCTAATGCCATTAAGTGGATTCCGTAGTTACTTGACCACATGTCGTTGTGCATTTCGATAACATCATCATCATCAAATGTTATCTTGAAACAAACAAATCACTTTTTATTTGCTTGCAATATTGTCCATGCTTTTCCTGAATAGAACGGTACTGAGTTGTCCAGCGTGGTGCATTAATCCAATTAACTTAGAGCTCTGGCAGTGGAGATAGAATTCTGTAAGGCTGTCCTAACCTCAATAAAAAACTGATGAATTATCCGTTTAATCTTCATGAAAGGACAGAACCTTTTTCTAATTCATGTGACGCTATTCTACAGACCCAGCTGAAGCTGATCCTCAACCAATAAGTCTCCACCTCGTCCCTTCACATTGCACAGACCAAGTGGATTAAGGTACAACTTCACTCATGTGCGCCACCAAATCTGGGGTCCTCTACTGAGTTGTTACATATGTAGGTCAATTTAAGCTGAAACAATAATTTGAATGGAATATTTCAACATGTAGTTATCGAGATTATGCCAATTGCGGAGACAATGAGCTCGCTGAAACACAGAATAAAAGGTATTATGTTCCCGTGTTTTATTTTTAAAATATGAAGCCACTTGTTTATCGCATATCAAAATTAGTACAAATGGCATAATAACCATTGTAGATTATGTTTAAATTCCACTATAAGCCCGTGAATAATTAAAACTTTTTCAGATGTAAGACATATTTCACAAATTTTAATTTTTAAAACAACATTTCGTGGTAAAGTGTGTAATATAATGAAGTCCTATACATAGGTATCAATATATACCCCAAAGAAGGGCATAAAATCATTTGAACTATTTTTATACACAATTTAATTCAATAATTCCTCACAATTTGTCTCCATTGTGTGAGAAAAAGACCTCTATTACAGAAAATGGTAAACTAGTGACGTCATGCAGCTTTGACAGCAAATTAACATATTCCCTGGTATTCTGTGTATCATGGGAAAGTCCTTAGTATCTAGAGAAGCAGAAGAAAAAAATGTATATCGAAAATAAATTGTTAAACCTCTTAACAAAATTTTGTTCAACCACAGACTAAGACACGACGCGACGACTTTCAAGTCTCAAAAGAATTTGGAGTAGGTGGTAGTTGACTTTGCAGTCTACAACAACTGCTCGCTTAAGCCAACAGGCATCGTCGTCGCTGACATCCACCAAGGTGTAGTATGCTGTCTAACTTAGGCAAACCTTTCTTTCATGTTGACATTCTTTCCTTGGATAATCTTATTTATATACAAGAAATTACAATCCCCACGTCAACGCATATAGCATTGTCTAATGATCCTGTAGACGTCCATTCTCAAGATGCCATGTTGAACTTAAGCACTCAACACCAATATAATCCCTATTCCCTACTACTTCCGATACATCAAAACTGTCTCAGTTCATAAGACGAAAGCACACTTGTTACAGAGATCAAGCCACATCTCTGAAATATGAAGAACTTGCTCGCCTGCCTGTGAGTCCATCTAATGTTGTTCTATTGGCATACCAAGCAACCCCCTCAAATAAAGTGACCTAAGATGTATGATAATCAGGCGAATTCGGAAAATCTTCCCGTCAGTCGCCCATCCCACAGCAACCACAACCAATGCACAAACCTTAAAGATTACATGCAGTCCAACACATCCGTTATCCATAAAACCGAACTACCCCCAAAAACTGTGTGTGCGCCTGTAAGGAGATATGAAAGAGGATAAGAGTTTAAGACTAATTCCACATACTAGAAGATAAATTGTTTTTCTGTCTTGGGAATCTTCAGTCATGTCTTTGCCGAAGGAAAGGGAGCTTCTTGCAGGATATTCATACACTCGCACCCATATCACATTCCATCTAAAATAGAGGATGTTGTCCTGTCATAGAGCCAATTGATTCTGTCGTCAGATTTGTTTGTTCCTTACTTGCATCCATCCAGCCATCCATCGGTGGGATTGCAACCGATTGAGTCCTTGATGTGCTCGTCTTTGCATGGATGCATTATACAAACTTATTTGTGAGCTCCTTTCATCATCTCGTGCATATCTCCTCGCCGCCCCGGCTCCTACTTGCGCACAACACACTCGCACTCGCATTCGCCTGAGGAAGTACAACAAACGACGAACGAGGGTCTTATCTCTTGGACCGACGATGAGATGGATGGAAAAATTTCACATGCATGAAAAAACTCTTGCGGATGCTTAGTGTAAACGTCTATACTTTCGATGCGAAGGATGTTATAAGACAATGGCTATCTGCAATCGACAAAGGGATGACTGTGGATTCCAGTTGTGGCAAAGAGACAAATAGGATCCCTTCTATTTGGACGTGATCAAAGATTTTTATACAGCGCATAAGAGTTTGGCACGTTTCAAAGATCCGACGACTGTGTGCTGGTGAGTCGTCGACTGGACAGGGAGATGCTTATTGGAGGTACAAGAAATCCTCAAAGTAGAGGCGAAAAAAAAGGATGTTTTGAATCAACAACGAAGCGGCTGGGTGATGTCACACGGTGTTCAATGACGTGGGTAGCTAGTCAACCAGTGCACTTTGCCCGTGTTGGAGTCACACAAAAAAGAGAGAATCAATTTATTTGATCTACTGTAATGACAGTTTAATAGTTTTGACAACAGGAATTGATAATTACATATTTTTACCAATTTTCCAGCCACCAACATTTTTTGTTTTTTTTTCCATCGACGGAGCACTCTCGCTGCCTCTAAAGGTCGGTCACGAACTCACCGAGAACTTGGATGTCAAAAAAAGCCTTAGACAAAGCCGCACCGACATGTGACTTCTTGACAGAAACTTCTTCTTAAGTGAAACCTAAACGTAAACCCCAGATGCACGATCTTCCAAAAGTCCGTTCAACTGCTTGCTTACACAAACGACATTGGCGTCATTGGACGAAAACAGCGAGCTGTCAATGAAGCGTCTAAAATGGGTCTAGCGGCAAAACAAGAATGACATCGACAGCTCGGGCGCCACAATAGGCAGCATAAACTTTGAGGTTGTCAATATCTTCGTCTACCTTGGCTCTGCCCTAAACAGGCATAAAAACACCAGCACCGAGATCAAACGCAGGGTAACTTCTTCCAAACGCTACTTCTTTTGACTCAAGAGGCAATTGAGTAACAGAGCCATCCCTCGAAACACCAAGCTGACTTTGAATAACACTCTGATCATCCCTGTCCTGCTCTATGGCGCAGAGACATGGACGCTATAGAATATTGAAAGCGGATGAAGAAGTTCTTGGTCGATTCCTGCTCTGTGCGACGAAAACAATGTTCACGACCCCACCTCTTTCGAGTCACTGACAATGCCCAAAGAGTATTTCCTGTCTAGAAAAAGCTTCTCAAACAAAGCCGTTCGGATTCGGCATTAAACTGTAGGTCCCTTCCACTCGTGAGAGAACAATAGCACGCACAACACGAGTGGTTGCTGAGAAGCTAGGCCCTGGCCCCCTGCGGGCTGTAGCGCCACGTTTTTTTGAACGTTTATTTAAGAAGAACATGTTCAATAGTGTTACTTTTTTCCCATCAATTTGTGGATCCCTTCCCAAGATAACTGCGCCGGATTGGCAGCCAAGAATGATCAAGACAATTTTTGATATTCTGCTCTGATTCACTCTCTTTGCACGAATTAAGTTATATAACCTAGGCTTGAGAATTTTAAATGTCTGTTATGGAAATAAAACCCACAACGTTCTTTGTTTAAAAAACTAACTGATAAAGTATTCCGTTTATTTAACGAACGGAATAAATTATCTCCCACATACTTTACGGACACATACAGTCAGTTATTAGAACCTAACATTAACCTAAGTACAATCTTTCCTCGAAATGTAACGCCTCTTCCTTTGTTCAAAAGGAAGAGAAATTGCGGTTATTTAGATCAGCATCAGGCCTCAGTTGTTTCCCATTGACATTGATCAAGCCCTGACTTACCAGTCTTTTTTGGGTTCATCCAAGGCTATGTTCTCTTAAATAATAGCTTCCTCGGATTTAAAAAGCCTCTTAGCTGAAGGCCTTGTGTCCAACCCACTTGATGGGTTCGAAATTGTGTAGTTGACGACCTTTGGGGCTACATCCACATCTCTACAGATCGTGGCATTTATGGTGGTGGGTTATAGACAGTTTCATATCCGACCAAGGATTTTTCTTTCAAAGCCACCAAGAATAACTTTTGCTGTTATGCTTATCGTCCAGTATCGGTTTCATACATTTTATAGTAGGACTTGCAACAGTATTGTAGGGTATGATGTTGAGCTAAGACAATGGGGCCATCCAGTTGTTTCTACAAACGTCGAAGCTACTGTGGTGTTCACGATTTCCTTCTATATCGTTGCTGACATACGCATTTTTAACTTCTCCGCCATCACTTCAATAATCGGATGTCTACCTGTCTTTGGTTCTCATTTCACTTTTAACTTAAACTGTCCCACCACCTCACGGCAAGCTTTAATCCGATTTACGAGCCGTCAAAGTCCTCGCAGAGTTCGAAACCTCCGACTCTATTTATAATAGACCCCAAACCCATCAACAGTCAAACGCCAGCCAATTTCACATGCGAAGTAAAGTTCTGATTTCACTTTCGAATTGCATGAATTTCATGTTGTCCTAGACCACGCATCCCTTGCACCACAATTCCATTTTCGCCCGAAAGTTACAACCAACAAGCATGGCATTTGGGCGCTGAGCAAACAGTAAATAGTTTCGAAACTATTGATTGCACTTTGCGAATGCAATCGCTTAACTTTTTCGCATTCAGATACAGGTGAGTCGAAGGATGCCGTAAACCCGCAACTCCTGCCGACTGAATGGGGGGAAAAGTTCGCTGGCACAGCATGTACCTTCCAGGAATGCGAAATATGTGCGATATGTAATCGGGTCTTTGGTGGCGTCCATCATTTCGGGTGGGAAACAATTCTAACTTTATCATGATTCTATAAATTCCCGTAGACACTTACACGTTTCCTCAAAATGGGAAGTCTGCTTAGACTAACACTGGGGCTATTCAGCTATCTGGGATGTGGTGCATCTGAGCCGTCAGATGAGTGAGGGTTGATGGCGAGATGAAATAAAATCCTTTGACGGACCGTACTCGTGATGTGCTCGTATACTCTTATAGCCACCAAGGACCGGTACGAAACGAGAAAACTCGAGCCAATTGTGTGCGGCAGTAAATGGTTGGTGACAGTTTTACAGTTCTCCTCTCGGCGCAGCAGCGCCATCAAGGACGAGGATAAATTCAATTTTCTCATTTTATCGATGGTATGGCATTACAACTGTTCACGAAGTTTTCTATGCGTCCCCTGATGGAAGTGTCGGCAGCAAATACCCGTCTGACATACCGGATGATGGGGCGATGTGTGCAGGGATGCTTTGTGCGCAGAGAATCCCTTAAGGTGCTGCCAGTTTCATGGCATTAAAAACGTATCCTCGGGATAATAGAGCGTTAACTTCGTAGAAGAGGTCAATTCACTACTCAGTCTGGTGTGGATGGAGGCAAAACGGTTAGTCAAGTCAGCATAAGCCACTGACTTAAGGGATGACAGTAAATACATTGAGAGGATGTTAGTCGAATGTTTTTGCTCTCGTGAGTACGGCATGCGAGCAATAGAAATTTGTCCCAATCTTGGCTACATGAGGCATACTTTTACATAAAGTTTTACTCCGTGTCATAAACGGTTGTTTCGAATGGACGACAGGTGAATGGATATAATAGACAGCAAACTAGGCTAGAACTGATTATCTAGCCCAGGACAGTATATATAAGTATGAGAGAATATTTCCATAGGGCTTTCTGAGCGCAGATAGTTAACATATGACAGAAGGTATTCTGTCAAACTGACAGCTTAGACGAATGGTTCCAAGGCGGACCAATGCAATGCATGTATCCGCGTCCTCGTCGGATATCTCCTTCTGTCTAACTCTTCGGATACCTAACAACTGCTGTATATTCCAGTCAGAAGGGAAAGCTATACTGGACGCCTGCCGCTTTGACTGAACACAATTCAAAAGATGGCTCACATACATATACCGCCAGGCTATCAAGGCTCTTGATACAACTTAAACTAAATCAAAGATGGCTTAACTAATATGCATGCAACCTAACCCCATATAGTCCCTGGATATAGTGGTAAGTCAGGTAATGAATAAACCGACGAGCTAGTTAAAATATGGGTGGGAAATTATTCAGGAGACACTCTACCAATCTATTCAAGCAATAAATAAAATTGTACTTACAATTGTCATCAACATCACAACCAGAGATGTATGGAGCTAAGCACACTTCAGGGCAGATTTGGCTTGTGACTATTAGAATAAAGGCAAATGCACTCTTAAGCCTTAACAGGAACATAATCAGCAAGGTTGTAGGGGTTTTCGCAGGACCCTATATCCTTGGCTCAAATGCAAAAAGAATAAAAGACGCTTACAGCGACTTTAGCAGAAGCTGCAGGGATGAGATATGATACTACATTACCTATGCACCTGCCTAATCCTTTGCAAGAGGAGTCAAGCTTCAAAATTCACGACACATTAGAAGTGATAAAGAAAACAAACTGGTTGCAATAAAGTGGATTATCGCCGAAGAGACCACATGTGTAACAGTGGGCTCCTCTTAGATGTCACTTAGTTCCCCTGGCTATCGAGAAATTAGTATATCGATCAAAGGCCAGGGATATCAGATTCGAACAGGGTCCAAATGGGGCACAAGTGATTCTGATGTGACAATCACTCTTACCTAACTTAGCCTAAATGATCGAATAAGCAAAGCGACTTGGTATTGATGCCTTTATTTATACCTCTTTATACATAACCTTTTAATGACGAATTTTTTTTGTCAAATTTTTCGGTAGTCACCTATGGCATTACCGACAAAAAACATTTGAAAGATGTGTTTGTATGGAAGACATTTTTTTAATTGAAATGAAACTTGCCTATCAGGCCGACGAGCCATGAAGGGTCCGAGCCTGAGCAAGTGCCCCCTTCCATCGGTCATTGTCCTAGGTAGACTGCTTGCAGTCATCAACCCAAGCCTGTCTTACATAAGTGAAGACTTTTGTACACTATACAGGAGGTTCGGTCTTCCTCTCCTTCTCGAAACGGTAGGCTGGAGCGTTTTGTCCATGCCCTCAATGTTGCCGAGCCAGTGTAGTCGACGTATTTTTGCCATCCGGATTACATCCACATCCTGGTACAGCTGGTAGAGTTCACGGTTGTGTCTTCTCCTCCATTCGACTTCCACGCAGACGAAATACAAATATCCGACGTAGAATTTTTCTCTCAAAGGCACAGGAATCAGCTCTGCAGTTTTGCTTAGTCTAGCTTTCTCCTTAAAAGGACAGGACTGGAATGAGCATGATTTTGGTCCTTCGAGTCATGAGTTCCGAGCCCACTTGTTTTGAAAAATCGAAGTAGCATCGGTTAGCAATGGCGATTCTACGACGGATCTCCTTTAAGATGTCATTAATAAATTTAATTAAATTTTTTTTAAAATTGTAGCTATCGATTGTTATGTTTTAGTCTTGGTAGTGTACAGTGCCTTGCCCTTGTTGACCATAAGACCAGCTCGTTTCGCCTCTTCCTCAATTGCCGTAAAAGCTACGGCGCGTTGGGCACGCTCAACGATGACGATGTCATCTGCTTATCCAAACAGCTGGACTGACTTGTAGAAGATAGTACTTGACGAGTTTCACTTCACTATCGCTTCGTACCACATTGAAGAAATCACTCGACAGCGAACAATGGTAGCTAGGTTTTGCATCGATCACCTTTTTGCAAAACGAAATTAGTTGAAATTTCCGAGGTCATTTCACTTGTGAGGCACTGATTAACTTCCGCCAAACAAGTCGAGTTGGTGAGCTGCAAGGCTTTTTTTACATCGATATCGAGCTTACTACGGCAGGTGGCCTACTGGTCTATCCGTACACCCATCCGTAGCAAAGGAGTAATATTCATTCGTCCCTACTTGGAAGCGATCTCCGATTGGTATCAGCATGCTGGATTGTGTCGGATCGAGGCACCCAAGCATGCGTCCATTAGACCGACGCCGCTAATATTTTATTTAATTATTTATTATATTCTGTGGACACAACAATGCTGTAGTGAGTAGCCACATATTCACCACGATTGCAAGGGCTGCGCTGCAGCCCGTAGAAGACCAGGGACTAGCTTCTCAGCAACCACTAGTATTGTGCATTTTTCTTTTCTCGAGTGGAAGTGATCTATAGCTTCATGTCGAATCCGAAAGGCCAAGTTTGAGAAGCTTTTTCTTCAGTAGCTCAAAAGAGGTGGGGCCGTGAAAATTATTTTAGTCGTACATAGACGAACATAGACGTCAAGGGTCATGTTCATTCGGGTGAAGGCACTTATCCACAAAATTTCAATCATTCAATTCATCGAATCCGCGCTACATTCTAAACAAACCGAAAAAAACGAAGTAAAAATAACAAAAACCCATCCTTCTTTCATATGTGCATATATATTTTATCGCGCAAGAGCCCAACGTGTCACGCAAGCCCAAAATATGCCAGTGAGCATTTAAGGATTTGATAGACTATATATTGTCAAGACAATATCCCAACGTGATAAACTTGATCAAAATCTATCTAACGGGTCCGTCCTAGGTCCTCACTGATAATATAGCCGGACCAACTTCCACTACAATCCTTAGTCCTTGCATCAGCCTTTGTTGATCCGGGCGTGCAGTCTCAAGGCGTGTGCGAACAACAATTGCAGACATGCACCAACGCCAGTTAATTATGTGTGAATTCATGAAAAGTTGCTAGTGGAAATGAAATTTTCTCCCGCGCTCTGCCACTAATAGAATCACATGCTGGCCACCTCACCCTCAACGTTCTTGTTCGCTTTTCCGCTAGAACCAGACTTTTACAAATTTGTTTTTTTTTGTGTTTGCCCACCGAAGCGCTTTGGTCTCTTTTCTTGTATGTGAACGGACTCTGTCGAGGGACAGCGTGGGTAGGTACATATAAATTTCGGGTGAATGGTGTTTTTTTCTCGCTTAAAAGTCGCAACTATCACATCGTCAGGCTTTGGATATCATCCATTCCGGGTGTCATGCATCGGCGCCGCGCCGCATGGAGATCTATGCAGAAAAACTTCACGTAGCATGGTAGTGACCATCTGTTGCATTAAATACTGCAGCAGATTCGTTAGATGAATTCCCGGTTTTTTTTCTTTCCTGCACTGGTTCCTTGTTTCTGTGATCCCTTGGCAGCTGGGTGAGGTGCTGCGGCAGCCGTGGATGTGTGTGCGGTGGCTATGATACCAAGGCCGAAGCGGATCTGAATAGAAATTTCATAATTTTCAGGCTCGAGTCGTAATTTATGCTGAATACCCATATGAAGTTGATTTGGAATTTTGTTCGGTCTTTTGTCTTTTTTGTGGGTGTCTGAAGTGTCGGCGGTGGGCGGGGATGATTTGTAAAACTCCTAAATGATTTATATAGAACTGGATCCTTGTAAAAGAGAGTTTTTTGCGCTTTTGGATTTTGGGGGAAATTTAATTTTGTGTGAAAAAGTTTGTTGAAGATGTTTCGCTGGCAGCGAGTGGCGTGCATATTTTTTTATTAGTTTTCGGGGCGAAAACTATGGAAATTAAAAATGGACGTGATGTAGTCAGACATATGGAAAAAAGCTGATTCACAAAATGTGAGAGAGCAGCGAAATTCAAATTGAGGCGGCTTATTTTTGTGCAGACCCATATGCCATAAGTGCGGAATCTAAACTGATGCTGGCTTTGACTTATTTCAGGACATGGCAGAAGGAGCTTGCTTTAACATTGCTTAAATTATAAGAGAGATTCGAAGAAAACAGAATAATTAGTACATACCTATATAGAGCCACAAAACTCAAGAGGGCCAAATAAAAATTTTAGACGTTGGCAACGATACATGAACGGCATGCTTGAATGTGTTTGGACAACGTTGCCTTTAGTCTATTGCATTCCTGAAAACTTGTCAAAATAGTCAATAAATATGGTACTTAGAGAGTAAGTTTCAGCCATTGACTGTACGAGCTGTAAACTGAACGAAGCCTTGCCAGGTTACTGGATGCAACCCCAATATCTTTCTTACTCAAAGAGGTTGCTCACACAATTGGAGAATGAGATCAACCACCTTGATACATGCGCAGAGATAATTCCCTGAAGAGGCTTGTTTGTTGAGGTGCTGGTCCATGACGAACTGTTGAGCCACACAAAGAGTATGAATACATATTTGCAGTATCTGTCGTAAGTATATTGAAAAATCGAAAAAAAAAAGTCTTCAATTCGAATGACTTGTAATAGTAATTGAAATTTAAAATCAAAATTAAGTACCAAAGTCAAAGCACCCTTTTCCAGGAAATATAAGAAAAAAGTTTCATTTCTTGGTGTGTAAAAATATTATAAATGTGCTATCGAGTTTTTTCATCGACAAGAAAACTGCTTTTGGCTTGACTAATTTCAGGACATAGCAGAATGAGCTTGTTTAAAAAATGCTCAAATTATGAGAGAGATTCGAAGGGAACAGGTTAAATACTAAATATAAAGAACCATACAATTCACAAGGTCTGAGACGTTGGCAGCGATCCATGAATGGCATGCATGAGATAATGGTTACATATTCTAACATCCCTGATTTAGTCATGTAAATTAATCCCTTCGTGTGGGGAAAACAGTTGTGTAGGACAGCTTTCCCTTTTCGTTATAGAATCCGTGACCTTTGAAAGTGCAAAGATTGTCAAAATGTGTGGTATCTAGAGGATACTTTTCAACTACATATACAAAACAGATGACAGACAAGAGGATAATGACCTTAAACCGACGCACCTATGTAACTGGATGCGCATAGACAGAGATGAGATGTAGAAGCGCTGGTACGGAGGTACAGGTCTCTAAAGAAATTTTGGGCCACACCAAAAGTATGAAGATATATTTGCATTATCCACAGTAATTTATGTATAACCATACCTCTATACCATATAACTGATACAGGATGAGGAAGGAAGTCCCATTATCTACCATTTAAATTTTTTAGTTTTTTTTTGTAAGACAAAAAAAAGCAAAACAAAAAAGTCCAAAATAAGGTGCAAAAAAGGTACACCAATCCCGTTGAGGTAAGATTTCTACTGATTACGGACTCGAACTTTAAATTGAAAATATAATCGTCAAGTCGAGGTTTGTGATGCTATTTAGATTTAGATCATCTCTGGCACAGGGGAACTAAGACTTTGTTCATTAGATAAAAGCCAACAACATTCAACGCTAAACGCAGCTCTTTCGACCACCTACATGAACAAGAATGGGCATCTAACGAAATACGCTGGAAGGCTTGGTTACAGAGGAAATTCGAAGCATTCACAATGAAGAATAAGGAATAGGAGAGGAGATTGACATTCGAAGCAATGTGCTCCGAACTGGAGCTAACGTTTTAATGTAGCAGAGATACTGTTCGGCTCTTTGTCGGCATAAATTCCCAATTTCTAAAGCAATACCTCTTGGCGAAGTGTTTAAGATTTTGATTGGCTTGTTTGTGTCGAACGACCTTCCACCGCATTCGAAGAGCATATTTTTTTCTCCTTGTTCGCTTACCTTTTACCCTTAACCATTACTCACTATAATTTTCTCACTCTAATCCCACTCGGATCCATAGCAAAAACCTGGCAAACATCGACAGACTCTGTTCTGTGCAATGCATCTGCAGTTTCCGGTTGAATGCTCACTGACCGCCCAAATTATAGCCTTAGCAGTGGAAAAGTGTTTTTATCTCTTGGAGAGCAAAGTTCTTTGTCAACGACGCGACATCGGCAGTAGCTCCATCATCAGCATCATCAGTTGACAGGCAAAGAATCGCATCGTCAATGCAGTACACATAACGTCATCCACGTAGCCGTGGTAGTGTGCCCTACAACGCCCTATCCGCCAATGTGCAAGCCGACAGTCCTCTTTAAATATGGACCAAGGACTATCCGCATAACCACACTACTTCCTGACGTATTAAATCCTTGATATTTATCTCATTTTCCGCATCGGTCATGTGAAGTGTACACTTTTTCCTATCCATGACAACCGCCGCAAGTTGCAGTTCCTTCCCTCGCCGTCATTATCGGCACCAGCATGGAATACATCTAAATCTGAACGGTTTTCTAAAGCGCCAAAGAGATTAACCTCCTCCTCCCCCTTGGTGTCCACCACGGATGCAACACACAGTGCAGAGCACACATGCATGCTGTGTGCACAGGCCGCTCGAAGCTGCTGAATAAACATCTGCGGACAGATTTCAGGACGGATGGCTACTTGCCCGTACCGCACTGCAATCAGTCAGCGAGCGAATTAGGTGACCATACACTTGGCTGAAGGTTCCCCCTCCACGGGACGGACAGGAGTCAAACTTCAAAATGCTTGGGTCAGCTTACAAATTGATTCCCAATCTCACCCTCCGGCCGGGCTGCCGTCTCTGGTGACGGTGGTGAGACGAATCCCGCAAAAACCCGAAGCTGACTCGAAAAATAAAAAAAAAATACATACGATGCGATACGAAACAAAAATGATTGGCGTACCGAACTGAGTGCAGGTACAAGTTTAGATACCTTAAATTGAATTTCGGGGGTCGTGTGCACACACAGTGCAGCAGCCAGTACCTGTTGTACAAGGGACAGGACGACGTCGTCGTTGTCGTCGTGGACCACCATCATTTCTCTAGTCTTTTTCCCGAAGAGAACCACGGGCGGCGGCTCGAATCAGTTTGGGGATGATATCGATGGCAGCAGGCGACTTTGATTAAATGTTGCGACAAATTCCCATTGAAGCGGTGATGAACGACTATGAACTGCAACAGCGAATACGAGTATCCCTGCTGTTGCTGCTGTGCTCATGTGGTGAGACACATTTCCAGAGAAAGAGCACATTTTTCAGATGCAACATCTCGAGCTAACTGCATTCATCCAATCTACCCGTGCAGCCTCTAGTGCCGTGTGTGCGTTGGATTTGCCGAAATTCGATTAAGGCCTGTGCATGCGTGTGTTCGTCCGCAAAATCCTATAAAAATGCAAAAATATCTTCAAATCACCATCCGGCCAGGGGCCACTGTAACCGCAATCATGAGCCGATCCATCCTCCGGTCGGTTGCGTCGGCATATTTTCTTTGTTTTCGACTGAGCAATCCCGAGATTCGAATTGTGATGCATATTTTATTAATCCTGCTCAGGGGTACCTTGACGAGTAAGGGTTGCCCCACCGACCACCCCCACCCATGACGGTGAAGTTTGTTGATCATGGATTCTGATGGCATGGTAGTTGCTGGCCTCTGTGGAATTTTTGGCGACAAACTTTGATGCTGTTTGCATGTGGACTTGGAAACGCATAAGGAGTATGATTTCCAGCGTTGCTCTGTGTTCGTTTTGCGAGCATAATGCTGTGTGCTTCCTTTTGGCATCTAACGCAGCAGACGTACGTACGACTATTTGGCATACGCATATTTTCGCAATCGCTCTTGCCTTGCCACGACTCCTCTCGTGAGCGGGCGGAACTGATTCTACTTGATGGCTGCCTCTCACAGGACTCTTCAGTTGACAGTAATGAGAACTGGGATATCATGTGAATTGTGGGATTGCTTTCTGATTAGGTCTGGCTGAGGCGGTGTTTGTTGGGACGTACACTTGTTGGGGACTGGGAATAATTTAGAGTGTAATTACGTCGGGGACGTGTTGGGATTTTTATTTTCTGTGATCCACTTCGGTCTCGAAACTGTTTTGTTATTGCGTGGAGGTTGTGTGGTGGGTTTGTTGAGTGAGCGATTCGAAAGCGAGAAACTTTCACTATTATGCAGCACGTCGTTGCAGATGGTGGACGGGTACGAAATTGTATGTGGGCCGCTTCTGAGTTATCTGGCAGTGCAAACCTTCGGCAGTATTTGCTTACACAATTTTATCCTGTGCATGCCTCAGTCGATGACTTAAAATTGGCGTATAGAATGTCGTAAGGCAATCCAAAAATCTGAACGTCTGACGCCGTTTGCCTAATACGTACGCCAAATTGCTAGATGACATGTACTACACTTTTTGTAAAATCTGGGACTATGCGTCGCAATGTTGGGATATGGGTGTGTTGATGCGTCGTCGAATCCGTCTTTTAGTGCCTGGGTTCATTTAACTCACTAAATTCTCAAAGAAAACTCTTGTGGCTGCTATTGACACAACACGAGTAGTTTCTGTAGAAAGTGGATCCAAATCCACTGCGAAATAGCCCCGGAATCATTTGTTTTTATTAAAGTATTTGGACATCATGCATGATGGCTCGTGGCTCGTGGCTCGTGGCTTGTGGCTCGTGGCCTCAAAGGTTTCGCACTTGGGTCTTGCGTCAAAATGAGAGTCTCCCCGTCCCAAAAAAAGCGATTCTCACCAAATGTCGCTACCCACAATGGAAGTATTTTCATCCCCTGGAAAACTTTGTCTCCTAAAGAAGGTGCCCCGCTCCCAACAGCTGCTCCGCAAAAAGACTTACTCCAACTCCTTACTGCTTACAACTTTATTTCCAAAGCCTTCTTAATCCATTTCACAGTATGTTTTACTTCTTCTTCTTCTTCGTGTGTCCCTACAGTCCGGGGTGGACCTGGGCCTCAACCAACATGCCTCTCCAACTAGCGCGATCCCTGGCTAGCTGTCTCCAGTTTCGCACACCAAGTTGGTTGAGGTCCTTCTCCACTTGGGTGCGCCACCTTAAACGCGGACGTCCTCTGTTGCGTTGCCCGACAGGTTCGGATTCGAAGATTCCTCGGGCCGGAGCTTTGGTGTCCATCTCTTCTACATGGTCTAGCCACCGTTGGATCTGTAGACGCCTAACTAGGTTCATGTCGCTGTACAGCCCGTACAGTTCGTTATTGATTCTTCTTCTCCAGAACTACTGATGTTGTTAGTACAGTTTACTCCGGAGCCGAGGTTGGTGAAGTCGTTGACTACCTCGACGTTATAGCTGCCCATTGTGGCGCTCTGTCCATGACGTCGATGTTGTATGTCCTTTTTTGAGGACAGCATATACTTCGTTTTGCCCTCATTTACCGACAGACCCATTTTAGCCGCTCCCGTCTCAATGTTAGCAAAAGCCTCACTGACGGCTCGTTGAGTTCTACCAATCTAGTCAATGTCATCGGCGTATGCTAACAATTGCACGGACATCTGGGAGATCGCCAATTTTACTTACCCCTTTTTAATCCTTAATAATAATAATATGGGTGGCGCTACAGCCCATAGAGGGCCAGGGCCTAGCTTCTCAGCAGCCACTCGTGTTGTGCGTGCTAATTCGACCCAGTACAGTCCTTGGCAACAGATACTACTTCGTTCTGTCAAAACAACTGGGGTTAAATTTCGTTATTATAAGAACCAAAATCATGCTCTACAAAACTCTTATTCTGCTAGTCCTGCTTTATAGAGCAGAAATCTGTGCGCTAGGCAAAACTGCAGAGCTCGAAAGACTTTGAAAGAAAAATTATGCCTCGAAAGTCTGTCTGCAAAGAAGGTGAATGGAGGAGATGACATAACCGCGAGCTCTAGGATCTGTACTACGATGTGGGTGTAGTCCGTGGGGTAGTCATTGGCTCGTTCACAACGAGAGCATGTATGTAAGCGAATCTTGAAAGCCGGACTGGTTTAAGAAGGGGAGTTAAACCGAAGCTCGGTATAAAGACCAAGTAATTGCGAATGCACGACACCTTGGTCTTGGTGACTGGAAACAACACGTCCTGGACCAAGCTAAAACTCGACCCATCCATGCGTCGTCGGGCTGATAAGTAAAAAAGTTCAGAAATGTCAAACTAAAGATCGTAAACTTAAAATCAAATGCAACCAGACCGATTTTTGTTCTTTTCGTAAACCTCAACAATTATCACTAAAAAATTAGGCGTTGGGATTGCCAGCCAAATTACAACAGCTGCAAAAAGCAGACAGACTTAATTTACTGAAAAATGTGGGTTATTTGATGGACATTTTTTTTGCACGCTTTTAAACCCCTCTACTTCAGGATATGGCATGATATACCAATGATAGTTTTTTGTAGATGTGCACAATATATGTTGTGTTTGAGTAGGACCTCTGTCAAAAAAATGTGAAATTTCAATTAAAGTAAAACCCAGAGCCAAGCAATCTATCGCTCAATCTACTGCTTAAAATTTTGTCCATAATCAAACTTTTCTCAATATTGCCTAAATCTGCTGAATAATCCTTTCCACTGCCATGATGATTGTGAACAGAAAAGTATAAGGTACATGCATCTGCCTGTGAGCCGCGTGCAGAATTTGTTTTTCGAATTGGAAACAAAAGCAGGCAAACTATAGGACTTTCGCAGGTGACTGTGTTCACGAAAGCACAAGAAGACTACAACAGAATTAGCTGAAAAATCACATATCTCGTGACGCTAAATGGTACTGCTAATGTTTGATTTGTGTCCTTGACCTAATGCCAGCGCCGATTTTAAGCCGATAATTGAGTATAACTCCAATATGTTAGAAAACATAAACAACAACACGTGTTTTCTACCCCCCCAATAGAATGTGGTCGCCAACAACGCCTTCATGCGAAATGCATCGTCCTGGACACCAACATTGTCGAGGCACGTTTTCCCGACGGTATCATCAGCGATGCCAACTCCGCACTGAAATATTGCAGTGTAATAAAATTGCCAAGATCCAGTTCCCAGATCCAGGACTTCGACAACTGTCGGCGTCGTCCATTACAATGGACCAGCATGTATCAATAAACAACACCGACTACGTGACTAATGTGACGTGAACTTATTTACTTATTCACTCCTCTTGTTCCACATCGACATGGATGAGGTCTTTAGAAGCCATGTCCGGCCGCACCACTCGCATCAAAGTGCCTCATAAAATTCAATTGAAAGTGATGGCGAAATGCGATTGTAAATTGAACATTATACCGCTCACTTCCATTTCGAGATGTAAATTTCGATTAATTTCAAATCGAGTTTCCTCGCAACAAAGCGGTCTCGTTTAATGGCGTAATGACGGCGTGGCGGCTGCCTAAAAGGTCCTTCGTTCAGGCGAACCCGTTTTGGTGGGCGCTGTCGGGCGTCAAGTCGGGTCGGCTTTTGGCCGTACTCGGGGTCAAATTGTAATTGTTTTGATTTTTGGTGAACGGCTTAATGTCAATTATCGCACTTGTTTCATTGCTGATGGTAATGACGGCGATAGCGATGCCCTGCGATGTCCTTGGTCAGGGTGGTGGATTATTTTATGCACGTTTTCATCAATTTCCTGACATACAACTGTCACAAGTTAATTAGGCGTCGAATCGGAAGTGGATTTAGATTTGAATAGGTGTTGGCGCTAAATGTTGACTCGTCTGGTTGGGTCTTTTTTGATTTTGAAATAGTTGGCATGACGATGACGATGACCACATTTTTGGTTGACACTGCAGTAATTGTCAGAGTTTTGATATTCCGTGGTCAGTGGTCATTTGAATCCATTTTGATGGAGGCGTATTTTGATTTAGAAATGGATACGGGTGCGTTTTTGAAAAGCTTTTCCACCCCTCGGAGTGAGTGGATGGAAACGTCATTCGTTCCATTAGTGGTCAATTTGAGATCATCAACCGAAACTTTAACTGATTTGTTGACCCGCGCCGGTCGCTCGTGTGTTGTTGTTACACTAGGCTTTAGCAGACGAGTTGGCTTGCCACTTCATTCACTAAAATTATGTCAGTTTTAAAGTGAATCGGAGTTCACTGCTTGTGGATGCTTAGTTTATGCAACGTGATGTGTGTGTTGTCCTTCCTACAGTTGTCTGGGATATGGTCACCCCGTTTTGGTATTTGGCTGATATTACAAGGGACAATGTTCAGGATTGAAGGTCGCGGTGTCGCTGAAGGCATGTGTTGTGCAAGAGATTCAAGTTTGCAAACAAAAAGATGTTTCATTTGGCTTTTAATTTATCCTAATGCCACTTGAGCATCCGTTTTCTGGATCAAATTGTTGCAGCTTTTGCGTCCCACTCAAAAATGCGGGCAAACATGTCACTTGCCCTCATTCGAGTCATTGAAACTTCAGATGACGTTTGTTTCAACGCATTTTCGTCATAAATTCAATTTCAAAACTAAAAGTGTTTAATGCGGTTTAGTTGTTGGCGTACATCTTTAAAGACCACAGGACAACAGATGTCACGCCACTCTATATGAAACAAAAAATGAACAGAAAAGTGGTCACACATCACGTTTTTGTGTCCTTAGCGCTAACACATCTGCCAACACTAAGGAGTCTTAATTTATAAAAACAGGAACTTAACCATTCATGGAGTGTACTCCTTTGGAATGGATGCAATCGAACTGGTTGCAGGTGTAGCCGTGTAAGTACTCGATTGGAATGCAATTCAAGGCTAAATTGGCTTTTTCTCCGGTGACTCGATGAAATGAGCACACGTACCTAATTGAATGTGGCGTTCCAGAGTGAGTTTCAATTATTTACGGTACGTTGCGCCGGTGGTAAAGATTGCAGGTTGCCAAGTCAACTCTAGGGGCTGAGGAGCATTATTTTTGAACAAAAAGTTTCGGGAACACATTGAGTTGATACGAGTGTTTTGAAGAGGACGTATGTAATTGTAACTGAAGATCCTTTCAAGGTGATCCTAATGGCCTTTTGGACACAAATCGAAGGATCAGCATGGAAAAGAGGATGCTTGTTTATCAGATACCAATTCGCTGATGGTCATGTCATATAGTAAGCTAACTCTATTCCTAGGACATCTTCGAGGGTATGTTTCTTGTGGATTTATTGCGGAGACGAGGTATAGTTAAAATGAGCTGAACTAAACACATAGAGCCAGATTTTTTCTTACAATTCAGTCGTCGTGCTGTGAAAGTCTTCTTAGCCGTGCCTTGGAAAACCTAACTGCATTGTGAACCATTTTTCAGTCAATAACGAGTATTAGACATATTCGCAACCAATTTTACGGTGCAATCATTGCACACAAAGATAAATCATTATCGAGTATATGCACATCCACCGCCTTATCATCCCATAACGAATCCCCAATATACGCTGTGCATTCCATACGAACCACACGTGAGCATCGAATCGGCATCCCTTCACGGCTACGGTAACCGCCCTAATTAAGCCCGCATGGAGCATTCACTTCAAATTAAAAGCCCGAATCAATTTACAGCGAGAAACAATTGTAGGTGACATTTCAATCAATGCCGAATCGAAATTACAAACTCACCTCTCCCTCCATGGCGATCGGCTCCATCTGCATTCGGCAGGCGAAATGGAAATGAAATACAAAAAAAAAATGTCCCGTGCAACGGAATGTAAAATAAAAGGGATGGCTCGGGGTGAACCGCACAATTTTCGGTATTGTCTGTTACAATATCAATTTGTCAATTGATTGACTCTCCTTCGAGGTGGACACCTCCTGACAGCAGGACGCGGATGCAAATTGAAAATTAAAACGGTTTTCGCCAGCGAGACCTTTGTGAGCCTGGCATGCATCGACACTTGCCAGGCCATCGTTGCAAGTGATGCAGAGTCAACCACCTTTCACCCTCCGTCCTCGGCGTACGTACGTGCATATCAATACAAAGTTTATCACCCTCTCGTGGTTATTTTTCCCGTCGGACACGGTTGGGTCGCTTGCGTTGAAATTAAAAGATTTCACCACCATGCGATGGGTTACTCGGACGGGAGACCCTCGCCGCCACCACCATCACCCCAAAGCCACCCGGAGTGGCCCTAATCAATCAGCTTAAATCCATTGTCAAAGGATGAGCGCACATACACACTTCGAGGGGAAGAAACCAAAGTGCTGCGGTGAAACGTATTCAGACGTCGTTCGGCCGAGAGCTGTGCGCCTCGCCCGCAGCCGACCGACCACGCTTGGACCGAAGATGACCACCGAATGGCAAATAGGAGCGCTCACAGTATTTATCTTACCCCATAAATCATCCACTTACCGGGCACACGGCGGAATTAATAATTTACATTGCGGCGGTGTTTCGGCGTGCATTGGCGCATCGAATGCGGGAGGCGGTCGTGTCCTGCATAGTGCAGTGGTTTGCTTCCGGGGGGAGGCTGTGTATTGGCACAGTGATGCATGCCTGCAGCTCTCGTCTTGCTTGCCAAACTGCGAGGGCATTCAGGTGGGGCGATAATGAAATTTTCAGAGCTTTATTTGAAAAGTTTCGCCACTATTCCGAAGGAGAATTGCGGCCACTCGACGGGGAGTGCACCTACTGGACGGACCCCTTGCAGTTTCTTCAAGACCAAATTAATTTCGAATTAGACCACCGCCGGACGGGATCCAAACGTGTGCTGCAGCGGAAGGAGTTTTCAGAAAGTGAAGTGGGTTGCGTGTGCTTGGATAACCTTCGATTAGTCAAGTAGTTTTGAAAAAGTTTCACTTCCGATTTGAAGTGGGAAAGTCGTCTTGGAGGGACTACGATGTCTGGGGAATAACTCACTCCCACACACTCACTCCTCAGAGTATGTGTTCGAAAAATGTTCGAGTCCCCAATTGATTCCACGTCTTTTCTCCCATTTAACTCAATTTTATTAAGATCATGTCATGGCACAGAGACGCATTTAACAAATAAAATACTTAAAATCTATTTCTTATGATGGGCGAGGAACTTCCGACACGCCTGCAGACTATGGCGATTCAAGTAGCTCTGCTGACTGAAGGCCTTGGTGCACTGCGGACACTGGAACATCCAGCTGTGGTGACCCTTGCTCCTCTGGTGAGCACGCAAGTTCGATCTGAATTGAAAAAGGACACCAATCACATCGACTAAATTTGAGAAAAAAAAAACATACCTGTCGGCAAATCGCTTCTGACACGACTCCTTCGGACACACAAAGGGCTTCTCGCCCGTGTGCAACCGCAGATGACCGTGCAGGACCCAAGGGCGGTCGAACGTCTTCTGACAGTGTTCGCATTCGTAGACTTTCCGCTGCTTGGAGCGTCGCCTCGCCTTGTTGGTGCCTGAGAAAAATCTCAAGTCGATTGGGCAGTTCTCCAGATCCGAGTCGTAGTTATCCGGCTTTTTCTCATCTTCTGCCGGTTGCTTCTTCGGCTTTGTCTCCTCTGTCTTCAGCGGGCTTACTGACACCACAGGCGCTGGAATAGGCACGAATGCAGGCGTGGACTTTACCGGGTCCTTCCAGTAGTCATTGCTCGTGCTGTCCCCCTCTGAATGTCTATCCATCAGAATGCAGCCCAAAACCGATTCCAGATGGTACCGCGTGGTTATTGAAATCTTATCGCTATCATACCTGCAAGCAGTCCAAAGACAACTTAAAATTTCTGCAGAACGACTGTCAATTGAACAGACCAGTCAGTGGTGCACAGCAGTTTCTTATCCTTTGCACTGTCACTCTTCTTAAGCACGGGCTGCGTAAACTTCTTCTTCATCGATGGAACCTTGATTATTTTCGGAAAAATGGAAATATTTCTGAAAGCCTCTGTGCAACGAAACCAAAGTTACTGTGTGCATCAGATGCGAACTGCAGTCAAATTACCGTCAAAGAACTTGTGCATTTTGATTTTTTCCATGTCGTAACGCTGTGAAAATATACTACGTGGCATTTTGGAAACTTGTTGTCTTGCTACCTGCACCTCGTGAAAATTTAAATGGATAACTAGTTCGTTTTTCACTTGACACGTTTGTGCGCAGCCTACTTGATGTGTTCGATTAATTTGTTGTGACGTCTGAAAAACTTTGTCGCTGGTTCTGTAAGTAGGTGGGTGGATATTTTGAAATGCATCTGGTGTGTTTGTGATTAGTTCATCAAGAAGCCCGTTTGATTTGAGGGTTTTTAGGTTTATGTCACTAACGAAATACAGTCCAACACGGACATTTGAAATTATTTTATAGCAAAAAATGGTTTTAATTAATTAATGCGACTCTCTGCATCTCAATACAAAAACTAGCTGATATAAGAAACAAGGTTATAAGAAACAAACTTTCATTCACACTATCTGCTACCTTAAAGGAAGTCCAACGCAAAAAAGAAACATGTCTTTTTTGTGGGTTGAACTCGATTCAAATATAATCACATTAAGTATGCATGTAACTACTCAGTTTAAGTACGTAACAATATACGTTGTGAACACACATTTAGAATAAATTAGATCAAGAAACAAGTAATTGCAATTGAATGTGATTGCTTTAAAACATTTTCAAAAGATTTGGAGTTACACTTTGTAAAAAATGATGGAGGATTGTAATGGCACAAACTATTAAATTGTTCAGTTCTTTTAGGAATGGAGCCGTTTTTAAAAATTTGGTTCATTGCTATGATGATCCTATTCAACCAGACGAGACTGAAAACAACGAAACAGCCTTCATTTTCCAAATGTCTGAAGCCTGTCTAGGCTTGATGAACCTCAGATCATTTCGGAGTTGTAGAAGAGGAAGTGGATGATGAGTTAGAGCCATCGAAATCGAGATCATCTTTGCCAGCGGCAACAAGGGTTGAGCTTCTGAAGGCTTTTTTCTAGTTTGAAGCGTTATTTGGGCCATGATGCTGATTAAAATATTAAAATTTAAAACGCGTGACAAGATTATTTTTGAAGAAAAAATGGATGGTAAGGCTTTATAAAAATTGCAATTTGTAAATGCATATGAAATGAAATCTACAAACGATATGTGTTATTATTTACTTTCGCTTTTTCTTTTGCTGTTTGTGTGAAAATTAATTAAAAAAACTTGTAATTTTGAACCGGTTTTTTCTCTATTGGATACAACCAATCCTTAGCCATCCCTAGATCATTCTTTAGATAATAGGGAATTTCGTTTCTTTATCAGTTGTTTTGTTTCCTATATATGTACACTGTTTTACTGAGGAGAAGGCTCTTTCTTAATTGGGTGAACATATAAGACCAAACTGAACAGGAATTAATATCTTTTTTCCCAAGCTAGGTACTGCTGCTGGTCAAAGTGCTGTATCGGCAATTTGTAGATTGATTCCGAGGAAGGGAATGGTTTTATGTAGTGTGATGTGTAACGGCGAAATGTTTGTTTATTCGTTGCTAATCTGATGGTCTCTTACGTATATGGTATGTACCGTGAACTCTCACCTCCATTATACGAAAACAATGAAAAAGCTCTGTAAATCGGAGGAAATCTATACATTTTGGCTCTGACGTATTCCAGCTGCAAGTCACAATCACCAAGCAAGGAGTTGAAACTGAGACTGCTCACATGAAATAGCTACTTATGTGTTTGATGTCGGAGCAAAAGATCGTTTTTCATCGCATCTATCCATTGAAGCGTAATGTGTGGAGCCAAGGTGAAAGCAGCTTATCTATAAGCAGATAATATAGCCGATTTTAACGTACGGCTTTCCAATATGGGACACCATCTCTAAGACCAGCATGAAAAAGCTCAAAGTAAAATACTGTGTATAGATAAGTAGGGACCGTCGAATGCACCACAGCAACGATGAGAAGCATCCCAACGACGTCTAGCAATCAGAACAGCCATAGCAGGCAGCATCGAGGCTAAGTTGACTACTGTACTGCCACAACCCGATGTAAGCAATATACATTGTACGCTATGAAAACGAACACTTCATCGATACCATTATAGCAAATTTAAAGTCCAACAATGTACATTAGTAGCGCCCGTATATACAATAAAATTGTAAGCAAACTTTACTTTAATTATTATTTTAAACCTGCCGGAACACATACCAACGAATACTCATTTCTTTGGCCAAAAATACAATTTATTTTCTGAAACTTTTGTAATTCAAAAACCACTACAATGAGAAATTTGTCTACGGTCCGATGAAATTTAGACGAGAGTTCGCTGAAAGATACTAAATTAATTTTCTTTGTACTTCTATTTCGCGAAACCTACCACATTTTCCACCCAAATCGTATACTCGTAGTTCTTCGTAAAGTTCCATTGGCGCCGATATCTACCAGAATACTGGATCGCTAGTCTGCGAGCAGATGTCTTCAAATTTGAATCTTCGGACAATGATTTATAGACCGATTTTTGTCTATTGTCCACGCAACTGGTTAAATTCTTTAAAATGGTCCCATTTCTTTTTTTTGGCAAGAAGATTTTCTGAGGCCTACCATTCATCAACCGGGGACAGGCCTGGTGAATACATCGAGTTTGACAGAACTTTGCCGCTAGTCATTGTCAAAGATGTAGTTTTTTTATTAGATTAAATTATTATTGCTCCAATGCTTTGTTTTATACCAGCGCGAAGCAATTTTTTAGTGGTTCAACATGTCGTTCAATGGGGGTTTATAATGTGATCGTACCTTTCCGGTGCATAATGACGATACAACGCCAACGTAACAGGCACTTTGTACAGTTTAGTTAAGTTTCGTTGAATTTTGATTACTTAAGTGAAGCGAAAGTGGTCAGTGGTTGGACTTGACATAGATTTCCCCAAGCAAGTATAAAAATATTGAGGTAGTTCCTTGTTAGTTTTCGCTCCGTTCAGGCGAGCGAGCTTTTGTCAAAAATTATTGGGCTTACATTTTAGAATCCTTAATTTTGTGACTTGGTCTCACAATGTGTACAACGTTTTCAGCAAGTCCTTTTAGGAAAGTACATTTTAGCGACATCATATTGTCACTTCTTGAGGCTCAGCAGTTTAGCAGTGACACTGAACGATCGTATATATGTAACTCGAACAACAACAAAAAGCCGTCGGATTTATCGTCTTCCTTTTGCAAAGACTTTCGGTAACTGTATGACATCCCACCCAGCCACTTGTCAATGGCCACCACCTTCTATTCACTCTAAGAACTCCCCACATTATGATTTATTTCATTTTACAGGGATTCGGGTGGCAACCTCATAGCATCGCAGCTGATTGGTGGCCTTACAAAAATTGCAATCTTCCAGCGCATTGCCTAGGAAAACTTTCGAAAATGACATTTTAAAAATTCATCTCTGTTTATTCAGTGTTATCCTCAGCACAGGACACACGAACCTACAACTCAACAAACCACCATACCATCTCAAAAGAATACCGCCCGACTACCCACCACACCACATCCGGTGGGAAACGGTCACAGCCACGAACAGGTGACCTTAGTGATAGGCTGTGCCTTCAGCTCATTCATTCTTCATTCACTTACTAACGGACTCCACTCAGGACATGATTAGCATCTCCTTTTTGAGGCCATGCCTATGCGTCCACGTCCGGCAGGCATGACAAAAAAGAAAAATTCAGGTGACGACGACGTAGGATTCGTCTGAAAGGCACCGAGTGAAAACCGTTAATATCTGTGTCAGAGTATGCCAATTGGGTGGCAGCTACAACAAATTTCTGTTTCAGTTTTCTTTTTCATTTTTTCTTGCACACACTAAGAGGAAAAGAGGAGCGGAATGAGATGAAATTAATTTTTAACTAGAAACATGCCGCAGTACAGCACCAACCGGCGATGTGCATGTGGGACCTAGAAAAAGACAGAGATGGTGTCCTGACAGAACTAGCGGTTGTACACCACTTCGGAAAGGATTGGCTGCATGATGTGAATGCTGGTGGGAATGGCGAAAAAAACGAAACGAACTGCAATGCTGTAGCCACAACCCATTCCAGCTGAAAGAGCCAACCAACAAATTCATAAAACTTCCATTCGCAGTACAACTCATCCTGTGGCGGGCTTGCATTTCCTTTTTCAATTCGAATTTGTTATGATGTCCTTTTATGCAGTTTGGATGCTTCAGAGCGCTCGCTGTCTCACTCTTTCTCTGTCTTTGATGGTACGAGTACGAGTATAGTGTGCTTGTAGTGCACGTTAACGGGAGCTGTACATGTAAGGAGAAGGATTATGTTCTTGTTGTTAACATACTCGTATAGACGATCTTTTTTTTTTTTCAAATTGCGTCCTTTTTTCTGCAAAGTTTGTGATGAGACGAAGTTATTTCTTTTTTTCGATTACAGCTTTCTAAATATTTGGACAAGGAATAAGGTAGGTTGTGGGGACGGCGGAGAATGACTTATGTGGGAATAATTGCACAACGGGGATGATTATATGCAGTCCCCTAAAATATTTAACAAAATGGACGTCGCGAATGTTTTACCACGTATCATAGGTCTTTTGCTGTATATCAGCGATATTAGAAAATATATTCCGTGAAGGGAACCTTGTGTTTTCTGTATTATGAATTAAAGTCGACGAGGTTGATTGCCTTTATCTTCCCTAAATTCGTGGAAATGTCTGGTGGTGAACAAAACTTTGGGGAAAGACACTCGCCAAAGCTGTTCAAAGAAACGGATTTCCGTGGCAATGTCGAGAATACGTAAGCGTTTGGTCCTCTGATCAGTCTTACCAGATTCTTTGAGTTGAAGCCTGGACATTGTGCACTTATGCGTTTTCGTATGTGCTGCCCGAGTGACTGCCCAACGGGGTCATTCAGAGCTCACAAATATGAGAGATTCTGCAGCGGTAAGTCCTATCTCAGCCCTATTCCTTAGTGTACACCCTCCTTAAAACCTACAAATGTCTTCGAATATAGAAGGATACATTGTTGATGACACAAGCGAATGACAAAAATATAATCATTTTTGGTTCCGTTAAGATACGTCTCATTCTCGTGCAGCCGAATAAGTCTTAGAGCTCTTGTATTATTAAATAACAGAAATCACAATCCATGAAGCGCGTTGGACTGGTGTAGAGGAAGGATAAAATACAAAAACAGGTAAATTTTGTACGTCAGTTGCAAAAGAGGGGTTGGATTTATTGGTGCCGACAGGCATATGAAGACAGTCTAATACTCTGACTGCAAAAGCGAACGCTTAAACTTCATCAAAGCTAGTTGCACCAAAGTACTCCTGATTTGCGCCAATGGCTTCACATTATGACACCAGCAAGGATGGCTTTTATGATATATTATAAGAATGACGTGCCTTTGTATTTTTGTATTTTCAAACAAAGACAGTTGTTGACAACTTTTGAGTTATCTCTGGCTCATTATGGAAAGGCACAGGTCAACCAAGAATTATAGCGTGCCTTCCTTGTATTTTCAATTAAAGTTCGTCATTTATTTCCATGGTATGGCTAGGGAATATGCGTGTACTGGACAGATCTGCACAACGTGATCACCGGAATTTGTATACTGATGGACCAAATTATTTGCCATGTCCGCTTATAACGTTAATAAAACGCAAACGCAAAATCGTACAATACACTGCATACCTTAAAGTTAGAGATCAATAGAACAGTGATCTTAAAGCCATCGCACATTTATGGGATATTTATTTTGTCTTCCCTTAGTATACGGAGTTCTTTTGGTTTATGACGGTTGCTTCTGTCCATGAAAAATTGGAGTTGTTTATGGTTTGTCATTTTTATCGATTTTGATGTTGAAGGCTGGGGAAAAGGGATATGTTATAAACAAAGGCATATCTTTAAATGAAAGTTAAATCAAATCGTTTAGGCTGGTTGGATTTTAGCCAGTACCCTTACATGGCGAATACTATTGTCCATCAGTGTACGCCAACATAAACTGAAGGAAGGCAACGTATTTTTTTCGAACTAAAACAAAGAAATGATTTTTTCAGCATCTCGCTACTCATTATAGTTTCTGCAAACTTTTACAGCAAATTTTTATTTTTATTGTAAATTTATTGTTTAATAAATACAGCTCCATGGTGACGTCACAAAACTATAATATGTCGATTTTGACTATCTCTTCAGCACACTTTGTTTTGATGAATTATTTTCTGATCCAGCCTATGGAAATAATGTACATCAAACTAGACTGTCTTTGCAGATTTCTATGGTTCGACTAAGGTTAGCAAAAACTTACTTCATTACTTCAACCTGCTACACGAATATTTATGAAGATGTTATAATTTTTGAAAATGGCGTCGTACGTATATCGTATTTGACAGGTACAAACAGACTGAGCGCTCTACTTCGGAAGACATCATTCTTGCTTCGCAAGTTCGTGAAAATAGAAGGTCTGTCCCGTACTTTCTGTACTAAATTGTGAAGAGTATCATTTTTAAAGAGTGTGTGTAAAATCCTCTCAGAGGGAAGCAAAGTATGATGAATGTACTGGAATGCAATCAAACCAAATTTGTAACTTAGTTAATTTTTAAGAGCTTGTTGCGTTCTTTACGACGTCAGAGGTGACATATATCAACTTTTACAGCAAAACATGTAAATTAAAAAGCGGGATTTTCTTGCAATTTTATTTGGTTCTTATGCTTATGCTTACGAACTAAAAAATATATACTTATTAAAAAAAACTTAAACTAAATCAAAAGGCTCGAATAACCGCCAAAACTATATTCGATTTTTTCACACATCAATTGATTTGACACAAAACAAAAAAACTGCCCAAAACTACCCACAGAAATGTCTGTGGCTAAAATGGGCAGGGTGGGGGCATTTTTTACTCTCGCGAGAGAGTGCAAATTTGATATAAAACCCACATGTTTGTCATACTGGAACAGACTTTCACAGATTTGTGTTGTTTTGTACTGTTCTGTACTAACTATTTCAGGTACGGGAACAGAGCTAAATTTTGTCGGACCAATAATCAGGCGGTGGTGTTACCACATCCCTTCCACTTAAACAGTTGCGTTACAGGGGCACTAAAAATCCGGTGTGAAGCACGAATAGGAATTACCGACAATATGGTCAATGTTACTGGCGAACGTGCCATGATAAAAGATATATTTTTGCCGGAATTGGTTGAGTGGGGCTTGGTGAACACGTGGTTTCAATAATTGCATGTGAAGGAAGCGGTTCCTGGTTGGTCACAGGAGCGGTCGATTTACTCATGCCACACTTCTTTTTTTGGGAATACTTGAATCTGTAGTTGTATGTCCATAAGCTTTAGACGATCGTAGCGTCAGGTCATAGAAAATGAGTAAAATAATCAACTTATGCGTCTGCACTTGACAACGCGGAAATAAAATAGAATAGAAATAAAAACAAATAGTACGAAATGTCAAAAAGTGTCACCGAGGCATCTTATGTTTCTAATGCACTTATGATCGCAAAACATTCCTTTTCTCTAATTTTCAGAACACAGTTCTAAGGTAACTGTTCTAACAGGCAGCCTAACGAACAGACTGATGTATCTCCCAAAGGCAGAGTGCATTACATGGATCTGCAATAACTGTCTACAAAATTTACACACGACATTCGCTGAAAAGTAAACATTCATTACGAATGCAGTTTGCTTCAAGATACTCAACATTCAAAAGGAAAGCCATCAAGCGCCCACAACGAGCGTCGAGCGAAGGATAATTCGAGTTTATGGCCGGCAATCCGAGAGCGAAAACAAACCCTTGCGCGTGAAAAAGTCCTTGAAGTCATTAGCGATGACAATAAGCAAAAGTTGCGTATCCAGGACCGAAAAGAAACTAAACAAATTTCCAAAGTCACAATTCAAGAGCTACTCCTTTGTCGACGTGGCGTCTTCATCATCGTCAGGATCATCATCGACATCATCAACGTCGTTGTCGTTGTCGTTGTCGTCGCCGTATCTCCTTTGCGAACGCTCTAATTCCTTTATGAAGGATAATTTTCAATTTCTCGCTGAGTCTGCAATCATTTCAGTGAGTTTCTGTGCCCCTTGTTGAGGCTAGAAGATGAACCAAAAACGTGCGAGGGTGTGATGGTGCGAGGCTCTGTCGAGGACAATGATGATGTTGTCAATTCGCTTAGTTGGTGATGAATGATGCACCGCAAGTCATTGTCGACGTCTCGTCGACATTATGATTTGATTTCCCTCCTTCTCCATTCGCAGGTCCTTTTGCACTCAAACCCGTCCGCATGCATTCATCCTTGACGGTATGTGTCGCCTGTGGCAAGAAAAGTTTTCTTTTTCCGCGTTGAATGCGTTCCTCACATGTGCGTGTACGGGCGAATTAGCCATGCGATGGTGTGGGCTGAAGACAAGAATACCCCGTCAAAGGAATGAGGCGTTAAGTTGGCGCGTAACCCTTGTCGTTAGTTGCTGGGGCTGTTTATTTTGGTCAGAGGCATATCCATCGCGCTGCCTTCACCATGCAAACACCCACCGTGGCATCGTTGCAATGCCCAACGATGCATATCCCCTCCAAGGAATGCAATTCATTGCTTAAATAATTAAAGGATACCAACAAGCATCTGTTTCTTCTTTTTTTGCAGTGTTTTTTCGCCGCCGCCACCGTCACCGGCTCCGCCACAGTGCACCCTCGCCTTCGACGACGGGGTGGCGCACGCTATGTCGCGTTCTCGAAAGTGTTGCATTCAACACCCGTGGCTGTTTGATGAAGGGACTCAGAGTCCTTGTGAAGACCGTGCTAATTTGTTGTTTCTTGTTTTTCGTAATTTTTGACATCCCTCCAATGTTAACTCAGCCGAGAGAAAGTTGACGACGACGTACGCTCGCATATAGGGAGCTCGCTGCCTCGCTGTGCGCGGTAGCGTTGTGTGCATCGTTTGTTGCATCCGCAAAGAATGCAATGCATCGCGGCAAATTAATATCGCATCGCTTAGATGTACCAGCCCACCAGGGCGGCAAGAGCATGAGCCGAGGCAACGGTGGAGGCGGCGTCTACGTCGTCGTCATCGTCGTCGTATTATAAATGTCGGATGGTGCCGGCTTATCCTTTTATTTTTGGGTATCCGTGCAATTCCTTGCACAACAACCACATCATCCCGCCCTGCTGCATAGAGATTTTCATTAAATGCATTGCAGTGCCGCAAAACATGCAACCAAAACATTTTTCCATGTGGCACCAGGCCCAGCGACCCGTTTGGGCGGTCAGGGGATTCGGTACTCAAAAAAATCTCCAAAACGAACTTGGTCCGTACGGCTTCGCGTAGAATTAGGATATATGACTCTCTGATTGCCGAAATTGGAAGAATACTTTTTTTTTGTTGGATGCATCTGCTTGCTTTTTTTCGGGGGTTTTCTTGCTTTTTTTTGCGTACATTTCATTCGGGTCCTGGCTGATGATGATTTGGACGAAATATGCCTTTAAGCAGATTTCTTCTTATTTTTTCGTCCTTTTTCGGGACCATTTCGTGTACTAGATTATCGAGGTTGCCACTGGCGCAGTGGAGGCGGCATGACGGTGGTCGTCGGCTGGCAAGCATGGCCATTTACGAGGTCCTTGTGAGGATAATATTCTATCATCATCTGAATCTATTCCATACTATGCAACTGCAGCAAGATTCATTCCATCATCGCTGTGTGCAGTTTGCCGCAAATGAATGTCGTTCGTAGAGCGGCCCCGATGAGCCACAATTGAAGTTGAATCTCGGCCCATCCGGTCGCAGTGTAGAATATCCTTTTTTTGGATTTGTTTTGTTTTGTTGAAGAGCGCAAATAGAAAAGTTGTAAATTGTTGTTCCTTTTCTGTTTCGCAGTTTTTCGATGGCATATGCATCGTTAATTGCGCATTTGCTTTACTTGTCCTATTTGCTGGCGTGCATGAGTCGGAAGAGGGTCGGCCCCGGCAATAATGCTGCAGATACGTTGCAGTTTTTTGCAATTTTTGGCTGCCATCTTTTTTCGCTGTTTTGTCGGACCATGTGGTTTTGTGGGAAATTTTTATTAATAACGTCGAGGCTAATGGTACTCAGTGGATGCAATCAAATTCAAGGATTAAGCAGACATGCGGATGCTCCGACAACTAAAGATTACATAAGCGTTTAATTGGAAATGTGCACACTAGTTGACGTGGGCGGCCTAGTGGCTTGTCCTTGTTTGCTCAAGAGGCGTCACGGAATCTCTCACCTTTTTAATTTAGCGTTGCAGTCGACCATCTAACAGGAATGCATCCAGAAACACCAGTGGTGCCATGAAAGAAAGCAGCTACCACAGATTACATGTTCCAGCCCACACACTGAATCCTCCCAGTCAGTGTGCATCCTATCATCATCATATCAGCTTAAAGTATCCCCATTATGGGTGCCCATTCCACTGCGGAGGAAGTCAATTAGCCATCGTTTGAAGGAGTCGCAGGGCGGCGTATGGCATGAACACCCTTCAGCCAATTAATCCACGGAAGACTTCTTAAGCTTACATTAATTGGCTTTCTTGCGAAAACACTTCAATTACCCTTCGGCTCTGTCAACGCTCATCACACATGCATCCGGCAGTCAGACAGTTAGGCAGTCAGGCATCCTTGCCCAAGCAGTCAGCCAGTCAGTCATAAGCGATATGGGGAATTATTCAGTCAAGTGGATGTGTTGAAGCTTCACCCTTTGAAGTATCTGACGTATCATTGCCCTTTAGATGGGGCCGCTTATGCGGCGCATGGTGAGAGTGCCATCCCTTGTGATGTGTGTGATTCTCTCTTTCTCTCTATAAAGGGAACATTCGTTTTTTGTGCGTCTTCTTAAAGAAGTCACACAGGAGCGCACGCACAACAGTGCACTGTCTTTGTTGTTTGCTTTGGGGATGATATCTTACACAAGATCAAAAGCGATGCAGCGACTTGACAGCAGTCAAAGGAGACCTCATTCCAGCTGATAGTACACACGGATACTTGCGTTTTTGTTGTTCTATCTCTGTTTTTTTTTTTTTTGTGTTTCTGGCGAACTGATGGGAGCCTTAAATGCATGATGGAGCATGATCAGAATATGCGTTGCAATTCGATTGGGAATGTTCCCAAGGAACTTGAGTTGGTGGTGGGACATGCGGTGGCTCCGTTTTTGTGGATGCAGACAGGACTGAGACAACAACGCGGATGATATTCTTAGCTTTGGTGTCGGCGTCCTTAAGCCTTTGTCGGAAGAGACAAGCAAAAAATGCGTTGTGAAACGCGCCTTCTTAAGCATTTACATCAGAGACAATTTTGATATTAATCGCGGAGGAATTTCTATAGCACTACAGGCAAGGGATGTTCTCTTGACATCTGAAGATACTATGAGGAAAGTCTTCACGGAGGGCCGTCAATTGATTGAGCCATGCAAAGTGATCTTAATCTGGGAAAAACTGTTGTCGTATCGAAATCGAAAGCGCCCTAACATTAAGAGTCGAGTTCTGAGAGATGAATTTACAACTCCGGCAACAAGTTCGGCTACATTGCCAAAGCCCGGAATTTTCAATGAAGCATCATCATTCATTTACATGGAGCACTCAGACCCTCTGGTCCAGACCTGGTCCGTTGAACTACCAGAGAGCAACATACAATTGCTGTTGTTTATGGGTTTTTCGAAGGAAAACCATCAGGCGCTTTTGTGAAGAATGGCCTACAGAATCAACTGTCGGCCTCTTCTCATTTAAGGGATTGGCAAATGTGTAGTGGCCGACGTTCGGCAGCAAACGCTTGGTCTGCCTACATACTGGGGAGTCATACCATCTCCGATTGTGCTTTCGAAAAGATCAACTATCAACGGAGGCCCTAAACACAGACGCAGGTAGTACGAGCGCAAGTTCAGGAAAGTTTCCTCAGATCCTTGTCTAGCAAGTTCATCAGCGACTTTGGTGTCTAGGGACTCTCTAGGACTCAGAGAGAATTGTATAACTGGACTGTCACGAAAGTACTGTACACCTGTGGAATCATCTACCTCCACAGGTACGGTCAAAGACCGAGTACAGGCAATTTTGCTCCGCCTGTTTTTCACACCTTTCCAATACGCACTGAAATAATACCCGCAATTTAAATCTTAATTTTGTATCAGTAAATTCATATACTAAGCTAAATTTTAAGAAAATTCAATTTTGAAATATGTAATTATCACTTAATGTACAGAGATTATAAAGAAATAATAAATGAAATGAAAAAAATGAAATGAAAGTGGTTGGAGAGTTAAATAATTACTTTGTATGACTTTCAGTCATTGCACAATTTGTAACATAATCCCCATAACATTTTAAAAGCTCATCACATTTTTTAAGCGTAGTTTGTCAGTCGTTGAAGATTTGTTGTCCTCGAGAACAATACGCCAAAGTGTTGTCCAGTAAGACCAAAAGTTGGTTCTAGCTAACCACGAACAAGATTTTAGCTTCCGTTGCCAGAATAGCCTATCGTCCCGGTGCACCTTCAACTTAGAAAATGTATCTGGTGAATATCATCAATCAAACGTACCAAAAACAATCCCTTGTATGAGTACGACGGCGATATCTTTCAATTCTTGAAAATGAAACAAGTTGGGTCCCGATATTAACTTGGAATAAATAACGACCGTTGGAACTAACAAAATGTTGTTGGACCAATTCTAAAAACCCACTTGGTTGGGCATAAGCATAGATCCTGATGTATTAGAGTCGATGACGGGGCCTAGTGTCCTGGAGATCTCTGGTGTGTGCTTTCCTCAAGACACTTTCTCCTCACTCCCATTACCCCATGAAGAAAATTGTAATTGCTGTTAAATAATACATCTATCTACAAAGTAAGTGCGGCAAATGTGCCCCACGGGGGTAATATGGCCCAAACCAAAACCCACAGCGAAATAAAAAATATGCTTTACAAAAACGTGCAAACTAGATTAGCCTCAGTCTTTCGTGGTAAGTCTGGCGGTCTTGAAAGTTACATATACGCGGTATTTCGTTGTTTCTACTTTTGTTGTAATATTTTGGTAAGTTTCCTCCTTTTTTACATTGAATTTTTTGTTAAATTGGTTACAGTTTTCTAAAACTTAATTTTGTTATGTGTATGCTTAATTTGTGTGATATCACATTTTCGAAAAAAGTTTGTGATGTGTGTTAAAAATTTAAAAGAGTAAAAAAAATTACAATGTGTTGAGTGTGGCCTACCCCATGTACCCATGTGTTGTCCGGTAGGCACTCTGACACGTCTTCTCGATTGAAACTTAACTGTTTTATATTCTTATTTCGATGCCTAAAATGTCCAGACAAAGTAAAAAACCAAGGAAGACTTGGCGGAATGATGGGTCATATATAACACAAAGAGGGCCATAATCCCCGCAATTTTTTTAGGACTTGCTCTAACGTATTTAACTTACTGATATAAAATGTATTTTTTTTGTTATAATTTTCAATGAAATTGCGTTCGAATGGAAACCGAATGTAAAATACCTTGGTATCTATTAAGACAAGCGCTTAACATTTAATTTTCATGTCCAAGAAACAATTAAGAAGGTAAACACAACTACACGAGTACTGTATCCATTTGTATGTAGACGTCCAAAACTCAATGTTGCTAACAAACTACTCATTTTCAAAGCTATTATATTTTATGGGCATACGCAAGCTTCAAATAGCACAAGGTAAACTGCTGGAAATGATTCTGGATTTGTCATGGCTTTTTCCAGCAAAAGAATTACATGAAATGGCCAACATTAAAATGATATCACAAAGGATTGAAAAAATTAGGTTGAAATACAATATTTCGTGTTATTATAATTGCAAAACAAAATTCCATTCAAGCAGAACGCACGGTAAGGCATGATCTACTTAAAACTAATATATATATAATATAATCACATAATATAATCAAATAATAAAAGTACAATACTGCACAATGGGTCGTATTGCTTTGACTAACAAGAGTTGTGACACCACTCCAGTAGTACTCCCAAAATAAAATGGAAGACTTGCTTATGTTCCGTTCTTCTAATCGGGGGAAAAAAATTGCCTGCGCCTTTTTGCGCCTGCCGGAGCTATTTGAAATTTTATGAGGCCAGGCTATTTGGCTACCCACAAGTTCCTACTTACCTAGAAACCCTTCAAATTTACCTGTAGGGTGTTCTGACCATACAAGAGGTGCATGCCATGTTTTGGAGTTCAATACCCCACTGTGCGGCGAAGATAAGAAATTTTTTCCATAAATGTGTGACGTCCTGAATAACAGTTCAACTTGAATAAAGATAGAATCTATTGAGTGAATACTTGAAAAATTAGATAATAGTGTTTCTCTACTCAAATAAAAAGAGGTCTGGAATGGAAGAAAGTTATTTCATAAGACTATTTCAACTTTATCCGTGCTAGCTCCAGACAAGAGCACTAAAAAGCAAACAAAAATATATAAAATCGGTGGCGTTCCTTGAAAACCTCTTAGTTCTGATAAATTGCTTAAAACTGATTGCTGACAAATGAAACTGACATCTCCACCCAAGCTTTCAAGCTTCAGCTTAAGAGAAAGAAGCTGCTTTTATGAAATTTGTTAAACACACAATTGAGTGCTCTCTTTAACAAATACTCAAGTGTGCTTGCACGGAGTGTTCTCACGGTTTCGATTCACTCCAACCATTAGCTATTCTATCCAATTAGTAGTAACACGACACCTTAAAATGTTCTTCGCAAAGCACACGTGTTTTTTGCGCGAATCTTAATAATCAGTCATTTACGCTGTTACGTTCACTAATAATTTGGGATTTTCCCCTATAGCTCCTTTCACTGATCCGAACGAACCCCCATCACAGCGTGGCCGTGGACATCCATTGTCTTACAAATATCGCTTACATATTCTCCATTGTCATTTGCCACCTTGCGTCATTAGATAATCCTCCGAAATGCATGTGCACCAATTAAAATTGCAAACAATCTAATCCCCGAAACGCGTCCTTACCAAACACACGCTCACCAACCGGGCACAAACACTTCATTAGTGTTAACAGTGTGACGGGACGCTCACACAAGACTATTATGGATTCTCCCTTCGGTGGTGCGCCGTGCAAATCCCCATCTGTCCAAATATTTGATTACAGACATAAATCTGTATTTGCAGCGGCCAACTCCTTCTTCGTTGCATCCTAAGATACGCGCAGACACACGCACACCCCCAACCTGGGCGCACCGCATTCCCGCACATGATTAATTGGGTTTTCCCTCAATTAGGCAATACATCGAAATGATTCATTACACTCGCGCAATCTGAGCAGTCCATCAATTTTACTGAGCCGTAGAGGTGAAGACACTAGGCCCACCACTCGACCATCCCCACCGAGCCAGCCTCGTCGTCGACTGCGCACAACTAATTGGCGATAATTTACAGATTAGTGGTCCAATCGTTTTACAAATGAGCAGTTATTAAGCGGCCAGATATCCCCTTAATGGCGGCGATAAAACTTCCACGAAGGCACGATCACCGGATACGGCAGGAGACGAGCCGGGCTTCAGTTCACAAATTATTGCGGAGAATACCGCACTGCACGCACTGGATGGACATGTCTAATTCCCGCTGCGCTGTTGGCCGCAAACAAAGGAGCGCCCGAGAACAATATCGAGAATATTGTGACGGTCAGCCTCTAATGTGATTACAGGACACGTTCGTTGTCGCACACTGGGATACTGTATAACGTGCAGTGCATGTGTGGCGGACAAGGATTCGCATATTAAATTAGGCCCTTGTTGCAGGAGTTGCATTAATTTCCGCAAGACGAAACTGAGTTACTGGGTGGAAAGAGGTCCGTCGGCGTCGACGAGATGTCGCCGAATCCGGACCTGGTCGGACAAAGTTTCACAGCTGCAATTATCGCACAATGGCCCGGACCGGCCTTTGAGTTAGAGTTATTCGAGCGCAGAAACTGGCCCAGACCTTAATTCCCTGGAAAAGTTGTCCGTTTGTGAAAGAATTTAAGTTTTTCAATTAGTATTCAATTTTGAATCCACCATCGTGGCGCCAAACAAAAGCAAACGGGTGGACTGCTGCTTACGAAGCATTTCGTCAGGACCATCATGGTCGACGTGCGTCTCCCATTTCGCGTGTTCGTCCTTGTCGTTGGGATGGTAGTTAATCAAATTAACTTTGGACGAGGTATCCTTATCGGCTTAATTAGCAATTTTCCGGAACAATTATGATCCTTTAGCTGTTGGCGGCGCGGAGCGGTGGTGCTGTTGACAGCGGAGCTGTCTTGTTTTACTTTTGGAAAGTAGACGGTTTTAGCGAAATTTTGTGTGTGCCCGTCCGCTGTACGATGCGATGATGGTATAATCCTTTGTAGTTTTGAGTGAATTCGATGTGTTTAATATCCTCAGCGACGATGACGAGGAGAGCAGTAAATTGAATTAAATTAGTGCCAAGAAAGTTCGCTTATTCCATGGGAACTGGAATTAGTGCCGTAAAGCTAACTTTTCCTTGCAAAACATCCTTTAAGTGATTTTGATGATGCCGAATTCGAATAAGCTGCTCGACAGAGCATGTTGATCCTATTTCGGCGTTACTTCAGCGAAGGCTGCCGGCAAGTGGCGCATAATTCTGTCGGTCGGGATTGACAAGTGTTACACCAGCTGGGGAGGCAGGACCCATCATGTAAAAGAATTCAATAAACTTTTTACGAAAATGCGAATAATGGAGAAATGGACGAAAAGATAAACGCAATTTCAGATTGTGTGGCGTTCTTCTTTAGGTGGTGCTACAGTCAGTGAGCTTGCATCCTTTTTCCCTTTTGTGGGATCTGCTGGTGTTGTAGGATTTATATTTACAAGCCGAAGTTTGAGAAGCTCTGAGGGTTCTCATTGGCTCTAAAAGTGGCGGGATTAGAATGAACCACTGAATTTTCTCATTGAAAGAAAAGTTCTGCGTGCGATATTTGGTCCTATTTGCGTTAATAGCTTCTGGAGGAAAAGATTCAACAACGAACTGTACTCTAGTTAAGCGCCTTCGGATCTAACGCTTAAGATGGCTAGGCCATGTAGAGCGGGTGGACACCACAACTCCCACACAGAGAGTCTTCGATTCCGAGACGTTCGGACAAAGCAACAGAGAACGTCTTCGAAGATCTCCTTCGAGCGCACACAAGTTGCTTAAGACCTCAACCAACATGGTTGGCGAAAGATTTTGCTGGCTGTAGGATTGTTCGTTGAGGCTTGGGTCCTCCCCGGACTGTAGCGCCAAACAAAGAAGAATTTTCTCCGATCAGAACATTTTTCCTTTCCGCTTATTATTAGAAGTTCACTGTGTAAACTACATACTTTCGTACAAGAGACTTTCGAGATCCAACTGCATTTTGACAGGAATGTACATCAAAACCTATGTAGTTAAGGATGCAAAGCTAATACCCGTAGACGACCTTAAAGTCGCGTAGTGTTTCAGTAGTTTTAGATCCATCAATCTTGGAGTACCTCAGGCATCTGTTTTGGGCTCTATTCTTGCAGGTAAAGTTGCAGCCTTTGCTGGCAAGTTTTGTATTGCGTAAGTGTCTGTTAGCGCTTTGAACCTTGTGCTCGAACTTTGATGTGCTGCTAATAAGATAGTCGTTTGCAAGAAATTAGTGGGATTCCCGGTTCGAGTGAGTGGTCCCAGTGAAACCAAGCTTAAAATTATTTTATCTGGTTTCAAATCTGGTCCATTAGCCGTTAAGACCAAATTACTGGAAATATCAGTGAAGTTGTCGATCAATGGTAGTAATATGTCTATGGGTATCGCAATAGTGGCCTAAGTGTCGTGGTAATTCCGCTGGCTGCTCAACCAAACCTAATCTTAGCTGCTGTATGTGGCCCAGCCATGTTTTAAAATTATATACCACCACCACCGTGTCTTACATCATCTCCGCATACTGTACAACACTTTGCGAGCTGATGATCGAATTCTACGTAGTAACTCTGGACTCTTCGTAAACATACCTTCGTTGTGAAGAGCCTTCTGCGGAAGTAAATAATTGTCTTCTGCCTACTGTTCTCGAAGTCAGATCTTAAAAATTAAATCCTTAAATTTTAAGGGCCGATGCTGATTTTGAATAAAACACAAATTATTTAGGAAATTATTGTCAATTCTTTTTATGATGATAATATTGTTATGGTTCAATTATGCATGCCATTATCCATCCATGCCGCGCCGCCGTCCACATTTTCGATGACGCTGAAGCATAATTGAGGTTCTATGCCGTTAATGTGCAGAATTATCTCATCCTTTAGCTCTTGAATTGTCGCTGGCTTATCGACGTACACATTTTCTTTCAATTAACCCCAAAGAAAAAAAATCGAACGGTGGCAAATCACATGGTCTTGGCAGCCAATTCACATCGCCACTACGTGAGATAACACGGCCATTGAATTTATCGCGCAAAAATGCCATTGTTTCGTTAGCAGTTTGGCAAGTAGCACTGTCCTGTTAAAACCACATATCGTCCACATTCATATCTTCCAATTCGGTCCATATCATTTCACGATAGCGAACACCACTCACAGTGACTTCCTGACCGGCCTCATTTTGGAAAAATACGGCCCGATTATGCCGCCAGCCCATAAACCGCACCGCAAAGTCACTCTTTGAGTGTGCATTGGTTTTTGCACTCTTGGATTATCATTCGCCCAAGTGCGGCAATTCTGCTTATTGACGAATCCACTGAGGTAAAAATGTGCCGCATCACTGAAGATGATTTTCTTCGAAAATTGATCATCCACTGTTGCCATTTCTTGCCACCATTCTGACCATTTAGGACGCTTGAAATGGTCAATAGGCTTTAGTTCTTGAGTCAATTGCATCTAGGATGGGCGGCGGAGTACATGCGTGGGTATGTTCTCGGACTTCCGGAACATTTATAAGGCCCATAGACTACCGGACATTTATTATTACCGGAAATATTTAACATCCGGGAAGCATATCGTGAAGTTGAAATACATCCAAAGATACACCTTGCCAAGCAGCGATCAAAGCTATTTCCTCGTTTAGTACATACTCTACAATAGAAGAAGAACGCGCGACTGAGCTAGAGCCATTTAAAGACCAGCTCAAAACCTCTTATATCAGGGTTCCAAGTCACAGTGACATCCCAAAAATGATAAGGCTTCTGAATTGGCTAAAGAGAGATCTGGCCTAGCTGTCAATATCTCTCAGCACTTCCTTGCAATAGCCAATCCCAGATGGGCCAAACTGACAAAATACATTATGGCTTGCGTGATATCCCTGGATTGGAGACGGTACGAGCTGGTCGATAGGAAATGGTGCCACAAACTGAATTATCCTACACAACACACATTATCTCAGTCCTTACGCAGACCTTACCACTCTTGCTAGCGTCAGCCAAGGAGCGCTTGGTAGAAACTTCTTCAATTCACTTGATGAATTGAAGTAGAATTGTGTACAGAATATTAAGGAACGAATGTCTTTCTTAAATTCCTCAGGTTGGATTTGGAGATATCGCAATAATACACCTCACATCTAAGGTACCAGAGCAGCAAATCGCACATATTGTTACTTAGGCTAAGAGCGAACTACCCCTTCTACCTACCTACATACCTAATATGAAGGACCAGAATGTTTTTTTTTTTTTCTTAGAAGTTTTGATACTACACTGGAGCACTCAGAGTCAAGACTGGTCCATTGCACTACCATGCAGCAACCTACAATTGCCGTAGTTTCCTGTTCTCCCGAAGGGGAGAATTAAAATTATTGATTGACTGGGATGAAAAACAGTGGACCAAAGCTGCTTCCTTGAGTTACCCCAGATGTGGCTATAAACGAATTGGATATAGAGGATCTAGAAAATACTTTATATTGAGATTCTTCAAGATATGGGACAAGCCCAGACTTTAATTTAGAAACGTCTAAATTATTCGAAATTACTGACGTTAAATTAAAAAAAATGTGGCCTATGAAGGGACCCAAGTCACTTTGAAGCAACTACTCATAAACGACAGGAACATATTGCCTGCACTCAACCCGTTTTTTAAGGCAATAGACAAGCTTATGGAAGATGGAGTGTTTGTTTTCTCAGTCGGACGGTTGAATGGAATAATGCAATGCTATTGCGGGCCCTCTGCTCTTTTCACCATACATTTGTCTAACACTCGATAAAAGTCAAGTTTAAGCTGGTTAAGTTAAGCCCGTGGATTTGTAGGTATGTGCGTCGACCCAAACACTCTTGAACCACGACGTCGAAGATTCGATCACTGATCTGAGCGACAAAAATACTATCTTTTTTAACGGCCCACCTCTTTCGAATCGCTGACAATGCTCAAAGATTTGTCCTGTCTAGAAAAAGCTTCTCAAACTTGGTCGTTCGGAGTCGGCATACAATTGTAAGTCTCTTTCACTCGTGAGAGAACAATAATACGAGTGGTTGCTGAGAAGCTATGCAATAGCCCTCTACGGGCTGTAGCGTCTCCGATATTACTACTCTGCTACATGTTTACAAAAAAGGGACACGTATCAAAGTTAACATAACTAGACCAAACTTACACCCATTTAGCAAATCAACCCAAGGATTCCACGTGAATCTCCACTTAACGAATAACAAGTACTACTTTTATTAAGTAATTTAGAACAAATGGATTTACCAAATTATTCCACTCAAGCAGCCACAGTTGATGATGAGCCAGTCTCCCTCCATTCTACCCTTTTGAACGGTGTATAACAAATTTCGCTTAAATGCTATTCCCGACACATGTTCGCCGCGCCCCGAACATCCTGGAAAACAGCTGAAAAGCAAATGTTTACTTTCACATAAACGTACACCTTGTCACATCCGCCGTCACCGGCGACGTTGCCGGTCCAGGTGACAGAAGACTTCACATGAGTGTCAGTTAAAATTTCATAACCGTGTTACAATCCGCCAGGAAGTGGTGAATGGATATAAGGACGCTTCGCTGCTCTTGTGCCCTGTCACCCAGACACGATAGACCCACCGCTAGTCACGTCCTGCATGCACGGCCCGTGCGACCGGCAAACGGGGGAAAATAAACCAAGAATAAAATGTCTCCATGAAAATTGCATCCTGATTAACTTAATCCCTATTCATGGTGGCACTTAGCATGGCACAGGCGAGCAGCAGCGTGCATGCATAGACGACAATGTAAGTGCCGAGTGGAGGCATCGTTTACATGCCACATTAACTGCCGCACAAGGGCATATACACGCTCAGCAGTCGAATGACGGGCCTGTGACGGCAGCGCCAGATAAAAAGAAATCCACGAAGAAAGGACCTCTCCGGCCGACGCGGTGGTCAATGTGGCATGGTCCTGGCAAAAAAGAGGCGGCAATGGCAATTTGAATACGTGCTCTCGTGTGTTGTGGGCGATACATATCGCAACCTCCAGGCGGTTGCACTGGACCGCATGCGATGGTCAAGTGGCGGTGAAAAGGATGTTTTGTGTTTTCTTTTTCTTTCTGTTACTCCCTTTTGGGTTACATGATATGTGGACACTGATCTCGGCGCTGTCCGGGGATAGCTGTGTTTGGGGCAGTAAGCCATTTGTCTTACTGACAGCGGCCGGCCTGTGTGTGGCGGTGGGCCGTCATTTAAATGTTCGCTGCTGAGCCTTTCGGTGTTTAAAGACTGCGAGAAGCGAAATTCTACCGACTTTTAAACTTAAAGCCAAATTGAACGTGGAACAACTTCATATCGTTGGTTGCACATGCCAGTCACGTATCTTTTTCAAAAAGTCGTACATTCATCGACGAAAGTTTAATTTTTAACGATTTGCATACGATTCAACAACACTGTGCCAAAGAAGAACCACTCAACCCCATTCCACTGCCGAAAATCCCATCGTTTTGACCCGCAGATAATAACTGTTCCGAAACTTCCGCGGCGCAGCAATTTACCGGAAAAGGTCATCCACTAGTAATTTACTGCACTTGTTCGCGACTTCCGATTTTCAAATGCACCTACGGGACCCCTGCACCGCAACAAGCGCCAGCGCGCCAAACTTACGTGCAGTTTACACAACCATTCGTTCGGCTCTCGGTGAAGTTTCAAACGTCGCGATACACGTCATCACTAGCTACCTTTGCGCGGCCGTGCACGGAAGGATGGGGTCCCTTTATTGCTAATTTTCATATCCCTTAATTGCTATTTGTGAACTTATAGCCCGGCAAAGACAGAGTTCGGTGTCGCTGTCGATGTCAGCACGGCGCAGCGCGGCTTTTGTCGTTTGTTGTGCTGCTGCACAAGCCCTAGTAGCCACGTATCCACACGTACGTTATTATTTTAACAAAATTGTTGTCCTGTCGACTGAGCAATTTAAAGGGTCACCGGGGAGCATAAACAAATTGCACTCCGAAGGTGGATACAAAAATGTGCGTGAATCTCGTAAATTTGAAATGTTGCCATCATAAATTTTAGGTTACCACCGTTACCGTTATCCGTGTGTTACGCTGCAATTAATTTCCACCTCAACTAAAACGGAAATGGAAAAAACAAAACGAACGAACACACATATATACGCTAAAACGCTAATTTCGCGTTTGGATAACACGTGACACATGGAGTGTGGCAATTAGACAGCAACAGATTTGGGTTGCTTAAATGAGAGGGAGAGCAGTTAAAATTTAAGAGGTGCAGGTCTGAGCGAACGAAATTAGAGGGCCTACTTGCAACCATGTCGTGAAGGTAACGTCGCGCCGGCGAAATGTTGGAGTTAATCAAAAGACATGCTGTTTCCCTCACAAAAGCTAGTAAGACATTTGTGCGAGTGGAATTTTTAAGTTCCATGAGTTTTCTTAACCAAATGAGTGTAGCGCATTCACGAAAAATGTGCTCAAAGGTTTCATCCTCATCTAGGGGTAGCCGACAAACCTTGTCTTGGCATAGGTTTATGTTCTTCTTCTTCTTTGATTGGCGCTACAGTCCGGGGTGGATCTGGGCCTCAACCAACATGAGTCCAGCTAGCACACCAAGTTGGTTGAGGTCCTTTTCCACTTGTGTGCGCCATCTAATGCGAGGACGTCCTCTGTTGCGCTGTCCCAATGGCTCGGTATCGAAGACTCTTCTTGCCGGAGTTGTGGTGTCCATCCGCTCTACATGACCTAGCCATCTTAAGCGTTGGATCCGAAGACGCTTAACTAGGTGCATGCCGCTGTACATCCCGTATAGTTCGTGGTTGAACCTTCTCCTCCAAACGTCTGCGCAAGCAAACAAGTTTATGTTGTTAAGGTGATATTTCACACCGCCGTAGCCAGTAAGAAAGCTCGTTAGGCTTCTTTGATTCCTTACTGAGAAGGAATATTTCCTTGCAAGAATAAGCCTTGTATGCTTACACGTTTGAAGTGTGTATTACAAAGATTCCCTTTTTGAAACGATTTATAGCTTGGAGCACATACTGTTAAACTTCGATAACTCGAAACTTGAATAATCACCATCAAAAAATCGAGTTACCAAGACTTCGATTTATCAAGTAAAATAAGAAACTGATATAGACAACCTCAAAAGAATGTGAGTGATCCAGTGTAGTGTTTAACAACCTTCATGAAAAATAAAGTTTATAGGCACAATTGTCCGTCAACAAAAATTAAATTCGGACAAGACTCCAAGAAAAATTTAAAACAGAACAGACCCAAAGATAATGAACCAAGAATTAAGAAAGAAAGAAAGTGTCAAGAGTAAGTTAAGTGTAGTTACCTGTAAGTTTCCTCGAAAGACGTCATAGTTTAGGGTTTTATGGTAGCATCAAGAGTGTTTAATTTAGTATCCACTGATTAAAAATTACAAATGTTTGGTTACTTGAACAATCTGAAGCACAACATGCGGCAACAGCATTTGCAATTGCAGCTCAGAAGGAAACTAAATTTCGTCACGTTTTTGGGTTATGTACTAGAGAAAATTTCATTTGGGATTACTCAGACAACTTTATTCTGTAGATTCGACTCGTGAGCAACCACATAGATCTGCCCATGTGAGATGCATGGATTCTCCAAATTTAATCCAAACACTTGCAACGATTAACCTCGTGATTTGCTTATAGTCATTGCGGAAGCGAGTAGCAGCGGGAACTACAAACGTTTGAATGGCATAGGTCTTCAGCTTTGAATTTTCCAGTCAAAATTGTTGCCTCGATCATTTTCTTGACTGAGAGTCTTTGTCCTTCGCAATGTTGTTACATTTGTGTCGCAAGAGTTTGCGCAAGATTTCCGGTTAAAACTGTTTCCAATATTCTCGTTCCTTACGCAACCAGAAAACGCTTCCTTCACAATATCTGGTTCGGCCCGTGCTGTGTGTGCGGTTGCACTGTCTTGTTGAAACCCCATGTTCATCCAGCTCCGCTTAGTGAATTCAGGCAGCAGGCAGTCGTTTATTATGGCTCTGTGGCGTTCGCCAGTAAGAATGTCCGTATTGCCGACGCCTTTTTCCGAAAAAAAAAACACACATCTATGAATCCTCTCTCGTGGATACAATGGCCCTTCGTGACCCAGAAAATATTCACGTAACCGCTTATCGTCCAATTATTGGTAGAAAATCGACTCCATTACACCACACTCTTGCGGAGCATACCGCTTCAGACAGACAAGCATATGGTTGGACACTGCAGCTGTTTAGTTCATAATGTCAAATACTACTGACGACGGAAAAAACACCTTGCGATGAAATGATTTCTCCACGTTGTCTTTGGCAGGATCTCTATTACCATTATGTTAACGTTATGCTTAACCACCAATGTGTTCACCACCAAAATATCCCTATGGACAGGTCGTAAATAATGTCAAAGGCATAGTTAATGGACCAGTAGACCATACGTTGCTTCCTATCGCATGATTTCCATTGATTTGTTGCTAAAATTTGATGTGACAAGAGTAAAAAGTGGAGCACGCAGCATGGGCGTTTCATGTGGCAACTCGTCGAGCAAAAACAAGAGATGACGAGATGTGATTGCTAAAACTAAAGATAAGACCATCCATCAATCAACCGCTCATAACCTCGAGAACGCCATGGCTTCGCGGAAATATCAAGATAACAGACCACCCAGCGATTGTAAATCAACCACTTAAGTACTACCCCAAGTCGAAGTTTTCCCTACCCATCCTCTTAGTGTTGAAGACCAAACATTCCTTGTGATGTATTACAAAGAAAATTCCGTATATTTCGCCACCAGCTGTCGACAAGAACTTCTGCCGAACATGCCATGCAGCAGACCAATGATCCCCCATTCCCCACTTCCATTCAGCAAAACTTGCAACAGTTTGCCCAAGGAACGGATAATTCCAAGGAACATAAAGGAAGATGTTTGCACAACCAAATCCCGAACTACATGCATAACAACTCCCCCACTGCACAGCACAGCACACTCTGCAGCAGGACATGCGTCAGAGCGGAAATCGGGTCCTGAATATTTAAAATGCGATTTGAAATAATATAATTCTCCCCGACCAATGCTAAGGAACCCATCATCCAGTCACTCAGGCATCGTCTAACCCAGAGTCAAGCACCTTCTGCCGGTGCCAGAGCCGGAGTTGCAACTCGGGTAAGTGGCGCTGCGGATGAAGTTCCCAACAACAAGCTGCGTGCACGCCACGCAAGCACCACCAATCTGCTGGATGTGCTGGCAGTGACGACGGCACACCATCGGGAAGGTGGCACCGCTTCGCGCGCCGAAAATTTTATCATAAATTTCGTTTCACCAGTTAGTCTCACATTTTCAGGCTGCCAACACAATGAGAGGTAATTTTATTGTTTGCATAGTAATGACTTCACAGATGAGGGACCGTGGTGTATGCCGGCGATGTGCATCGTTATAATTTTTCGGGATTAGGTGGCGCCTGCCTCTTCGCTAAAGACGGCTGCCTCGGGAACGGAATGGTTGGGTGGAATTTCCTAGGAGGTCCTTCCGGATGGTTGGCACGGCCCTCTGTGTGTGCAGTTGGAATATTTATAAGAAAAACTTCCGAAATAATTGCATATCTTACAGTTTTAAAGATGTGCCACCGGGCTTAAGGCGTGGAGCGGCTCCTTCACGCTTTCACTACAAAGCGAAGTAGAAAAGAAAGCATGGCTCGTGCCTTGCCGGGGTGGATACAATTTTAGTAATTCGAAATACTCCTTTGAATTTAGACGTCTCAAGAATTGTTTCTTTTGTAAGGCTTTGCCTCCTCCCCTGCCTTCTCACCCGCTCTCCAGCAACGACTGGAAAGTAAAAAGGACTCAATCTAGCGGTAGCAGCGGCAGCTGCGGGTCTACGACTAATCTGAATGGAGAATTAGTTTCGGTATTTATCTTAGACAAATTATTACTTTTTAATATTTAAAGTGGTATCCTTTTGTGGCGTTGCTGTTGGAAGTTGCTTTTGAAATTCTTGTAGATCCTGATGATGGCGCCAGAAGGCATCTCAAGAAACTGCATGTGGCTTTAGTTTTATTTGGCTGGAGCAGCGGTGTGGGAAGCGGATATTTGTGAATTATTTCCATAGATTTTAGAGTGCAACGTTGAACGTACAGAATTTTTTTTTAATGGCACATGTCCGTTGGAGTATATGTGGAGCTTGTGGTTTGACGATATTCGGGGGTTAAGCTAATTGTTTGAATAGACACAAATCTTAGAGAATTGATGTATTTACTTAATGTTTATTCATTGGACGACGAAAGATTGAGTGTCTATTATCTATTATTGTATTTTTACAAGGCAGGTGGGTGCCCGAAGAGTCTTCGACTCCAAACCAGTGAGACAACGTAATAGAGGACGACCACGAACCCAATGGCGCACTCAAGTGGAGAAGGACATCAAGCAACTTAGAGTGCGAAATTGGAGGCAGCTGGCTAAAATACGTGCCAGCTGAAGAGGATTGTTGACCGAGGCCCAGGTTCACCCCGGACTGTAGCGCCACAAAAAGAAGAAGAAGAAGGTAGGTGCAATTTATTAGAATAACGTACATACGAACTTAACTAATAATATGGCCCGTCGAGGCCAGGGCCTAGCTTCTCAGCAACCACTCGTGTTGCGCGTGTTGTTGTTCTCTCACGAGTGGAAGGGACCTACAGTTTTATGCCAAATCCGAACGGCTTTGTTTGAGAAGCTTTCTCTAGACAAGGAATGCTCTTTGAGCATTGTCAGTGACTCGAAAGAGGTGGGGTCGTGAAAAGTCTTTTCGTCCCACAAAGCAGGAATCGAACCTACGATATCGAGGTTGGTGTCGACGCATATACCCACAAAGCCACGGGCCACCACATTCACGATACCGTACGAACTTGGCTGCTGAAGGCTATTTCCCAAAAATGGTTTCGCCTTGATTCGTGCAGCTTTTCAACTTAACATCGAAATTCCAAGATATAAATTACAAAACTGAATGCAACAAACTGGAAATTGTTCGAAACAATTGGACTCAGTTACATGGAAAATCGCATAGTAAGACAGGCAATTGCCCTGCAGAGCTTAAGTGCTTGGGTTCTACTTCGAGTCACTGGATGAATGAATATAGAGAATAAATGTCGAGAAAAACAATGGAAGGCACAACATGAATGGCTTCTATTGAAGCTATTCCTATCCTGTAGCATATAGTTTTTAATACTGACAGATGTTTCAATGATCACCGAAATTTAGGTCTTGCTCTGAGATATATATATGAATACACTCAATATTTCCCTCTTCGCTTGAGGGTTTTGCTTTAATTTGATATATACCACTCATCTGTTGGCGAAGAAGTAAATGGGAAAGAACAGTCCTCAAATAAGTCAAGAATAAGTCAACTGTCTTCAATATGCGCATAAAATTAAAACTCTCAACGGTTTTAGAACTTAACCTTTACCTTTTCTCGCTTAAAATAAACTTCAATAGAGAAAAGGCTCGTTCGACAGTCACTTGGGTTGATGGTATGAAATGCACAACCCGTGCAAGACTAAAAATTTACCAAGATTTTAGCTTTAATTTATGAAAAAAAAATTAAAGAATATATTATAATATTGGTGCCTAATGTCGAAAGTGGGTGCACTTCTGCATACATATTTCATAACATCTCGCGTGTCACTGCTTTGATTTGCTTCCCGTTAATTTTCTTCAATGCTATCTAAGTACAGGCTAAGAAGTGAGTCATATCCATGTGTTGATGTCGCTTTAACTTGACTAATTGAAGTAGAAGGAATGGCATCTTTCATTTCTTTTCGACCAAGAGGGAAAAAGTATAGTGATGCAAATCGGTTATTTAGTGATTATTTTTAAGTCTCAACAAGAGAGAGTGATTTAAAAACCTTTCCAAAAGTTGGAGGTTATTTTTGAGCACTGGTTTTACTATAAATAAATGATTTGACAACAAATATCTGAAAAATTATATAATCGCTTGATAATTAAGGTTTCACTTAACAAGTCAAGCTTAAACTAACGGTTTGTACAAATCAACATATAAAATATCCGTTGACAGAAAAATGTTGGGATCTGTGGAACAGCCTATGGAAACTTAAAATTCACATTCCCACAACAAAAATGCCGAATATCAATTTAAAAACGAAGAGAAATCGAGATGAATCGCCATGAAGCAACTTTAAGAGAAATATTAGAAAACGGGCATTATACTTTTAGTATTATATCGAATAAGACTGCGTTAAAAAATATGAGAAAAATCGACAAATATATCGTCTACTAGTATAAATGTGTATTTTATAGTTTTTACGCTTTTATAATTTAAGTTGCTAAGGACTTTAAAATAAGTTCGGTATAACATTTTGCTGCAATTAATTTGATGACAAAGAAATTCCGAAAAATATATTTTTCATTATTATTTTTTTAACTATATAAAACAACATTATGATTTGTATAGTAATAGTTACACAAACATGAAACAAAGAATGAAAGAAAAATTTTGTGTTAGAAATTAATTTAAAATCTTAGATATCGATATAGATAATATGTTCAAGGATCTGACAAAAATTCAAAATTTCTTAACGCCTGGAAGACAAAACCTTCGATCTTAGAAGTATTAAAAGCATATTACGTCGACCTATATGTTTCATGTAGTCTGTATTTGTGTTTTTAGCTTTTCAACAAATTTATTGTGAGTAAAAACTATTATTTTAAATCTTTCAAACAAAGCCTTTGGGGTAATGAACAATAGGGGTCCAGCTCATTGTACACTGTTTAGTGTTTATTTTCTATATCCTACTAATTGTTGTGTTCACGTTGGATACTTTTCAAGAGACGCACACATTTTCAAATCATTTTTATCCCCCTCAGTTGATGCTGGTTAACATTTCTCATGAGATTACTTGACTTAGAATCGCCGACTTCAAATTAACACCATGGCTCATACGATTCCCGAATGACTTAAATTTAGTCGCCAAATGCCATCCAGATCGTATATTCTGCATCACTGCATTCACATCGAATGATTTTCGTCCATGTGACGCTGAAGAACTGGAAGAATGTCTTTGCAGTCCCCTTCAGCAGCAGTCCTGAGTATTTCTCAAAAATGTTTCGTTAGGACGGAACATTTTCCATTCACTGCATAAAATGCAGCCAAAAACTACTAACTATCTCGTCCGATCCAGATGAACTCGTCAATTTCCGATTTCCATTGCAATCGTTCAACGTCTACATGGCATTCTATGGTACCTGTGAAAATTCTACAAAATTATGTGCTTCCAAGGCATTTGTTGATCACTCTTAGCCTGGCAAATGCTATGTGTGTGCTCTCACACCAGCAGGCGGCATTCGATACACACTGGTGTGGTCAAAGTGTGACGATGAGTAAGCCACATTCGGGTATCGGTGTCGATAACGTTCCCCATCTTCCATCTACAAGTCAAAGTGGTCCTTAGCTGAACAGCACCTCAATTCGGCAAATAGACTCCCAAATGAATGTATGTCCTTTTCGAATCGAAGGACATTCCCATATCCATGTAAATTAAAATGCAAAACCCCTTGTTACACCACTAAACCAACCAGCACCAGCAAAATACACAAATACCAAGGACTCTCTGAACTCCTCTGTCTGTCATCTCTGTCATCATCATCATCGTCGGCATCATCACCGACGTCAGTGCATATCACAAGAAGCCCAGCGCCTACTAATTGAGTCAACCAAGGTAAAACAAAATTCTCGGTAGTTGAGGTGAAAATTATGGTCCAACACTTTAACCATCACTTCGACGACAATCCTCACCCGCCGCCAGAGCGATACCTCGAATGCGAACGGGGGAAATGCCAAAGCTGCTTTGGCCATCTGCAGTCCTGGACATGCAACCAATTGGAACCGCATACCTTGGTTTGGTTTTTCATGCAAACAATAAAATGGGAATTGAAACCAACACTCGATTCGTTATCCTTGCAGGCGTTGCACATTGCGGGTGTGTGTGCCTGTTTCCTTTTCAGCCATGTCCGGGCTGTCCGAGAGCGAGAGTGTGTGTTTTTGCCGACGGATTGTCACAAATAGGCGACTACTGCTGCCGCTCCAATGGTCCGGGGCCTAGAACTTATTTAGGAATTCAGGTAATGTCGGTCTCATGTAAATTGATTTAATTTGGTTTGTCCTCGTCAGGGACATAGGCTCTCTGTGAGTGTGGCTGGGCCATTGGTCCGGCTGGTCCTTGCTCTGGTTTCGGAGTTGTGTTATGAATTATGGAGGTCGGTCTAACGGTGAGACAGGATATATGATTGTGGTTGCGGTAAAAATGTCCTTTATGCGAGAAGATTCCTGTTTTGTTCGTTTTATTTTAATTTTTTTTCCCTTTTCCCTGCCACACTTTCTCACTCTAGATGCGATTTAGGCACATTTCATTGCTGACCAGACTCCTTCTTAAAGTGCCTGTGCACTAATTTAAGCCACAACTGGCCACAAGCCGGCCGGATATAAGGGACCAAAATGTACCGAAATGCATTCCCCATCTGTGTCGGCGTGTGCAAAAATAAAGAACTCGCTCCGAACTGGAGGCGCTCGCTATCACACCCAGAACGCTGTCAGGATTGAATTGCAAATTTTTACTCTGGATAAAAACAATCGACAAATTTAATTAGACGGGCGAACAATTCGCGCGTGCACTGCACTGCAAAAGTATACGTTGCACTAAAAAACAAAACGAAAAACTGACGAGCCCATTGCTGTGTGGAGTGAGAGGAATATTAAAAAATATTTCCTAAAAAAAGGCAACACACCCTGTGTTGGCTTCAATCAGAGCCTCTGACGAGAGACAAAAAGCCGATGCCAGTGGACTGGGGGCTTACAATTTACAATAAACCCTTGATCCAATTGTGAATAAATATGCAGTCCAGATCCGATGGCGGGTTTCAATAAATAACCGAGAAAATATTGTATACATTTCGGATGACAGGAGGCGTCTCGTCTCGACGCGGCTTACATCATCATCATTATCATCTCGTGCGAGGATGACACGCCCTCGCAATCGACGGACGGCGGACGTCGCACTCTGCGTGCGGAGAACTTGATTAAACAATCACATATGCAAATTAATAATCATGATACAGTTGATTTTTTTGTGTTCTTTTTTTCTGTTTTAATATAATTTTCATCGCGTGATGGAGAGGCGCCGAGCCGCACCGCCGCGCCGTCGCTAGGGGATGGGGTCACACTGGCACAAATGTAAACAACTAAATTTTGCGACGAGCTTCTCGCGTCGGCATCGATAACAAATGCTTTGATTACAGGACAGTCGATATCATTTTTTTGTGTCTCCACTCACATTCGCAGACGTGCTTGCCAGTTTCCGGTTGGCATGAGAAATGGAGCCTACGAGGTGTGGTTGTGGTCAGACAAAGAGGGGGGTTCAATTGTCAACGGAGCGATCTAGAACATGCGGTCTTTGTCAACCGAAGTGGCTTTTTCTCAGGCCGATGAAGCGATATGAGAACATACATGACTGATTTCTGAAGTTTCCTCATGTATTTTGATGGTGGCACTTTTTGGAGGGACGTCCGGTGTGACAGGTGCCAGCAGATTTGTAGCAAGCCGTCTATAAGCGTCAGTTAGAGAGTAGTTGGGCCTAAGCCTTCCTTTAAAACTGCTTCTGATCCTAAATTGAAATTTTGTTCAACGACGGGGTTCGCTTGAATTGGTAGAGCCTCTTTGCCTGCACGTAAAATGGCGGCATTTGGTGATGTCGCCGGTGCGCTAGTCACTATTGCCACACCGTTAGATGCGCAAAAACTCGGCTCTTCGTATTTCGGCTCTTGTAATTATTATTGGTCAATACTGCGTTCAAAAGTGATGACAAACAAAATTGTGCAGTCAATGAGAAGCTCTGAAAATCCATCATTTTCCAGGCAGACCTCTTGAATAACAACCACTACGAAGGACTATGTCTTCAGGAAGGCGTGCAAAGTGTCACATGGTGCAGTGTCAATCAATTTATTGAAGAAAACATTTAGTGGTCGCTGTGACACGCGATCCCAGCTGCTGCACGTACAAGTGTTCAAAAAATTACAGTTTCAAAGTGTTCTCTACACAAACCGACCCCGAAGCAGGTTTTAATTCGCACCAACAAAACGGCGCGATTAACCGCGACCAACAAAGACCTGCCTTGTCGGGGAAGGCCTGAAGATGGAAAGCAAATATTTCAACAATCTCTCCGAGATTGACTTCAAAGAGAATTCTTAAGTAATCCTTGACCATGAGTGCCATCAACTACAATCGAAGCAAAGCGGGCACAATGCTCGCGCGTAATTACACCGTTAAATTCAAGATTCAAGATCAAAATCAAACGGTACACCCTTCGATGGAACAAACGACACTCGGCCGGTCTAGACTCAACCCCCCGGGGATTGGGAGACTCTAGTGAAAACCGATTAACATATGCCACTCGAAAGTGAGCATATTGACACTCCTTGTGGACATGTCCTTACGGTCCTTTCAAGTCGTCGGCGGTCTGGTCATGATTGAAAATGAAATAAATTCGCATATAATTTTTAGCCTTTAGTTAAAAATACATCAAAAGGATGCTAAGGTTGTGGTCCCACTCAGGAGGGGGGCAAGTGGAGTGGGCAAATGCATTATCCTTGGACAGGATACATTTCCTTGGTCCATAATCTAAAATTAATAATAGACGTGCAATTGTACGGCCGGCAGATGACTCATGCAGTGTACAAGTATACAATTTGGGAGCCTAAGCGGAGACGGCTACTTTCAACTTTGACGGGTTTCGGCTGCCCGCCGGCATCACGTCAGATGAAAGGAAGTGTCCTTTGTACAGCGCTAAGCCGTACGTACCAAGAATATTCATTTTATTTTTCCCCAATTTTAATTGGCTGCCCATGGACATCATGAATTATGTGAATGTTGCGGATACGTTGAATAAGTGAGTATCACATCGGCTGCACATGGTCGGGTGGATCCTGGGGCTTTTGTGCGGTTTTTTGACAAACTATCCGAATGTCCTTGGGACAGTGGCTTATCCACCATCCGAGACCAGTGCATTAATTTCGCAAAACTTTTAGGGATCGCATTCGCATTAAGTTATTGGCTGCCGCTCTCTATCGGCAGGCGGTGCGCGCTTGTGGGTGGCCTGAGTAGAATGTGGCTCCTTCGACGGGGTCACATGCGGCATTTCGGTCTCGTGTAAACAGCTGTGGGAGTGGAGTTTGCGATTATTCACGGACGCCGAGCATGAGGAGCAGCCGCATGGTTTCATGCTGACATACGATCTCGGTGTCCCCGCATTGGGGTGGTAGGTATTTTGGTATATTTGTTTGGTCTCTCGGAAGACTGATGATGTTTGGGGATATTTGTCATGCCTCCTAGGGGCGCCGAGCGCTGGCTTGTATGCATGGAATTATTGAGCTGCCATGCAAATTATGGAGGTTAGTCCAATAAGGCTCTCTATTTACAGCCGCTAAGCATTACCGTTGCGTATGTGCGGTTGCCTTAACCTCAACGGTTTGATGTTAAAATATCAGGTTGGCTCTTTGCACATGAGTTAAGTGGCAGAACTGGTAGGAGGAGCAACTCATTGGCGATATCGCGGTGTCTGGGACTGGATGGGGAGTAGGACATTTCATGGAGGATCTTAAAGAGTGAATAGCAGAGTGATGCTTCAAAGTTCTACTTCACCCTTGGCTTGCCTGCAGAGCACATCTACTAACGTCGTGCAATTTAAAACTTAAATTACAAGCCGCAGCCACTATTTTCAATCGAATACCACTTCTTTTGAACGAGTCGTCGAGAGGGTATGAAAAATCCTCTGTTTCCATGCTTCTGCAAGAGTCACTCCCCCAGAAGCATTTCCAATCAGTTTCATCCCAAAAATTCACTCGATCACCCGTCCACCCCTACGGCGCTCACATTCCAGCCCTAATCGATTATCACCCGTGCACCCGGTAAATTAATTTGCCCTAATTTTTCACCTATTTCCCACGTCCAACATATTATCGCCCGCCATCAGTTCAGCCAGAGCGCACTTTGGCTCCAATTTATCCACTTTACACTCGCCATGCTCCTCCCATTCAACACTTACAATCTGTCTTCGCGAATCCCCTTGTGCTCAGTTCGTCCAGTCCAACAATGCCACCTTATAAAAGTAAACCAAAAACTTTTCTCGCATATTTATTCCATCCGCGATGGGTTCTAGCACGTCCCCGAGAGCACGATACAAGTCCTTGCCGTCAGATATTTATGGCAGCTATTCCCGGATAAATAATGCACGAAACATTTCTATCTGTGAAAAATCCACTGTACCCGTTGCACATCACCAGCAGCAGGAGTTTGCTGAAAAATCATGCAGGGCTCGCCGTTGGTCCTGGCTCCTGCTGTGGGCCCTCATTGCCACGCACACGGCGGTAGCGTATCCAAGTCATATTTTGATAAATTGGTCGTTTAGCACAGATGATACAGCACTACTGTTCTGTTCTCTGTCTCGGGCTGCTCAGCTTCCCGTGCACACTCCGTCTCGTCGTCTTCATTGTCTTCGAGGATAAGACGTAAATTTTGTCCGAACGAATTGCTGGCGCTCTCCTAAAAGGATATCCCCCTATCAATAACCTTGCATCGGAAATGCACAGCAAGTAATTTAGCAATCGCTTAACAACTTCCGTCGGCAAGTGGCACTCATGTCGGGCGGGGGTATTTAAAAATTCCAGGCGCCACCGTTCTTAATGGCGCCCGCATATGGGAGCCACAGCCTTTGCGTCGATAACGGGCACAAATCATAAATATACCGAAAATGTCGAATAAAATTAAGGACCATCGTGTGGATTCAAATTTAGGATTGAAAATGAATAGCAGGACGTCGACGTCTCGCATGTCCTTGTTTATGGAATGTACTCTTTCGAGATAAGTGCACACAAGTCGGCAGCTCCTTGGATGATGGTCGATGTTCTTGGGAGTCGTTTGTGCAGGTTTTACAATCGCTTTAAATGCAGCTGCAGGATTACATGACGATTGTGTGTTCGAGTGTTCGGTCTGTGCAAAAGGGGACTCTTGTTTCTCGAAGGCGAGCAGCGTTGTTCAAGCAGATGAAGATTACATGTTTTATTTGTGAGTCTGGAGGCTGGTCATCAATCTTAGTTTTATGCGGACCTGATGATGAGAATCGGACGTCCTGTTGTTGGGGATATGCGCGACGCTTGTAAGAATTGTTTTGCTCAAGGATAAGGAATTTTGTTATGTCTCGGAGTGGAAATTTACTCATGGTGTGATATGGCTCGGGGTGGGCTTACGAAGAAGGCGTGCAAATTGTGCTCCTTTGGCGTAATAACTTTATCAATCTCAGCAAAGTGCCGGATGGGATCTACCATCCGGTTACGAGAGGAGGATGCGCAACGACGACTGTAAGCACCAGGAGACGACTGGTGTTCTGTTCCTTGTAAACGTAGCAAGTGGACAGTGACACAAAATATCAAGTTAACAGCCCAACCTCCCCCAAAACCGCCGAGGGATTCAAGTTTCAAACCATCCGAAATTGCAGTTGCTGTTGTCCCATTCTTTTAATGTTGTCCTTTCCCCCAACACTCCATAAAAGAATTTCCATCTAATCCGTGGACGTTCCTGCAATGCATTCATCAAAAGTAATTGTTTCTCACCTCGAAGTTGAAGAACTATTATCACTTAGAATAAAACTGCACGCCAAGTAATAAAGTTGCACTCGTTGAATACCCCGAAGTGAGTTGCTACACTCGAAAGTATTCATTATTTTCCAATTTTCAAATTAATGAAGCCATTTGCTGAATGAAAATAAGCACAATAAGCATCAGGCAGCAGGATGGAATGCAATTACTTATAACAACTTTGATAGGATCGTTGGCATCGTTGGCAGTGGCTGGTAGCTTAAAACCGGAAACAGGGTATTCCCCACCCGCGCATTAAAGACACCCACTCACACACAGTCGTAGAAACACCAAGTTCATAATAAAATTGTAAACACGAAATTTTATTAGACCTGGAATCCAAGTGCGGCAAGGTCTTTTCTAGCACTCTCCTTTAACTGGTTAGTCCTCCCGAAGGGATTCTATTTTCACGATATACCGTGCACAATGCAGGAGCACAACGAGATGCTGCTGCTGCTGCTGCTATTGCTGCGTCACATTAGTGTACAATGGGACTGATGAGGCGGAGGGCGAGAGAAGAACGACTGCTTCTGGTCCATGAAGCAATGCACTCGTCCTGGAAATGTAATAAATTCTGTGAAAATATTTCCTAGCCATGAAAAGCAAGCGATTCTTTGATGCACGACGGAGGAATGAAGTGCACCGAATCGCTGGCAGTAGTGACATCGATCGGAGTAAGTTCGTCTTTTTCTCGTCTTCTGCTTCCGCTTGTCCTTGCATTAATAAATTATTCAAAAGAAAATTGAGCTCTTTATCGGAGTGGTAACTAGATAAATGAGACTTTATCGTGTTTGCTCGTGAACGCTTTCGTCGCCTCTATCCACGGGATTGCCGAAGATGTGCGCCAGTGATGAAGTATTCTCTTCCTTTGGGTGTAGTAAGGTTGTGCGCAGCTATTAGAGGGAATTGGCTTAGATATTTTCTTTCTTTTCCGGGAAGATATTTCCTGTTGGGTCGGGTGACGTGTGAGGTGAATTTTTTATACACAATGCATTGTGGCATGGCGCCTTTGGTAGCTGGGGGAGATTTTGCGTCGCTTCGGGATCACGGCTTTGTAAGCACATGTCGTTAAGCATTCGTGAGATACGCGATGTGGGTATGTGGAACGGTAAGTTTACTTATAGGTAAAGTGAAATTTCCGTGGAAGTGATGACAATGATTTTGACTGATAAGTTTTTGATGAGACTGGATAAGGTAGGCTAAAGTAAAGGACGTAAGATTGTAGTTGGAATATATTATTCTAGTCTGTCAACTATGCGGTCTGATCAAGAGGCGAAGAATGAAAAAAAAATGTAAGCGCTCAATATAAATGATTCGGCTCATTAATGACTATCATGCCCATTATGGTATCTGGCGTATCGACTACGGATCGAATAACTCGCATCCACAATCGAAGTCCAACCCCAGGTAGTATCCGTCGGATGCACTACATTATCGGGCCGAAAAACCTCCCTATCGACCCCATCTGTTTTCTGTCAACTTTGCTTTTTAAGTAATCAAAAGAGCAAGAAAATGATTCCCAAGATATTCGTTATCAAATCAGAAGTAGGGCGAATGATATTTAAACGATACCCGGCAGGCAGTATGCCAGATGAAGTTCTTGTTGTAATCAAAAACAAACAAAAAACATTAATTTATGCATATTTCTTTCAGATTTATAAAATGATTTAGACTGACTAAAGCAGCAATTAGATATGTTATATTGAAGAAAATACTGCCACCTGTGGTAAGATCAACATCCTCAACTCCTTAACAAGTTGGCAGCATGTTTAATATTCTTGGCTGAGGATAGATATTAGAGCCGTACTGACTAGGACTTTGAAGTTGGAATGGTACAACCGACATTTTCAGTTATTCTTCCCGAAGTTTTCAAGCTATAAGAGGAATGTCTATGTCCAATGTGAATAAATTTAAGCATGAGCGAAAAAAATTAAGGATAGTTCTCATTTGTTTCTTGTTATAAAATTAAATTTTGTTGCAATCACTCATTGCATTTTTCCTCCAAATTCGCAACTCATTTGGTTCGGATTGAAAACGTCAAAAAATTCATGAAGTGCAAATGAGTTTCGTTTTCTATAGCAGTTAGCATTTTTTCGCACTACTTCACCGACATCCGCTCACTTTCTGAATTGGGTTTTCTGTAATAGGAAAATATGCGGATGTGAAAATTGTCCCGCCGCAGTCAATTGGCCGGATTCCAGCATTTACATTGTTCCCGACAGTAAAAAACTGTTATTATTGTATAAATGAATTAAAGCACTATTAATATATATTTTCTGTGAACTTAGGTGCGGTTTTCCGACATTTATTGATCCACAAAATATGTTTTGAAATTGAATTTTGCTTGATGTGCTGTGTCCGGATAATATCATTGATGGGAAGGTATTTTCGGACTCAGTCATGTAACTTCCTGCGATAGGAAAAACGAAACCATTGACGTGATAGGTTCATCTCATCAATATATAAAGTGTTTGTATATAAAGTGGTCCCACCTGGAACCTATTACAAGATAGTCGATCTCCGGTTTCAAAATCGCATAAAATTTCTAAGACTTTTTTTTTAGAACCACGAACACCCCCTGGCCAGTTAGCGTTTACTGCATACAAAATTCAATCAGAACCCCAAACCATTTAAATTTTCTATATTAAACGTTGGCGCATCTATCTGTACTATAGTTACATAGAAACATATTCCTACTTAAGGAATGCCGCCATGGTTAAAAAACTCAGTTACTGTGCTATGATCGTTTTCTGGCCATCACCAATGGAAAGCTATACATGCACTTGATTTGTGGATTCCGTGCATTGTGCCTGTTCCGTGATATTTGTTCTCCGTTTCCGATCCTGTGAAGGTGTTTTTCGTTTGCTGCTCTGCTGTAATTCTTTTGGGTACGCGATAAACAAAAATGTTCTATTATTTTCACCAACTCTAAATTTAAGTTGAAATTTCTACCCATGAAGGGTCTGAGAATGAGCAATTACTGTCTTCCATCGGTGACGGTCCTGGGCGGAATGCTCATATATCCCAAATATAATTTTGTAAGGCACAAAGAATCAGCTCTTCAGTTTTGCTTAGCGTCCAGCTCTCGGTTCTATAAAGCAGGACTGCCAGAATAAGAGTTTTGTGATGGGCCTTCGAGTAAGGAGTTTTGAGCCAATTTTTGGACAGTTTTGTAACCACATCTTGGTCATGTCAATATCATATGAAGAAAGAACTCTGTCATCATGTCGCACTAGTAACAGTCATTGCTTAACTTGCCTCACATTCAAAAAAGTATGGTCAAATGATGCCCCAAGCCCAAAATCTACACCAGACAGTCACACCTTTTGGATACACTTTTACTCCATTTCTGCTATCCTTACGCTAACATCGAATTAATCGAGCTTTAAGACGCTTGTGCTCTAAGACGCCAGAGGAAAATATGGCGCCCATCTTTCTTCTAGAGCTGTGTGCACATTTAAAAAAGTTTTTTCCGTAGCACTTGATAAAGTTTTAAAACGAGTCGTACGTTGTTTTTGTTTTTTTTTTGCTTATAAAGGCTTAAAAGTGAAACATGTTTCATCAAATTCAAATGAGAATTTGGTCAAACACTTATTGCAAACTGACAGGAATCTATTCTCAAATGCGCAACAAATGCCACCCCTCAAAGAGCTCCTTAAAGAATTTCCTCTGAATAGGACTCAACACAACTTAAACAACAATTAGACAATCAGTTTCGAATTCTAAACCCTATGATCACGCCTTTCCTTCCCCTTGATAAACTTCACAAAAGCACCGGCGCTCTTTTATCACCTACGACAACTTTGCCCTCTACTAGACCAAATTACCGGTTCGATACTTCAAGTTAATTAAGAAATAATTGCCACACTCCCGCTAGGAGACGACACATTTCCGCTTCCTTCCATGAACTCTCTCGCGCATTCCCTCATGTGTGAGTGTATAAACGTGAAATCAATCCCACCACGCAATCATTGCCGAATGAGGCTACACGAGAAGTTGTCACCAACTTTTGTCCTTTTCCTCTTTGGCTGATTTCAAGTCCAAGGCAGTTGCCGAAGTCGAAGTACTTAAATCACGGATGAACTTCCTCCCGTACCGTCGTGGCGGGAAGTGCAAGACAAGAACAATCTTTCTGAGCTGCAGGATGTCACGAGAACAATGGAAAGTTAAAAAGGACGAGGAGCCTGGGGACAAAAAAAAAAAGAAAAGGACGAAATAGTGTGACGGAACAAGAAAAGTTTTCCATCAATACGGGCGAAGCATATGATTTCGATGTCAACGAAAGCGTTTACCTGCAAGTACATCCGAAGGTGAACGAACACACACAGACCGACGGAGAGAGATTAGATTGAGTTGATCTGATGTATCCCTGTAGTCCTTGGTGTAATTCGACTTTTTAACAAGATTCCTTTACGCTGCCAATATACTTCAAACACGGCGAATTACAATCTCCATTTGAGGTTGATAAAGTTAAGTGCGAGGATAAGACGCCGAAGGACGAGCAGGAGTGGAAGCACACAGGCGGAAACTGGATGTGAGGATGTGGAATGTTGGCAGGAAATCGAGTAGTGGCTTGACACACACACCAATGGGGACTCAGAAAAGTGAACGTTTAAGGTGTGCGGCGTGCTATTTGCTGATGCTGGGATTAGGGTTGTCGAGGGAAGCACACGACAAAGCGGGAGAGTGGGCCTTGATTTGTTCTGCGGTAAATTGGTAAACTTGTCTGGATGGTCCTAGAGTAAATGGATGGCCGAGGTTTGCAGAGAGGCAATGTAACTAGGCAAGCTGTGCTATTGAAGCATGTTTGCAATTGAACTTGACTGGGCACTCTTGGGATGACATTTGTCATGACTGATGGCATATGTAATTCACTGACTCTCGAGAGAGGGAGTTAATCTGCTACTTAAGTGGTTTACATTGGAGCAAGTGACAGTTGAACAATTAAGTATATGTGGCAAATAAGGGAGAAAAGCAGCTTATTTAGTCATGGAATTTTCGGTTTAAATAAAGTTTACATGTACTTAACCAAAATTATTGTGGATAAACATGGGCAAGAACAACTGCATTTTTGTATGTTAAATAGCAGATAGAGAGGTTCAGTCTAGTATATCACTGCACATGTCGTAGTCAGTTTGAACCTGAAGATCGACGGAATGTCTGATGTTTTGAGTAATGGCTGATGTTTTAGCTCTTTACAAGTAGAAACTTTAAGATGACAGATGTTTGTGATCTACCAGCGCGACCATCAAAGTTAACGCAGGCGTGGGGACAATCAACTGTCGCATATCATTTTATTTGAGCCCCAGGCGAAACACTGACTAAACAGAGACGAAAATTTGCGGACTTTTTGGTAACACGGTGCTCGAAGTCACTTTTGCCTTAAACTGAGTCTTAATATACCTACAGCCCCCTATATACTGACTGATCTTATATATAATTGCCTTTGACGGAAGAATTCGACCTATGTAGGTAAATTGGACAGCAACTAAAACATGAAATAGACAATACCAGATTTAAAATCATTAAGGTTAACAGCTTATCGACAATCACAAATTCCTGGGAATTAACTACCCGGATATCAAAAAAAAAGTAGTATGAAATAAATATGAAATAAGTGCACATTGCTTGCACACTCGAAACTATCTGGAAATCGAAATGGGGTTTTGAGCCACAGTCCACAGAAGATAGGTTGCTACATGATACACGATCAGAAGCTCTCTGATGCTCTTGAAGTTTTTTTTAATCCGACAAGCTTAGCTGGCAGCTAAAACAAAAGCATAAATGTTATGAAAACTCGGCAATAATTTCTAGCAAGGAACTGTGAAACTCTGATCCGTGCCCTGGAGGTCTTTCCTTTCAAAAAGAAATCTTCCAAGACACAGAGGAAACAATTCATGGAATTTTCTGAAGTATTGATTTCGTGGTAATTGTGTTCAAGATTGGTTTCTATAAGTTATAAATAAGTACCAAACTGTGGCTCATCTCTGAATAGTCTGTGTTTGTTTTCCGGCCACAAAGACATTTCAGACAACTGAGAAGCTGAAGAGATTGTCAATCATGATTTTTTTGAAATTTGACCCTTTTTTAAACACGAAATCTGCAGAAATGATCATCGCTTGCAAATGGATGCAGGACACAGCCTCCTGATGTCCAACATGATACGACTAAGACTAAATCAGACATGCACCAAGAAGTTATTACTATACGAAGCTGAGATAGATCAGGGGAAGCCTTCAGACGGTTCAAAATATACTTTTATACAGCGTATTGGCTAACATTTGTAAAATATATGTTATTTTTTAGATTATTCTTCTTAAAAAGTAAGGCGACATACGTACAAAGCTCCTTTAAAAAATTTGGAACTGCAAATATAGCACGCTATGACAACTTATGAAATTATAAACCTTGATTTGTAACAGGTCCAGACAACAGGTCACTTTTGAGCTTATCTCACCGAAATTTTTGCACAATACAGGCCAAAGCAAGATAGTTGCGCTTGATTTTTCTATGGCATTTGACAGAGCTTGGCATCAAGCTCTTTTTTCGCATATGCGTGCTTATGATGTTGATGAGTGTCTGCTGCTATGGATTGCAAACTACCTTTCGAACGTTCAATCCGAGTGTTTTGGATGGGTACATGTCTAATATCCACAAAATAAATGCTGTCTCCGTAACTCTTTCTAATTTTTTATAAATGATCTACTGTCTGTTACTTCTACTCCAATCCAGTCCTTCGCTGATGACAGCACCCTCAGCTTTTCATATTCGTTCCAAAACTCACGACCCTGCCTTTTTGACGTAGTATCGGAACGGCGGGGTATGTCAAGCACATTTAATACCGATCTTGACAGCATAATTTACAACAGAGTTTAGTTCAATGCTTTCAAAACTGAATGCTGTCTGCTGTCTCTAAAGCGAACCCCTGATAATCAGCCATTATCCAAGAATGGCGCTTGTGTCGACGAAATCGGAAAACTTTCCACCTTTGGTATGTGCATCAACACAACACTTAGTTGGAACGATCACATATTCGAGATCGTCAAAAATGCTGCAAAATGTTTAGGTTTACTTAATCGATGCAAGAAATATTTCACCCAATCTGATTTAAGCTTTAAGCTATCAGGCGTATATTCGCCCTAAGCTTGAGTACAACGCTCATATCTGGTCTGGTGCCCCCAAGACCACCCTGCACCTACTAGATAGGATCCAAAGGCGAGCGATTACACTTATAGGAGACAACAATATCGCGGGCTCATTAGACTCGCTCAAACATCGACATACTGTGTCTTCTTTGTCCGTGTTTCGTCTTTATTTCTAACAAACGCCCTTGGCGTTGTGGGTATGTGCATCGACCCCAACCTCGATGTCGTAAGTTCGATTCCAGCTCTGAGCGACGAAAATAATTTTCACGACCCCACCTATTTCGAGTCACTGACAATGCTCAAAGAGTATTTCCTGTCTAGAAAAAGCTTCTCAAACTTGGCCGTTCGGAGTCGGCATAAAACTGTAGGTCCCTTCCACTCGTGTGAGAACAATAGCACGCACAACACGAGTGGTTGCTGAGAAGCTAGGCCCTGGCCCTCTGCGGGCGCCACCCCTTGAATTCCCCCCCAATACACGTTTCGCCAGGAATGCACATCAGTTTACCTTTAAGTCTGCTTTTGGACGCACAGTGAAATTAAGGGACTCATTTTTCAGCCGCTCCACACGAATATTTCCTGCTCAATATTTCCTATAGACTACAATCCGCAGATATTTAAGACCAATGTGCACAGGTGCACCTCCTCCCCCTCTTTACCTTCGACCCACGCTGTGTCTTGATCCCGGACACTTAAGGGTATTAATAACCCCCATAACACTAGCAAATTATAAACAAAAACAGGCTACTCTTTATTGATTTCAACGACATGTGATAAATCTTTATCGGTAACTTGCTTCTCGTAATCGTGTCCAGTAAATTCATCAACTGGTAGCAGCCGCAACGTTGCCATGACAGTCATTCCTTCATACTTACCTACCTACCCATTTTTGAGGACAATAATAATGTGTCGATTTCAATACCGGCAATGTAATCATAACCATGTACGATTCATCCCTATATCTGGTATGTACTTATCAAATATGAAGTACATACCCTTTTCAAAGAAATCCTTAAATTACACAACTAATATTAATTTTGTACGTGGTAGCATTCAAGGTACACAATTTTTCCCACGTAAGCAGCGCTGTAATCCTCTTGGCATTGATTTCCTAACCTATGTATTTTTCTTCCATCTTAATCACGCAAGCCCCTCAAATAAAGATGATGTACAGCACTATCTGTGAACCACCAATCACCTCGCCAACTGTACAAGATCCGGTGTCGGCTCAAATAAAGCACATATTTCCCCGTGGCCCCCACGAAAAGTGCTTCCAACAACAGCTAAACTCAATCAAACGAAAAAAAAGTCACCACACCTGTGCAAGGGCGCATCCATCACTCTCGGAATCATCGCAACGAGTTATGATGCCTTCCCAGGACACTCAAGTATTTTCCAATTTAGTTTCCTTAACTGATTTGTCAAAACTTTTACCATCATTTCCCCAGGAAGAACGAATGTTGCTACCCCTTTCGCCCACCCACAGAATGGCGGACTAAAATTTCGTGGTATCGAAAAATGAAAAAAGAAATTCTTCTCATCCATTTAGAACCACGTTATCACTCAATGGTCACGTTTTAAACGGCACACAGCCATCAATGGGATAATTCCTTGCTTCGTTTCTCTGCTAAAAATATACACAATTCCCGCGCTAATCCATTCAAAAATATCCTCGCGTTCATAAAACATAGCAAAAAAAAAAGAAACACAAATTAACACCCAACCTGGTCCAATGAATGAGGTTTGCTTTTGTTTTCCTAAATTCCCACCGTTTCTCTCACCTATTACCAACATCACCGGGATTATGACCCCTCCCCGGTGCGCTCCACCCCGTGGCCAGCACCATGGGCAAGCGCCCGTCAAACCGTAATAGACGACAAATTGTTATAAATTGCACGCTGTCCCGATTCCGGTTGCTCGTGCATCGTGTACCCGCGATTTCTGTAAACCGCCCGACGCCGGCTGGTCAGCTGCAGCTACAACCCTAGCTGTGTAAGGGTTAGAGCGCACTCATTCCACGGACCGGCCGGGCGGCTGCTGGGGATGTGTTCAAAGAAAATTTATTCGCTTTTACGCCGTCGTAATCCAATCCATAAAAATTTATGCATTTCCCGATATTTTTACACACGTTCCCCACAAAGGATACTCCGGCCGGTTGGGGAGTATCGCTCCACGACCATCCTCGGCTCTATAAAAGGATGCCTCCTGCCTGTGGCCTCCTCTGGGTGGGTCCCGCATTAAATTTTCTTCACACACGACATAGTAAACTTGCTGCCGCGCTGCATGAGTGTGTACGTGTGGGTATCCAATTTACCCCGGCTAGGTTCTGATTTTGACTATTCACTTGGATTCACTGGCTTTTTTTTGTTTCACCGTTGTCGTTGTCGTCGTCGTCGTCGAGCTGTTGGCACGGCGGCGGCAGCGATGTCAGCTTGCAGTGTGCACGAGGCATCCAGCAACGCAGCGTCGTCCTTTTGTTTCTCTGCGACTCACATTGAACGAGCGTGTACTTGCGGGCGGGTTGGACATGAAGCTAATGTTTATTTTTTGGTTTTCACACAGAGACGTATCCTCGGAGTTGATATCTGTGTTTGTTGCATTTTCTCAAACAGCAATAAATCCAAATCATGTGGAAGCAGTAATCAGACCGGAGGAAGGCAATATTCTCAGATTGAAGCGGAAGCATTGCTGAGTCGGTCCGTTGGATCGGAGCAGAGCCGGGCGGAGTGATGTGTCCTTGGGATCGTGTTGAAAGGAGTCGGAAGGATGGATGGTGGTTTCGGTGCTCTTTGATTTATTAAACATGGAATGCATTGATTGATGTTGAGGATGGCTTCCTTGGATTTTCGGGTGTAAACATGTTTTCACTTCCATGACAAATGCCGCGGCGCTGGTGGTGGCAGGCGGGAGTGGCGATGCCAGTTGGTGGGAGCTATCTAAATGTGTGTTGCGGAGTTTGCACAAGCAACCGATGTGGGTTCATTATTCAAATGTATACACTGAAAGTTTCCGGTTTTGTTTACTATCTTGAAGCTTCACTTAACTTTCGGGATGTGTTTTAGGAGATGCCGAGCACGGATGCTGGTGCATTGCATTGTCACTGTCAATGGACTTGTGCGGTTTGCACAAACGACTGGATTTGGTTTGATAATTACTCGTGATGTGACCATCGCGAAGTGTGTTTATCGCTGGCTTGGAGTTCTGAATGGGAATTGATTGTTCGAAAAGGTGTTTGGTTTTGCCACAGGAATAGTTTGTGAACAGATTAAAACGTTGATATGGAATGCACACGTGTTCATTTCAGTCAGTTTTGTAAGCTTGTTGTACAGTTTAAAGCTGGCACGTCTGACTATTCATAACGCAGAATCCTAAAGAACGACCTAACACATGCAGTACATTATCAGGTTAAATAAGCTGTTGCTTCAGATGCCAATGAAGTTTTCACAACGCAACGTTGTTGCATTCTAGTGAACTTTATGGTGCACAACGATAGTGAAAACAGTGAGTGTCTACAGTTAGTTTGCATAGCAACCCAAATATGAAGAGAAAGATCTTCTAATAATGAAAATAAAATTCCAATAGGCATTTAACGGTAAGAGTAGTATCAAGGTCTAGGATAAAGAGGTCTGCACGAATGGACTCGATTATTTCTCTAAAGATGTACAGTACTTCAGTGTACTCTATTCATGACAATGATATGAATAAGACAAGTACAAGTAAGTAAAACATACAAAAAATTCAACCACTGTACACCATTCGATCACCTGATTGCAAAATGAATACTCTGTTTGTTGTCATGCATACAAGTGGTATCTCCATTCAAACAAAACATGTACGAATTTTACTCTTAATAATACACCGAGCACACTGAGTGAAGTGAATGCATTCATTTTAAACTGCAATTGTAGCTTCGAGCAAATTAAGATAAAAAGGTTGGTAGCTTAATGGATGTGTGTACGTAATGCAAGTTAATTTTATTTTGCAAACCAGCCATATCACCATGCTAAATTCCTCAGCGGTCAAAATAAAAATTATAAGTGGCGAGATCAAAGTAATGCTTTTGAAGAAACTTCCAAAAGATTATTACATATATTGCACGTTAATTTAATAAAACATGCACAATAGTATTAGGCATTTGTGGATCTTATCCCAAAGAACTGAGCCCGTTTGGCAGCCAAGAATAAATCAAGCCAATTTTTGATATTCTGCTCGACTCACTCCAGCATTGTTTGCCCGATCCACAAGAAAGGAGAGCCCTTTGACTGCGCCACCTATCGGCGGATAAGTCTCCTTACCATCGCCTATAAGATCTTATCTGCCGTACTGTGTGAACGCCTAAAGCCATTCGTCAACAACTTGGTCAGTCCATACCAGTGTGGCTTTAGGCCAAAAAAATCCACCATCGACCAAATATTCACACTTCGGCAGATTTTGGAGAAAACCCTGGAGCAGCAAATCGATACCCACCACCTGTTCATCGATTTTAAGGCCGCGTATGATAGCATTTATAGAGACGAGCTATACAGAGCAATGTCTAGTTTTGACATCCCTACCAAACTCGTCCGTTTGTGTAGGATGACGATGGAGAATGCACGCTGCTCCATCAAGGTCGGTAGAGACTTAACCGAGACCTTTGATGTCAAAAAAGGATTCAGACAAGACGACGCGCTGCCATGCGACTTTTTCAACATCGTTCTTGAAATAATTGTTCAAATCTTGAACGCCAACACCAGAGGAACAATCTTTCAAAAGTCCGTCCGTGACATTATCGGAAGAACGCAGCGTGATGTCAATGGCGCTTTGGTGAGTATTGCAATGGAGGCCGCGAAGATGGGTTTAGCGGTAAGCGAGGGTAAGACCAAATGTATGCTGTCAACGAGAAAGGACACCTAACACCGACGTCTCGGTCAGAACGTCACAGCAGACAGATTTAACTTGGAGGTAGTCAAAAACTTTGTCTACCTAGGAACCGCTATCAACTCAGACAATGACACCAGCGCTTAAATCAAACGAAGAATAACTCTTGCCAATCGGTGCTTCTTTGGGCTAAGAAAGCAATTGGTAAACAAAGCCCTCTCTCGAACAACCAAGGTAACGCTTTACAAGACCTTAATCGTCCCAGTACTGCTATATGGCGCGGAGGCATGGACTCTGTCAAAAGCAGATGAAGCAGCTCTTGGTTGTTCGAGAGGAAAATTCTTCGGGTGATTTTCGGTCCCGTTTGCGTAGATGGTGAGTGGAGGAGGAGATACAACGACGAACTATACGGGCTGTTCAGCGACATCGACTTAGCCAGAAGAGTGAAGATCCAATGATTGAGATGGCTAGGTCATGTAGAGCGGATGGAAACCAATGCTCCGGCCCGAAAAGTCTTCGAATCCACCCCCGAGGGACGGCGCAGTAGAAGAAAACCGCGACTCAGATGGCGCACGCAAGTGGAAAGGGACCTCAATCAACTATGCTAGCTAAAGATCGAGCTGGCTGGAGACGCTTGTTGGTTGAGGCCCAGGTCCACCCCGGACTGTAGCGCCACCTTAAGTAAGTAAGTAAGCTCGACTCACTCCAAAATTAAGACCTAATAGAAGGTGAAGACTACCCGACTCTTCGTTCAACAATTGTTCATATTCATAGCCAATTTTCTGCTTCCTTCCGCTTATAAATTGATTCAATGAAGAGGAAATAAACTGTGTAAAGGATTAATCTAAAGGTATCAGAAAACATTTGCAAACGAAATAAGGGAGCATGAAGATCAAGAATGATTTTGAAGAGCTGGGTAGACTTTTATCAGACGATAAAGACTTGGTTTCATCCCACCGGTGGAAGTTATGAATTCTTCAGATAAAGCGAATATAGAATTATGCAAATGTAATTTTTTATTACGACTTGAATGTCTTACAATGGTGACGCACCAAATAGAGTTTCCGTTGTTATATAAGTTTAGCTGCAAGATTCTATCTACTCCAGTGAGTAGTGCTTCATCAGAGTGAATATTTTCTGAAAAAAAAGTTTGATTGGTTCCGACCCAATATTAGTGAAGCAAGTAATGTTTTACATTGCAAAATGATACGCATAAGGATATGTCAGAAAACATACATTTATTTGAAAACAGTAAACATTTTGAATCCATTTATTGTATTGAATGAAATGGATTCATTGGATCCATTGCACCCGGTGTCCTAAGTGTTGTGTACTCATTCTTCGTGAGTACACTGAACTAAATGCTTGGTTGTCAGTGGGTACAGTATTCAGTGAGTAATAAAATAACGGGTGATGTATTCATTTTAGTTTTCAAGATATGAGTGGAATGAATATAGTACTTGAAAAAATATGAATGTCTTGAAGCTGGCCTTAACTGTCAAACCCTTCTTGAAAAAACAAGATTCCAGCTGTTTCCTGAGATACATCATCATGACCCCAGCCAATATTTCCCTTGCTTGGCTGTTTAAAAAAACGTCCTCTCTTACATTTCATTGTCATCGTCACCAAGATTTGGTTGGATTTGTTAAGGGGACTGAATAACGTCTTCATCAGTAAAGTCTTTTCATAATTATTTGCTTTACAGATTTGGGCTTTTTATTCAAACATTTATAAACTTAAAATTCAATAAAATTTATTTGAGTATCGCTTAATTTGTTCATGAAGATCAAGAAGGGTAACGTGCAGCGGTAATTTTTGTGGATTTCGATCGCATGCGACTACTGTACATTTAGACCGGACAATTGAAAACTTTAACCAAATTATATTGTAGCTAGAGGGATTTTTCATTTTCACTTCATTATTTACATAATATTACTGCACGCTTAAAATATACTATTTAATCAGCCCTAACGAATCCAATCTAAAATTTTAAGACAGTTGAAAGAAATTGAAACATGTCTAGATGAGTGAGATGCAGTAGGATAGCGATTATCCAATTATCCGATTATTGGAAATCATTCGTCGCAACTCTAATTTCTAGTTCAGAATATATTTTCGGAGCAACGGGATCGTGGTGAAAGGAGTATAATTTGTGCAGCACAGCTTTACCTTGGCGTCATCGCCAAGTTAACAAAAACTTAGAGGCAAAACAGATAAACGTTTTTCACACACAAAAACAAGAAAACTGATTTCTTTCAAACAATTTCCCTACCCATCATAGTTTCTGCAACCTTTAAGTAAATCCTTTTTCCTTACAACAATTTGCAATTACATTGACCTCTTTTCATTTTTAGTAATTCGAAATTGAATTGTGACGTAAGTTTAAGCAATAATCTATCCAGTGACAAAAACGGGCGTGAGTGAGAGCTTATTTTCCTTTCGCCATGAATAGGATATGAAACAACAGTCTCATTTCCGCCTCCTTCATTCATTGATTGACGACAGGAAAGGAGGTGAAGTAGAGACAGAATCTAGGGATGTACATATGTCAAGTACTATCTCACGCAGAAGCTTTTTGAAGATGAAATTAAACGAAAAAAAAGACAGGACGAATGGAATCCCATACTCCAAATCACCATATTGTAACTAAGCGCATCAGAAAATTGAACACTCTTAAAAGATGTAATTAATTGCGTCAAAGTTCAATAACAAGTTATTTGAGAAGTTATAGTATAATAAAAATTATAATTTAATTCGGTGATATAACGTAATTTAACCCGCGAAGCTGATGTATGTACATACGTAAAACCAACCCATCATGATGAAATATTGTTTAATTTGATGATTCTCAGGTTTTATGAAAGGGGTTCTACTTTACTCACTTCATCCATGTGACATCTGCAAGAGGCTTAATACTCTACTACGCGTCACATGAAAACTATAATTTACCCAAACACACTACTTCTACGCAAAGTGTTGGGTGTTTTCTTGCGAAATAAAGTTTCTCCTTCTCTGTCCTTAAAAAAGTTCACCCCATTTCCCAACGTCTGTTTGGGAAGAGAGACGATGAGTCACTCTCCCCCCATCGGCCTTATTCAAGCAAATCCCTGGCAGGATTAAGTGTCACCACACTGATGGACAAGGTCATTACCTTTGAAGCAAAACTGACAAGTCACTGTGCTAATAGCCACCAGAACGACATAATTAGCGAGCCAAACCCCCAAACCATCGCTCCACAACTCACAACTCTACCACTCACCACCGAGCGACCGCAAGCCATCGCACAAATTATTTTCTAATTGCTGTCCCTTCATTCATCACACAAAACAAACGAGTGTGTCCTGTCCAAATTTTTGAGAAGCAATTTTTAACTCGCTTCAAGGAAATATCAATTCGCCGTCCAAGATAATGGGACCACAAATGCGATTCTCGCTTCCGACCGCTCATTGTCGTCCATTGTGGTCGCTGAATGCGGCGCGACGCGGCGAGTGCGGCGGTTGATGGTGAATAAGAAAATCCACAAATGCCACTTGTGCATTGTTTATGTCATTAGTGAGGCGTTGTGCGCCTTGCGCGAGTGTATCCTGACAAATTAGAACTCGGGAATTATTTGAACGACTTCAAAACAATGAACAGCAATAACGGTAGCCGATGAACAGGATGAAAAACCACCCGAAAGCGGACGCAATAAGAAAACGGATGAACAATAGAAGGAACTGACAAAAGTCGCCAATACTTAACCTGGTAAGGACTCACTCCCCTCCCGAGCAATCGTTTTTGCAGGATAATGCCACGAAACAATGACAATGGCGACGGAAGACAACAAGAACCCTTTTCTTACAATCTTTTAATTTCTTCCTGTTTTCTTTATTCAGTGGATTTTCTTCGAAGATCCGAAATGACTCCCTCGTGGACTAACTTCAGTCGAGAGGTGACAATGCGCGGCACAAGTGAAGTGAAGAGGAAGCCGCGTTGGCATCTGCAATGCACACGACATTGGACCCTTCCCGCAAGTGCTTGGGTACGGACTGTGGAAAATTAAAAGCGAGGAACGGGTGCGGAAAATGATTATTATCCCTTCCGACATTCATATTTCATCCGATGCGCATCGCTTGTCAGGCTATAAATCCAGAAAATTGCATCTGCAAGACGAAGTGTGTTCGATTAGACTTGTAAGTTACAGGCTATGCGAGGAATTTCCTAGAAATTATTTTCTCCAATGGGCAGCGTGCTTCGTTGACTCTTCCGATTTGTCGATGGGTTTGAAAGATATTCTCCGGAGTGGAATTTTTCAATCAAAAATTGGTGCCACGCCAAGGTAATGGGTGGAATGAATTTCTATCACGGGACCGTTGTTACTTACACTTGTTGCTGTTGTACCTGCTTCCCGGACAAAAACCGTGTAAACCTCTAAGCAGGAAATTAATGTGGATTTATTCGTACGTCTTTTATGCCAAGTCCAATATGTTTTGCAGCTTTTTCGGTTTGGTTGACTCAGGCTGTGTTAACCAGCACACCATCACTTGAAGTTTATTTCAATAACAGCAGTAACAATGTGGACGCATTGCAATCCGAGGGAAACCAAGATTCGGAAGCTTACAGTTTTACATTTCTCTCAGTATTTATAAGAGAAGTGAAGCCGTACAAAACTGCATGCTGCTCGTTTCGAGAATTGAACCTAGAGACCTAGGGTTTAACTCCGAACTAGTTATAAGCAACTTTAAAACTAAAAGCATGCTTTAACTTTTCTTCAAAAATAAACGCTTTTTAAACTGCCGCTAACTAGTCTGTACTTTACAACGTACTTATATGTAATTTCAATCAAACAGTCCGTAAAATGACAGTTCGGATAAACAAATTCATCCGAACTATCAACAATCGTAATTTCACGGATGTCATTAGCTTGTTTAGAATTATTATTTGTCTTGTCGGATGATGATAAGACCAACGACTCGTAAATGATTGACAAGATATGAATAATAATAATAATAATAATAATAATGAACAAAGTTCGTGCAACTGGAATAAGCCGTATAAATTAAATGTTATGCTCTTTTCCACAATGATCTTGCATTGTACCTATATTTTGTCATTAAAAAATACTTATGAAAAGTTTCATATAAGCTTAACTCCACGTTAAATATTTAAAACGACGTTGCGGTTGACTTTAACTTTGTCACGAGGTGATAACTATAAAGTGGGCTTTATGTCGACTATAATTATCAAAACACTTTGTTACGTGCTATTGCCTGTCGTTTACTCTTAAACTAAAACTAATTGTTCGAAATTCTTTGAAAACGGTTATTTAATCAACATTTTGAGTGCGTTTTTGCGGCGCTACTGCCCATAGAGGGCCTGAGTCTAGCAACTCTGCAACCACTCGTGTTGGGTGCGCATTGTTTTCTCACTAGAGGAAAGGACTTACAGTTCCGAACGGCCAAGTTTAAGAAGCTTTTTCTAGACGAGAATATTCTATGAGCATTGTCAGTGACTCGAAAGTGGTTGGCTCATGAAAATTATTTTTGTCCTACAGATCAGAGACCGAAACCAGTCGCTGTGACACATATTCCAACAACAAAAAAAAAATCAACTCACAGTCTGATTCCAGCAATCGCTACGTGGACAGAGAGCATGTTGAAACTTGAAAATATGTCTGGTCCAGTAACCTACTGGAAATATCTTCAAGGATTCGGTCACGATTGCTCTCCTCTTTGTCCAGTATGTAAGGACATTGATTAGTACGCAGGAAAAACGATTCTCTATTGCAGGCGATTTGAAGGGACAATAATAAACCTACCAACTTAGGTCGCTCGCCGGTCTAAGTGAGAGAAAATGTGTTCCTTCGTATCAAATGTTCAGACCGAGCTAAGAACACTTGAAAGAGTAAAGCAAGCCGAACAGACAAGCAGAGTGAATAAACTTGATTGGCTACCCAGCTCCGCGAAGTAGTACCTAACGGCAGTGTGTGGGTTAGCACCAGTGTTGCCACAGGTTAATTTTTGTATGAGTCCCAGAAAATTAAAAACGAGTAATTTTGAAAATAAATGAGTCCCAGCAAAGTTGATAATAACAATGCCTTCTTATGTGAAAAAATAAACAAGTCGGTTTTTTCCTTAATGCGACACTGGAGCACAAGACTCAAGACTGGTCCATTGTAATGCGAGGCAGCAACCTACAATTCCATCGGAAGACCAGCAAGCGCTTCTATGATGAAGGGCCTACAGAATCAGTTCTCACCACATCAGCGCCGATGACTTGCTGTCTCATTCAAGCAACGGCGGGACAGTGACAGAGGAAGGGCTATGTCGTGTTGTCGTCCTGTCCATAGGTGTATCTTCGATTAAACCAAGCTCATTTAAATGTTTAGCAAAGGTGTAGTGGCCTCTTTTTACGCCCGTAGTTCGTCTGTACTCTTTTCTGTCAAGCAACAACAAGTATGCCGCGGATGTTTTACAGACGTTTAGCAGCAAGCGCTTGATCTGTCTTCATCGTGGAGAGTCATGCCATTATACGATTCTGCTCTTGAGAGGTCCAACCGTCAAAGGAAGGACTAACCACAGACGCAGGTGATCCGAACTTAGGATCTGGTCCTGACAAATTTTCCCCTGATTCTTGTTTGGCAAGTTTATCGGCGATCACATATCCAGCGATTCCTTGGTGTCCTCGGAACCAGATGAGTTTCAGTGAATTGTGAATGCTAATGAAATTCAGAGATGAATTACATTCCTGGAATTCATTAATCGGTTAAGTAAGGCATAGCTCTTCACAATATAGTTTGTTGACATAAGGCAACGTATAGTTTCCCGCTTGGAAAACTGACCCAAATTTACCTAATGAGGTGTACAGTCTAATGTTGTCGCCCTCCATGAAAACACGAGTACCGGACCCATCATTGGTTTTGGTGTCATCCATGAAGATACGACTACATCACTTTCCTGGCTCGAACTCTAGCCAGAGCCATTTCTGGGTGTGTGCTCAGGGATTTAAATTAAAGCTTTCAGGTAATATTAAAGGGTAGTTCATATTTGCAAAGTTATGAAACGAAAATGAGAAATAACATTACATTTGGTGTTTTGGTAATTTAGTCAAATCTGAAAATTGTGAGTCCCCGAGTCAGGCTAAAGAATTGAGTCCTTTTGACTATATATAGTCCCTGTGGTAACACTGGTTAGCACGTAGGGACATTTCCGATATCAATACTCGGGTATACGAATCGGGAATGTGCTATTCACACGCGCTAGTCCTGCTTGATAGCGAATGCTACAGGGGAACACATTTATTAAACATATATTGCATGCAGTTTAAAATTCTGAAATAATTTTATCTAATTTCAATTACAGTGACATAAAATATTTGCTTACAATTTCAGACCCTCTCGGCTTAAGCACGCTTGCTCAGGCGAACATACTGAACAAGAACAAAATAATTTTCTCAGAATTCAAATTTCAACGCGTACTTGACGTACGCTTATATGGTAGTTATAGTTTTCTTTTTGTACCTTAACATGTAGTATTTTGAGAACAACTCCGAATTTTTTAGCGCAACAAAATCAAAAACCACTGGCGGTACGGTATGTGACGAAGAATGTTTTAAATACAACAACATCACCGGCGAGATAACTCAAGGATCGCTACTGGGTCCACCTCTCTGTTCTTCCTCTACAACGGAGTGTTGTGAATAATATTGCTCAAAGGAGTTAATACTTCTGGCTTCCTTCATGACATAGTTACCTTTTTTCGTTTCAAAACGCACGCATAGAGTTAATTCAATTACAATTTCAGCCATTGTCCACATAGAGAACATACTACGGTCAGCCCCGAAAAGTGACACCCAGATTCAGTTCAGCGGCGAGTATCTTAGAAGTTTTCAAACGTGACCATACCCCGATATCGAGAATATAAAGGCCTACAAATCGTACACCCTTTGTAATAATAATATGGGTCGCGCTACAGGTCGGAGAGGTCCAGGACCTAGCATCCCAGCAACCACTCATGTTATACGTAATATTGTTCTCTCACGAGTGGAAGAAACCTAAAATGCCGACTCTAAACGGCCAAGTTTGAGAAGCTAGACAGACGTACTCTTTGAGCATTGTCAGTGACTCGGAAGAGGTAAGGCCGTGGAAATTATTTCTTTTATTTTTATCTCACAGACCAGACATAGAACCTACGACGTCGAGGTTGGTGGACGTACATACCCACAATGCCACGGGCCACTTCGTACATCCTTTGGTTCACAAAAATTACAAACACCACCGACAGTAGGTACTTCAGTCACACACTTACCAAGCGATTCTTCCTCCAATTTTTAGTGCTTTTATGAGGCTGCTTGTAAAACAGCACCTACATGCATGAAAAAAATGCACTTCAGTTCAGTTCACTGACAAATAATAAATTCCAACCCTTTGAAAATCAAGTGCCTGGGTAGAATTTTATGTTTCGCACTGTCAAACTATGTCCCTGTTCAACAGTGAAACTTTTCCGGCGTTAGTGTCCCTCGTACGTCCCGGTTTATTGCTGCAGGACAAAAACTGTAAACAATTGATGAATTCCAAGTTAACACCCTTGATGCTCGGTATCTGCATCCAACACCCGTCCAAATTGCAACAAGACTACCTCTCCTCCGTCCCTACTCAATTTCACTCCGACATGTCCGCAACTTTATGCACAAGAACGCATTAAAAACCCCACCCCCCAGGACGGCCACCGCTCCCGCCAAGAACATTCAATCATCTTCAGCAAAATGCATTCCTTTTTCTTGGAGCACGTAACATCATGACACCAATGTTCCAAGTTCCACGAAACGCCAACTTTCATAACACCCCATGGCTCTGTTCTCAGCTCCCGACAGCGCCACCATCTACCAGCAAGCAGCTCGCTCCCAGCATCCATTGTCAAGATCGAACGCATAAAGTTTGCCAGGAATGCACAGACACCGCATCCTGTGACTCTGCATTTCATTAAACTTGTTCCCCAATTAACTCGTTTAACAGTTTAATGCTTCCTTAAAGTGATTCGTCCCGGATGCGCACGATGGAGATGCAGCCAGGCAAAGAAGACACCAAAGTCTTCCCAAACAAAGGTTCAAAGATAGCGCCATCGCCGGGTGAGGCGCACATTCACACGCCCTACGTCGCCATCGCCGTCACTTGGGGCGTATGCGTAACTTCTTAGTGTTTTTGCAAATCCGTTCCGTTTCCGACACATGGGAGTGCCCGCACCAGCCGTGGTGTGCCGCACCGTCTTACAGGTGTAATTAGGCGAAGCGTAATCCGCTGAAATTAATTGAAACTCTGTAAGGAGCGGATCCTTGCTGCAAGCACAAAAATGCGGGCTGCCGATGGGTGGGCTGTGCATTCCTTCGAAGTAATAAATTCCCTGATGGAGATACAACTTTCAGATACCAATGTCACACACGAGCCCAACACATGCCGGCTCCTCGGTGAGGGCTTGATAAAGAAGACGAAATCCCGCTCGGGGCCTTGTTCGCAATGGGATGACACGAGTGCAAATGCATCCATGGCGACGCTGTGCGTGTGTTTGCGAGTGTCTGTGCGTGCACTTGAAGTGCGTTTGCACGTATTGTGTCGCCTCGAAACGATGGTGCGACATCGTCGTCAAGATAACAATAATTACTTGCTCCGGGCTTATCGTCCGTCCGAGGTGATGTACCACCACACCAGTCCCATTCAGACAGGACGCAGCATCGTGCCCTCTCTGTCAATAGCGTCGTTTGAGGAACCAGGGCAGGTTGATTACCTACATACAAGGGTTGATGGTGATATGTCCTCGAGGCTGAAATTCAACTTCAAAAGCGCATTACAATGCATTCGCAGTAAATATTTATGCAAATCGCTTAACTTGATTATGTGATGTAGGCAAGTGCGTTTGTGGTACGTACTTGGGTGTCCTTTGAATGTCCTCGCCGTGGAATGGGCTGAAAGGACGACCGCTGTTTGTTTATTCATGTACCCCACCTCATTTGGGGAAATTAAAATCTTGTCGGGGTTCAAGGATTCACACCTGAATGCGGTGCGGGAATGGGAGCGAGACGATCTTCGTACGCAACTTAAAGTTGTTGCCAGAATAAATTTAATCATTTTTGCAGCCAATTGGTTTGTCCTTGGTGTAGACATGGAGGCCGTAGAATATATGGACATCCATTGTTGGGCGCCACTTTTTTTTACTTAATTTTCAGTGTGCTTTAAAAGGACGAATTTGGGAAGACGGAGTAAAAAATCTGTCAGTAACGAGTGTGCCTGGCTAATCATGTCCGAAATGGAATCCAGCGTAATTAAATAAGAAGACTTTAACCAGCTTGACATGTGGAATTGGCAGCAGATAGGTGAAGGTATTGCCACCTGGAGAGGCTTCCTAGTTTTGTTCTTGGATACCCATACTGCAGCGCTCAACTCCGCCCTGACCTTTCCCTGTAACTTAATCATTCCCAAGACCGTCCCTCCAATTGCCAATAAAGAAATATATGCACATCAGATAAAACCAATAAACGAACGCCTTAATTCACTTTAAGCGCATAAATCAGGGTTTACCAAAGTAAAACCTCTTTTGGCATCAGTCCTGCTGTCGAATCCATACACCATTTCTTCTCGTGTAAAGGAAATTCCCTCTTGTAGTCCCTTCATGTTCTTACCCGAGAATGTCACATAAAAGTAAGTCATGCATTAATGCGTTCGCATTATTTACTTTTTCTGAATCCCAATGAAGAAGATTTAAGAGCAATAACGAAACCATTTCCAGACAAACCAACTTACAATGAACGCCCATTATCGTGAACACTGTGTTGCGGCTTTGTAAGCACTTGGCAATTTTCGGATAATTTATTGCAATCATTTATTATTTACAAAAGACAGACAGGCAACCGTGTGAATATATACAAAAAAAAGTGAATTTCGTTTTTATTTGTTCTATTTTGTTCCCAATAATGCTGACTAACAAAACGACCCATGAGACTATATGCTAATAGCATGTGCCAAAAAAAGTTTCAAATATCATTGCAACCATTCTTAATTTGGTTTTTTAAATATCCTGGCCTAAGCTTAACTAGACTACAAAGTACTATAAAACAATTACTCTACCAGCCCTGCTGTATACAGCCTAAAGCTGGCCGTAAACGGAACGACAGAACTACATGCACCTTCATATCTTTGTCCACGAGTATTGGTCGTATCTGCGAGGAAAGTGCATACAAATGCACGACTATAGTGGACTGACCACATCGAGCAAATAAATCTGAAGTCATGTGGTAAACATGTTAATATAGTTCGGGGATCGTACCCAGGTGGCCGTGGCAGATCTCATTCATCCAATGAGAGTAAGCTTGGTGTAGGTCCTGCAAGCTTTCACGTTCAAGGTTTTGAAGTGTACCTGTAAAGGTAGATAATTCGTCAGATGTTTACAATGAACGAAAAATTACCTGCTCGTCGGCATTGTCAAAACGCCAAGCAATCTCCCATATGGTCAAATGCCTGACAACGCTAACTGCTGCGAAGATATGATCGTAGTCGGCGGATATATATAACGTGTAAAATGAAATTTCGTCAACGACCAGACCGTAGATGTGTCAGCATGAAGAGTACTGATAGTAGTAAAAGTCTCCACTCATCGTATTCACAATAGAAAGCAAATAATATTTATGGTGTATTTTTCGTCCAATAAAACGTACGAAGATAATTATAGATACTCTACAAGGATATATGTACAAATTTGGATGTGTTTGGTGAGAATGCAAAATTGTGGTACGTTATAGTCAACGCACGCCTCGCCATCGTAAGTTCGATCCTTGGTCTGTACGACAAAAATAATTTTAATGGCTCCACCTCTTTCAAGTCACTGACAATGCTCAAAGGGTATAAGACTATAGGTCCACTCATGAGCAATAGTACGCACAACACGAGTGATTGCTGTTCCATCGATGCTTCGATAAAAAGAGCAATAAACTAAAAGGAGAATCTCTACACCACAACTAATTTTGTAAGCCTCACTTAGAATCTAAGCTTCAACAAAGCAACCTTAAATTGAGTTCAATTTTGTAATTTGTAAGCGAGCGAAGTGGTGGGTTTTTAGTCATGACCTTGTAACGTTTCAAGAGCTATTAACAAAAGATTGTAATAGGTAAATTGAAGTGCATTTATTGTTATGCAGTAGGAAATTGAAGCCTGCAGACGACAAAATAGTTCGAGTTTGATACCTTTTCATAAGAGTCTCTTCGATCGAGACACCACAGCTTATCAAGTTCACGCAGATTTCTTCTTCGATCGCTTGAGCTCCGAAGGGTACTGTTCTTAGCCTTTACCCTTGTTTATTCCTTCAGACAATTATTCGATAATTTTGTCCGGTTGTCTGACTGAGATTTTTTTCCGGTACATCTTCTCGATGTCAGCTGCAATTGTGTACTGGTATCTCCTCCAGCAGAATTATCGTCAATGTTTTTTTTCAGTTTTGGACCACTAACTACTAAGTTTTTCGTATACTTTAGGTTGTGATTGGTAACACACTATATAATTTCAGAACGCGTTGCAGATACAGATTTTGTTCGAGTTACTATTGAACATTTTTCACGCCACTACAGCTTTGACCAACAGCTTGTTTGTTAATGCCATCAGCAATCTTCAGTCCGGTCAGTGTTTTAGAATCTTCTCTTTTCTTTTAACATCTGGCTATCCATAGTGCGTATTTAATTTTCGTGCGAATTTTCGATTTGATTTCAATTTATATATGGTAGATCCCATACTTTGATCAAAATTAGACTTTGGCCGATTATGAAGATTGGCACCAACTCCCATGCAATTCAAAATAATATTTAGACAATTAAACAGTCGTCTTGTAAGCTTAGTCACCCCGAGTAGTAAAGTTATAACTAAATATGGTAAAACCTGTAATTCCAACCTGGCAATGACATACGAAATAAATTTCCAAATTCATACCCCTCCGAATCAGCCACTTACTGGCTGGGAAATAATTTGCTTAAACGAGTGCATCTCCCCGAGTGCACAACATACTTGCTTGTTGTTTCGAAATGCATTTGTTTGCATCATAAAGGTCGATGGGGCACCCGTGCTTGTTTGTCCTCACAATCGTCCGGTCCATTCAATCAACAACCCCCTCCGACGAGCCGGATGGAAAGTGAATATTGTTTCCAACCCGATGCTTCACACTAGCTTCCCCAAACACGAAACGAACAATCTGCACACCGATGGCGACCGACACGCCAAGAATGACGTTGTAAATGTGTAATATGCATCCTGCCACTAAAGATCCCTCCCCCCGCACCCTGTTTGCTCACACGACTCGTGTGACAACATGCACGCACCACAGCCGTGGCACCCCAGCTCCCAGGCGGGTCTTCAATGGAACACCATTTCACCAAGGATGCCCAGCCTCAGGTAAGATATCAGCAGGCGTCTATTGTTCGCCCAAATGGCATGGAATTTCATAAATACAGAAGTAATGCGAAAAGTAAGAACATTGTCAACCCTGGCCCCACGTTGTTTGCCCAGAGGTGCTGCAGTTGCCGGAGTTGTTGCAGTTGCTGACGCTGCCGGCAGTGGCTCGAGTGGGCGGAGTGGGATGGATGGGATGCTCCTCTCGAATGGTGTTGTCACCGGGCAACCTCGGGGGCTGGGAATTTTGTTATTCTACTCAGCTATCTTTGAATTATACGCAACTATGGCAAATTGGTTTGTTGACAACAGTCTGAGGTGCGTCTTTGGTATCTGGATGAGGTTTTATTGAACAACTTGAAAGTCTGCTGGAGCACACACAAGACATGGAATAATTGCAATCCAATAGGCAATTTAGACTGTAATTAACCACATGGAACTGTAAGTGGATACACAATCGCAGGCAACATTCCAAATCAAAGTGCTAAGCGATTAATCTCTAAATGGATCCGATTCCTTTCGGAAACTAACCGGGTTCGGGGGGCTGCAGGTGGAGACAGGGTTTTGTGTGTCAACCACCTAATGAAACCATTTATCCAGATGACGATCCTTGGCACGACGTGAAGTGAAAAATTGTTCAATCAAACAGAAAATCGAATCGAATAAGTGGACGATTATGGCAAAGGGTATGCTAATGCATACCAATCACCAACAACAGCAAGAGCCAGAGCAAAAGCAAAAGCAACAACCGCATCGGGGCTGCTTGAAGCTAAATGGAATTCGTCCTGCCGCTTTGATGGTCGCAACGTGGAAAGGAAACTTCTAAGAGAAAGCATTAAGCAACAAATCGCAAGACGATGAAGACGCAAGACTGGGTGGAGGATCAACGAAATTAAAAACGTTTGTTGAGACGGCGGTGTGCACTTTCTGGTCGGTCCTCTGTAGATGTTTTTCTTTTATTTCGTTTACCCATGTCCTGTCGTGTTGGAATCCTTTGGAATGCTCAATGAAAAATACAGCTTTCATCAGGTGAGCGGAAAATCGAAGTTGCAGCACGTTTGTTCCACTCCTTGATTTCGCTTTCAAGGGGGGGGAGGTGTGAGTGAGTGGCTCGCTCTCGCCCTCCTTTCAGATAGCCTTTGGAGAAAATGCGTTCAGACTCCGATACCGATTGGGAATTGAGTACTTCGGGCGAGATGACGGTGAAGGTGTAGGGAAATGCAATGATTGCATTCACGAGCTTCTTACGTTCGACTTGAAGGGTTGCTTTAAGTGGCTTCCGTATCGCGCAACCAACCACTCTCTGTGCTTGCTCGAGACCATCGAAGAAAACTAATTCTAATTTCGTTTTTATAAAGCTATTGAGGGGTGTAGGGTGGTGTGGAACAAAGGATCTGCTGGTCAGTTTTTAAAGTGACCTGTGGGCAAGCAATTTAATGGCATAATGTACGTGGGCTTAAGAGGATCTGCTAGAAAAAAATGGATGCTCCAAGGTGGCTCATCTCAGTCACAGTAAGGACTAGACCATTCTTAAATCAAAAACAGTGCGTGAAGCTACTTGTTGTAGACATCGTGACAAAGGATGCGATTGTGTGTTCTCCTCTATTCAACTTCCTCAACAGACAAGACCGTATAAAGTTGGGCAACACCAACCAAACGACGCGCCAGTTAGGGGACCTCAATTAAATGCTCACGTAACCCTGAAGACAAACAACTGGGAGCTTGTGTCTTTTCCTGAGAATTACATAAATTTGAAGTGTACCCGCATCCCCCAGATCACGGTGCACATTACTTAATCGCTTCCCACTGAGCTCATAAGCACTCTTATGTAACAAAATTCAATTAGGATTACTCTAAACGTGATCCCAGCTCACGCTGCGAATATAATATTCCATTAGTGAAAATATCAATGCCACTAATCACTGCGTGCAATGAATAAATTAATCCTGCTCCCTCCCATTCGAAACCTGTAATCTCCTTACGCGCAACGACTGCCAGGCTGCACGCTGCTGATGGGATGCACACTGCACAGCCAGGCAATGTGGTGTACCAACCGTGCACCGAAGCACCCGCCAATCCGACCGTTTGTCGGTCGCTGGAGTCCTCGCAAGTGTCACTTTTAATTTCAGTTGCCCCCTGATTACTGGTGTAAAATTATCCACTGGCAAATGTGTTCGGGATGTTCGCCACATCCGGCGTTATAAGTGCAGATAATCAGCAGCACTGCTCCTGGGTCCGTCTTGGCCGCAGACAGTCGCCAAATTATCGGCCGTGGGTGTCCCACTAATGCTCAGGTTCCTATTGTCGCTCCACGTGCGGATACGATGCAATCGGAATTATTATAAAGTGCCGTTAATTAGTCGCAGATGCACACACATATGCTGATGATGTCGCCGATGTGCAGTGCCCACCACCATCCGGAGCAGGGAAATTTCCCAATACTCGCTCATTTGAATTCTGAAAGCGAATTCACTGTGAAATCCCCCACAGGATCTTCTGATTTCATTACTGCCGTCATGCCCGGCCGCGTCCTTTCAAAGGGCGAAGTAATTATTTTTCGAGGACCTGCAGGAAAGCATTGCTGGAGCGTATTCGAATGGAGGTGGATCGAAGAAAGGATTGTAATAACTTCCCCTTTGCTTGCGAGGGGAGCTCCGCTTTGCATTCATGTCCTGAATTGCAGACGAAGTCATTTCTTGTCCTGTCTCGCAGTCCCGTGTTGATTTCGGCAATATGAAGGATGCGCTGGCATGCATGGGTGCTGTGCCGTGCCGTGTCAAGCACCATTGTTTGGGAGACAGCATTAACTTTTGGATTTTCTAATTCTTACTGTTTACTCTTTGGATTCTTTTTTCGGAATGGCAGTAATTAAATGCCGGAGGGCAAACATTTTTTTAGAAGTTATTACGATGTCTCTGATTCTGGAAACAACAGGGTGTGCAGGTTGTTTTTATTCATTCAAGAGTCAAGAGTTTAGTGTGTTGAAGTACGGAGCAGATTCCTTATTAGAAGGCATATGATGCAAATGGAAATGTTTCAGAAATTTGTTCGCCAAATGAATTATTGCTTGTGATATATAAATCGACAACATGCTGGGTGTCCAGATTAATTTGAGCCTCCAAAGACCGGTTAGTTGAGTTGGACAAGAAATGCAAGCAACACACACAATGCATGCTAAAATCTCAGCTTGTATTATATCTACAAATTCAGAACATCGCAGTCGCAGGGCAACTACACAACAGATGACTAATGGGCAATGAATTTATTTAGATTCCGACATTTATGTAAACACATATATATAAAGGGTTTTCCAATAGCGTCTTGAAAACTTTGAATTTAAGTTGTGAATGAACTCTGTCACTAACAATCAAACTGTCTCTGTCGAATAATTTAGTAAACTCAACATTTTCATCATGGTAATGCGCACGAACGGGCAGCGTCTGCAAATTATACAAATCTTCTACCGATATTCGGAGTCGAAGTCCCAATTTTCGGTTTGCTCATTTTTGGCTCATAAGGTTTATCAATAAGTTAAACATGCATTATCGGTCGGAAAAAAATCCACATGTGCTTCATGAATCCTCACTTCACCTACAAAAAATAACAGCTTGGTGCGGTTTGCATGCCGGGGACATATTTTTTCGGCCACTATCACGATCGTCACCTTAGTATGAATTGTCAGTGTTATCGCGCCTTGATTACCGATTATTTTTGGTCTGAATTGGAAGATACGCAATTGGACGACATGTGGTTTCAAACTCAGAGTCAATCTTGAAAGCAAAATAGCTGCCGTTTCGGCCTAAATGTGTCGTTGAAAATTTGTCTAACGAATCGATCGCTGCAAACGTGCCATCGGTGGCATTTTGAAGAGAATTTAGTGTGTCCTGTGCTAATATATTGGATGAAAACAGGGCTGTGTCATCAGCGAACAAAGCTAGGAAAGTGTTACCATTAAATAAAATGGGGTCCAATGCCGAACCTTGAGGAACTCCAGAGTGAGTGGAGGTATATAATGATGAATTTGTGTGGTGTATATATATATATTGGTACTTATGAATAGAACTCCACAATAAACATATTTTACCACTCATTGAATTAACTTACTGTGAAATTATAAACAATTTTTTTTTTACAAACTGCCTATTTTTAAGCAATTTTTCAAAATAATATTTTTAAAATTCCAATTTCTGAAATATGTCTTGCATCTAAAAAAAGTTTTTATTATTTCCGGGCTTAAAGTGGAATTTAAGCATATTCTACCATAGCTATTATGTAATTTGCACTAATTTTAATCTGCCATATTCGCCTGAAGTCAATATAATGTGGGTGGCACTACAGCTCGTAAAGGGGTAGGGCCTAGCTTTTCAGCAACCACTCGTGTTGTGCGTGCTAATATTCTCTCATGACTTAAAGGGACATACAGTTTTATGCCTGCTCCTAACGACCAAGTTTAGGAAGGTTTCTAGACAGGAAATACTCTTTGAGTATTGCCAGTGAGCCGAAAGAGGTGGGGCCGTGAAAATTATTATTGTCGCACAGAGCACGAATCGAGCCTACGACGCAGAGTTTGGAAGAGTTGCACATACCCACAACACCACGGGCCACCACCACGCGGGAACATATTACAACGGAATGTTGGTACAAGAATGTTAACATCTCCATCGCTTTATTAAAATTTCAACTGGTTTGCGGACTAGGATCTACTCGATCCTGTGTTAACCCAACGGGCCTACTATGGGCTAAGTGTGACTACCATCTATGGTAGTCAGCCACTCGATCCTAAAATAATCTAGGTCCAAAAATTGGATTTTGATTGAAGTTTTGAAATTAAAAAGTACTTTTAATTGAAGAGTCTTGGATGGATCATTTATTCTCAATTTGTTCGAGGATCTATCAATCGTAGTCCAGCAGGCCAAAATCGATAATAATATCCAAAATGTCTTCCCTAAACATGCATCACGCCTCAACCAGAAAATTCTTCATCACTTGTAGGTGTATTGTTCCACAGGCTGAGGGTTAAAGACGCTGTCCTGTCTTGCCTCATTGTTCGTATTAGTGGCAGTTTATTTTCCAACCAATCTCATCACCAGACCTTAGTCCTCTTCAGATTAGTAAAATAATTATTTGTGTATAACGAGCTTGCCCCTATGCGTCATCTTAATCAAATTGCCTCCAGTCTCGTCTGAGTGTAGTCACTTCACTTCTTCCTTTTTACTGCGAAGTCTAGACAAATAATGTTCTCAGTGCAATTTGCAATTTGATGACCCCATTTATTGAGGCGCACACTTATGACAGCACTCATATTCCTTATGGAGGCACATCCCATCGAAAACATTGAAAACTCCTTCATAAATGGGAACAACAATTAGCTCATCCTTCCAATCGAACGTGTATCCGGCTGTGGGATGGTTGAGGATGAACCCCGAAACATCTCTTTCCATCCTGACTAACCTCCACATCGAAATCGACGAAAAGTTTACTGTTAATTAAAAATTTTAATTTCATTGCTTTGCAATAAATCGTTGCGCCGTTTACTACGCCGTATTAAGCAATTAATTTCTATCCTCGATTATGGACCGGACCCATGCATCCCCCATGCGTGCCGTCGCAAACATCTGATCACATTAAGAGATGAAATATTTTCCCAAACGTTTTTAATTAGCAACTTGGCCCGTAATTTTAATCACATTACAACGCATTCCAGCGCCCCTCGAACAAAAAAATACCATTCTCTCAGATGTGGGATACATTGTTTAACAGGTTTGCAAAGTTTTTCTCATCCGTATGTGACATCGATTGTTTCGCAATTAAAAGCCCCGACGCCGGATGCGCTCTCGCCTGCTCCCGCGCTTAATTCACACATTTGCATATAAAATTTCATTAATCACGGTCAAAATCATAAACGAGATTATTGTAAATTAACGCAAAAATCCATTTCAGTCAGTCCAACAGGGCCCACTGCGCTATAGGAAGATCCAAGCGAACAAAAACTCTCAAATAATCACCGATTACTGGGGGCGAACGACAAAAAAAGCACAACGCTCGAAAGGACGCAATCAGGATAAGCTCCTAAAAAAGAGCGTGACAGAAAAAACCGTGCAAATCATTTGTATTACACTACAATTAATAATAATTGCCAAAGCAAATCAGTGAGGGGCTCACATGGGCAATCAGCAGTGCACGCCAGCCTGCCAACGAGGATGAGAGAGCGCGCGGCCACTTGGCTTACAGCCGGCCGTCGGACATGCAATCATAGAATGTGACATCTATTCCGACCACACTCATCGCAAATCCTCGTCACGTGCTAGTCAGCAGGCGTGTGCTGTGCACTTGGGCGTGGGCTGCTAAGTCTCCCCCAGGACACGATCTTTCTGGGCGTGTTATTTTTTCTGTTTTTTTTTTTTTTCTTTTTGTTTTTGCTCTCCTGTTGCCTCCACGTGCTCCACTGGAATGGGGGTGTTTTGTGGCGGTCTGAGCCAATTGAATTGACACTAACCCGTTTTGCAGGGGATATTCGGTGGCAACATAACCGGAAATCCAGGCACTAAGCCCACCGCAAACGGAATTATTACGAGATATCCATTGTGCCGCACTGTCGTCGCCAATGATGGGGTGGGGAATCTGTTTTCTATAACGAAACCACTAACTAGATTGTGTAAATTCAATCACTGGGCGGCCACAAATCCCCGGAATATTGGTCAACGATATTCTGCGGGTGCGGCACAGGCCTCCTGGGGGGATATGCCGGCCGGCTGTCGTTGCACCCACCGACGTGACCCTTCGGGCGGGCAACAATAGTGATGCGGGGGGGTCGTCGGTGGCACAGCCTCGATGGTCGCCTCTAATCGATGCAAAAGTGAGGATGAGACTTGGTCTAGAAAGTGAATCTCGATGAATGAGTGCGAATGAATGAATTCCTGAGGTGGTAGCCAGTTTGCCATTTGTTCCGGTCCGCACACAAAAACCAGTGAAAACAATTGCTTTTGTGGAATCAATACCGCACGAGCCGACTGCCTGTAGATGGTGATGGTGGGTAGTTTGCAAATCGTGGCGACTGGTACACTTCAAAATATTATTGTCGTCAATTCAGCTTGGGTTTTGTGTAGTGACTAAGATCTGGATGAATGTAAATTCATTTCGATGGAATGTGTCCGCGCATTGAACAAGGTAAGGCAAAATTTCAATATCATCTGTCATTTGCAAAGCGATTTATTTCGTTTCATTAAATAAGCAGAATTGAACGAAACTGAACGAAAAAAACGCATCATTTGGGTGGTTTGAAAACGATTCCTTTCGCTCCAATTGATTGACTAAAAGTGAACGAAACTGAACGAAAGATGCCAAGTGATTGTTTTGGTCAAGTGTGGACCATACTTTGCATTCAAACGTTTCTGCATTGTATTTATAATTTAAAAGAACTGAACTTCAGGGTATCATGGTTTTATTAGACATCGTCATCTGACCCGCATGATCCACCAAAGGGGACGCAAGGGTAACTAGAGACTTCCAGGCCAGTCGCTTATCTGCCATCGAGCTAGTTTTAGGACATGGTCCAACCACCTCGTTCTGGGTCTTCCAATGGGACGCCTTCCTGATGGAGTCCCAATTAAGGCACGTCTCGGCACACGTGATGATGGGGACATTCGCGTTCCATGTCCAAACCATCCAAGCATAGCTCTTTCCGTTCGGAAAAGTAGCTGCTCAGTATTAAATTCCTCGAGTACCGTCGTGTGTGTTACCCTTTACCAGCGAGTAAGACACATAACAGCACAAAGAAATCTCATATCAGCAGCTTGTATTCGCGCTCTTATTCTTTCCGTCATTATCATGACCATAGGTGGAACAAATACTCAGTTGAAAAGCGAAGCTAAATGGCTTTGACACCAGGCTCTGTCTTTCTGACTACCGATCTTCCAAGCTGTTTTAATATCGATCCAGCTTGTACAATCCTACATTAAAGCTTAGCAATACTCCTCTCATCGCTGGTTAAAAAGACCCAAATATACTTGAACTTCTGCACCTGCTTCAATGGTGGCATTTCACGAAGCACACAATTAGTTTCAATCGACAATGTAATTTGTATATGTAACACATTCATCGAATTGTGAGTCGATTGCTGAAACTACATGCCCTTAACGTGTTATTAGACATCCCAACATTAATTCTTGATATTTTATTTCATAAACTACACTACTTTACAATTAAAAAAAATCATAAATCATACTTCTCCCTTGTGTGGCGCTACAGGCCCTTGTGGACATGGCTTCCTCTCCAACTAGCGCGATCTTGGGCTAGGCGCCTCCAGTAAGATCTCCTTACAGCTAGTTACGCCATCGGAGGCGTGGTGTTCCTCAAACACCTCAGGGTCCCTCAGGGTTGACCTCGAAAACTTTCCGAGCTGGAGCGTTAGTGACCCATCCATCTCAGTCGAGACAATCGAATTCGTTTGACAAGGCCAATGTCGTTGTACAGCTCGTAGAGTTCGTCGATCAATCTTCTCCTTCAAACACCTTCTTCCCGAACGAGACTGAATATGATTCGAAGGATTTTCCTTTCGCAGCTACCAAACATCTCTTCGTCCTCATTTGACATTGTCCATGCTTCTGCGTCATACAAAAAGACTGGGACTACCAAGATCGCATATGGAGACAGCTTAGTTTTCTAAGACAGGGCTTTATTTTTCAATTGCTGCCTAAGTCCAAAGATATGTCGATTGGCCAGGATTATTCTTCGTTTTACCTCAGTCAATTCTGGAGTTTATTGCAGAGCCTAAATAGACAAAGTCTAACATTATACAATTAACGTTAATCCGTTTTGCGTCTGCTGCCTGCGGCAGTCACAACTCACAATTCAACAAGGAAGAGCAGCGTCAAGTCCAATGTCAAAAACCGCCATCATGCAACTTCATCTATCATACTTCGTTATTAGTGTTAAGCGCACGTTACATTCCGTGATATTATAACATATGTGCACAACAGAATTGGACTCAAGATAGATCTTGGTGACACTTTGCTCGATGGTGGGCAGCAGTTAACCTGGGACATTTTGTATCCTAGTCAACACCGATAACAGTCACAAGTAATTGTTGCCAGAAATTCTAAGCCTCTACTAAGAACCTTGCGGCTACTCCACGGGGATGAAATAGTATTCCCTGTTTAAATAGAGGGTTTTCGTTGCCACTTACTTATTCTTAGCTCTTCCGAAGTGTTATAACGACCAGTCTCGTCGACTGGCAAATACAACTCACCAAACGTCATCTACACAAAAATGGCGGGGCTGTCAAATCGACATGGAACTTAAAGTCATCAGTGTATGGTGGCGTTAGCGAAGAATATTAAACAATGATTTCCAACACGGACAGCTTTCAAATTTAACGGCTCCACCTATCTCGAGTTAGTGACAATGCACAGAGATCACAACATCTTAGAAAAAGTACAGCCGTTCGGAGAGTCATAAAACTGCAAGTCTTCTGCAACCATGAGCAAACAATAATATATATAATATGGGTGGCGCTACAGCCCATAGAGGGCCAGGGCCTAGCTTCTCAGCAACCACTCGTGTTGTGCGTGCTATTGTTCTCTCACGAGTGGAAGGGACCTACAGTTCTACGCCGAATCCGAACAGCCAAGTTTGAGAATTTTTTTTTGTCGCTCAGAGCTGGAATCGAATCTACGACATCGAGGTTGGGATCGACGCACATACCCACAACGCCACGGGCCACCACTTGACAAACAATAGCACGCCCAAAAAGAGCGGCTGCTCTAGAAACTTGACTTGTCTTTGGTTTGCAATGGCGCAGCTATCATTGTAAACTATTCGTTCAGTGTACCGTCGGCAGTCATCAGGCAGTAGTGCCGAGTACAAAATCCAATATTCCACTGCAAAGGGTTGTTGCGCACTGTCTGCCGTGCATGCTGCCGTTCGCATACGTGTTTGGTTCTCACTTACATAGCCTTTCACATATTCACAAAATCCGATTTGACGCTAACAAACCGTGAATTGTAATGCGACAATAGCGACTTTATAACCGAACGCATTCTAATTTCCATCCCGACTCCACACCTCCTGCCGCACTCAAACAGTAATAAGCGGCACAGCCCCCACATAATCACACCGATCAGATCGGGCAGCCGCCATTTGTGGGCACTTTGCGAGCGCAGAGGTTGCGGAGGGACAATCGGAAAAAAATCCGATTAAGAAAAAACAATGCTAACAGGCGGGCAGCAGAAAAAAGAAGATAACAATGTAAACATCCACCATGATGCTGTTGTTATTGTCGCTTGCGGTTGGTCACTTGCCCACATCTCGTCCGCCCCACACATCTGCCCATATTCTTTCAACTGCTCGGCCAGGCAGCGCGGTCTGAGCGCAAACAGCAGCAGCTGGACTCTATCTGTCCGGCATGCCTTTGAGATTGTTTTTGTCGCCACCCTCGGTAACCCCACCGTGGCAACAGACCCCGATGTCGCCATCCGAACCACCCGCAAAGCTCTCGCCCTCACCATCGTCCTGTTTGTATGCTTTATTATTATTTTTCTTTACATTTTCCACTGCATGTGATCTGCGGAACGGAAACTACTTCTTGATTACTTTTATAGCCGCAAGGGTTGATGGGCGGCGCGGCGTACCATGGGTGTCGGGTAGCGGCGCTCGTCGTTGAAATGTGCATTAATCCTTGCCCGGTCACCTCCAGTCTGCAGCCTCCAGTCTCCTCTGTACCAGACTCTCAGTGTTGTGTCGTGTAATATCATTAAGACGAGACACGGTGGTGCAACGGCGCGCCGTCGAGTGGGTTGGCGTGGCGGTGTGTACGATGGGCGGTGGGTGGCTTGCAAGAACGTTCGGGATGTGGTGAAGCAGCGCTGGAGATGCTTGATGATGACGCAGATACTCTCTGTCGGAGGATCGTAAAAACTGCGGCGGTGGGAGTGGGCCGTGGGGGAATGTAAGCAGTGTGCTTTGGATTGTGGAATTAGGGCACCGCCGTAGTAATGAGAAGGGCTTGGATTTGAACTGTCTGATGGGATTTCGAGTCGATTTTTTGCGTCCTCTGCTGCCGGTCTTTGGCGTTGGCTGCTCTTTCTGTGCGAACTGAAACGGAATTAGACCAACCCAAGTGGGCACGATGGGAGGTCGGGGACGGTGGCCTCGTTGTGTGTATCGGGGTCTTAAAGGGTTTTTAATTATGCTTGTGTTTTATGACTCAAGCCGTTGGGGGATCTTATTTGTTTGCTTCCTTATCAGGATCCTTCGGATGGTTCGCCTCACGATATTCATGGCTGCGGAGGATGGGGCTGGACTTAATTCAATTTTTTATTACATTTATCGAGATCATACGAAGGACAGAGCTAAATACAATGTCATTGGACGGCTATAACTTGATGCTACGTCTTTGAGCAAGGATGATGAACGAGAAGAAGCAGGCACAGAGTATTGGCAAGATACAGATCGTCTTCAAAAGATTGACTTACAAGAGCTTCTGAGACCACTTAACCGATGGATGGGTTCGATGAACCCAATTCTCGGTGACTCGCCCACCCATTTCGGCGGAAAGGGCCTCTATCTTCCGTTGCATATTCTCGTCTGTGGACGGTCGGTAATTTTCATAGAGAAAGGATATAACGTAGGCCCATAAAAATATCTCTGGGCACATTTTTTTTAGTGGCTTTAACGTGACGAGAACGTAACATCAAAGAGAAAAAATACCTCAGTGACAGCATTCTGCTTGTTAATGAAGGCAATGCGCTAATCTAGCGACGAAATTTGATTGCTAGAACCCTATTATGTGTATGCAGCAGCACTGTGTACGCACTGTTGTTGCATTGCCACAATCAGAGTGCGCAAGTGTTACTTGGCTCTTGAAATACACGTCGTGTGCAAGTCAATGCATTTCATTCCTAAACTGTAATAATGTCGTTTGCTACCGATGCCAGATATGCGGATAAGCGACTTCGACCAACCGGTTGTCTTACTGAGAAGGCAATATACAGCAACTCATTTTTGTTCACTAGACAAAAAGACACTGAGACAATAATTACTACCAAAAATGGCGCACTGATGGTCAATGAATGAGTGTGAGTTCACAAGCGTAAGCGCCCAAATTTATCAAGCTTCAATTGGAAAATGCTTTAATTTGTACAAGTTATGAACTTTATGTCGGTAATTGTTCTTCTGTATCAAACATTGTAAACTCAGCAAAAACAATGCTTATTTCTGCTGGCAACACATATTACTGCGCATACGAAAGAATATATTTTTTCAGTCTCAAAAGCGACTGTACATTTGACGAACTTTATTGGTTTTTTCTCAGCTGTCTGAAAAAAAAATATCCTTGACACACTTGGATGGAAGTTACTGATCGCATGATTGATGCCTTTGATTCAACACGTATTTAAAAATAATTTGGACTTCGCGTTGAACGCGTATGCTCCTAATAGGAAAACTGAAATTTCTGTCATGTGATTACATCGAAAATGATTATGAAAATCGTGCAAAACTCAGTGGTATGGTTCTCCAAAGTCCATATAGTTACCAGGACAGCCGCATGACACTGACATGATCAGTAATCCGTCAATGAAGCTTTCCACAAAAATTCAACGGTTAGAATTGTTAAAGTTCAGAAATCAACTAAAGGGTGTTTTTTTTTAAAAAAAGATAACTTCAACTTGACAACATTGTTATCTCTGACATAAAATTCGATAGTGTCTGCTGTGATCATGAATAGACACGCCGGAAAATGGTTCACATTTAAAACTCTAATGCACATATTCACAGTGCAGGTTTAAATTTACGTTTAGCTGAACCTTGAACAGAGTTCAAGTTTTGGGTTGAATTCGTGCGATTTCACACTCAAATCTATCCAGGAAAGGGTAAAAAAAAGGCTCTTCTGCACTGTTTAGCTGCAAAAAGGCCATTGGATGCAAATGGGGCCTACAACCACGCTCCGCTCACTGGATTTATACCTCTATCGTCAGACCGACACTTCTGTATGGTGTCTCAGTTTGGTGTACAACACTAAACAAGGCTATAAACTGCATTGCACTCAACCGAGTACAAAGACTGACCTGCCTGTGTATTAGCGGGGCCCTGAGAAGTACTAAGTCAGACGCACTGAATATTCTCCTCCATCTCCCACCTTTGGAAATGTTCGGGAAACAAGCAGCTGCAAGCACAGCCTCGAGACTCAAAAGACTTCGATTGTGGTCCGAACTCAACACTGGCCACTTAACCATTCTCAAGGAATTAAATTTCCTTCCTAGCGACACCGACCGCCTACTATCCCAGGCCATCTTCGAGAAGATGAATTCTCAATCAGCATTCCCTCCAGATCGGACTGGATATCAGACAGACAAACGCTGAAAGATCCTCTGCGCATTTTCACTGATGGATCAAAGACAAAAGAAGGGGTGGGTGCGGGTGTCTATTCTCAAGACCTCAACATTGTTTTCTCCGTGAAGCTCCCTGATCACTGTAGCGTTTTTCAGGCAGAAACCATAGCGATTAAAGAGGCGCTGTCTTGGCTTAAAAACAATGTGATATCAAAAAGGGATATCACCATCTGCTCCGATAGTCAGGCCGCCATTAAATCCCTGGACAGTGTCATGTTCTACTCTAAAACATCCCTTAATTGCAGGCTGTCTCTTAACGAGATGGCCGAGCATTTCAACATTCACTTCATGTGGGTGCCGGGACACTGTGACATACCAGGAAACTGCAAAGCCGACGAACTCGCTAGGTGTGGTACAATCTCATCCCTGTCAATAGCAGGGGTGCCGCCTTCCATGCCGATCGCTACAGCTTACCATCTTCTTAAGATCTACGCAACTAAATCCACTAATGACAAATGGCTAGAAGGCACCACCTGCCTTGAAAAAAAGGAAATCTGGCCGTCACTTAAGCTAAAACGGTCACTCAGTCTACTTGGACTAAGCAAGCTCTCAATCAGGACCCTCAAAGGAGTCATAACAGGGCACTGTGTAATTGGCACTCATGTTCGCAGAATGTGTGCCCCATATAATGATTTTTGCAGAAGCTGCATGGATGAAGAGGAGGAAGAAAATACTCATCATCTTCTCTGCTCGTGCAGTGTTCTTGCCAGTCGGAGCCTACTACTTTAGCGGCCGTAACGAGCTAAAAAGTGTCAGCATTGGCCAACTAAATCGTTTCATTAGCAGCACCAATTGGTTCCAGCGTTAGGAGAAGTCAACCCGCGTGGTATCACAATGGGCCTTCAGTCGAAACAAGATGGCTGCCAGTGTTAATACAGGTTAAATTATCTATCAGTGTCAGAAGCTATTGTGTTTATGTATTTTTGTTCTCTAAAAAAATTGATCAAATCTAAAAATTATGATTTGCCGAGTCAAGTTAAAAAAAATAGTCCATTCGACTGTACTTGTTGTAACACAGATGACTGCGGTGCAGATCCGAGGTTTACCCAACAGTGTGTTCTCGTTTAACTTAAACTACAAATTTGAATCGGTTCAAAGTTTAAACGAAATTGTGAAACCGAATAAATTTCTGAACTGGAACTTAAACTAAACGAGCAATGTGAAACTGGGCATAAAGCTTGAATTTAAAACAAATTAAAACTGCAGTCAAATCAGCAGGATATCGATGTAAAGTCACTCCTTGGCATATCTCTATATCTTTTTAAAAAGGAACATTTTAAAACGTTACAGGCAACGGTAAGTGCACAGAGACTTGATTGCTGACTCGTAATGGAAGCTAACATTAGAAGCCTTGTTTTCGAAATACACTCTGATGAAGAGTACTTATGAGGAAATAGGACCTACGGTGTGCGGCAAGTACTCAGCAACTGGGGCATTCACATGCATAATCAAACATTGATGCCTTAAACTTATCTGGCAAACACAATTTAATGGATATTCAGATTTCAATTTTCCCTGTCTCTGAAAAGAAAAAAAACTCCTTTTTATAGAAATAACCTACTGCTCACTCTATTGCCCCTCTAAATTTGTGTACAGATTTTTTGGACACATTGATTTAGAGACTATGCAAGTTACACGATTTCGTGATTTACTGTCAAATATGCATTTTTAACTGTCAAACAATCGGCTGTAAAGTCGGCAACCTCGGAAAAGTACAAATGTTACAAGATCAAAACAAACGATTTACCACCAGCTCAAAAAGAGCGCATAGGACTTACGTAACTCTCGCACGTAACAAGACATTCTACTTAAGGTTCACCACTTAACAGTTGCGCGTGCAAATACACATTCAGAAATCCCTACCAAGTATTGGTTACTTTCGTAAACAAGACGTATCTTCCCAATTATCGAAAACATGAAGAGCACAGCCCAACAAGCAACAAATTAATATTGATGGACTAATTAGTCTCAAAAGTAGATACGATAGCAGCCAGATTACCTCAACATGGAAATGTCGTAAAGTCTTAACAACCTCGAGGGTATATCCGTGAATTATTGACATCAGCCTAATCACTGAAAACAAACCAAAGAAGAACCTCACCACCCATCGGGAAGGACAGGAGTGGTTTATATCTGTTTATTCCAGAGCATTACGAACACTTGTTAGGAATAAATATAGAATAATATGTAAATTACAAGTAAAAATATTGCCCTACTCGGCATTTCTTGTGAAGACTTCCAGCCACGCTCGGAAGGAGAATACATGTAAGCTTTGAGAAATCCATCCTTCGGGGACTTAAAATAAATTTCAAGAACGCACTTGCGAGTGATACCAATTAAGCGATTATGTAATGTATAACGAATCCGAGCGAATGAATCTCGAAAAAATGATTGTAATGATTTCATAATTACCCGTGTCCTCACGGCAACGATCCAATGAGGATTGAATCCTTGTTGCCTTGCAAACATGGAAGGGCCTCGATGCCTATTCTTACTCCTACCCACCCACTTTAATTTTCACCACGAATTCTCTTTGGAGCCCTGACAATGCGCGCAGCAAAACAAAAAAACAACACTCCCTTAAAGCTTAGCCAGCCAGCCTTTATTCATCGCTGAGAGCCATTCGGTTTCCGTACTCGTCCATACACACGCTGTCAACTTTTACATGGCACATATATAGCGGTGACGCATGGATAGGGATGGGAGTTTAAAGTTCGAAAATAAATCATGATAAATTGATAGATGCACACATATCATTTTTTGGGTGGTCTGCCTGCCTGTCGTAGTCTACTGACGCTCGACATCTACTTGGTACTGGTGGAATTCATATAGTACATACTAGTACTGCACCCAGGAATGGCACTGGCCTGACTTCGAGCCAGGAAATTAATATAGTCGTATCTTCATAGATGGCTTCAGAACCTATGAATAGACCGCTGCTTTCGTGGAAGGCGACAACATAAGACTGTACACCGCATTAAGTATCAGTTTTCTAAGCGGAAACCTATGTGCAATAAACTATATTTGAAAAACAGTTGGAAGGGCGATGATTGGACCTCTCTAGAGCACTATCGTAGAGCATGACTCTCCAGTATGCAGATAGACTAAGCATTTGCTCCCAATTCCGCGGCATTCTTGTTGTCCCTTGAAAGAAAAGACTTCAGACGACTTATTGGAGTGAAGACGGGCCACTACAACTTTGCTAAACACTGGGTTTAAGCGAAGAAAACCACTGCGATGCTTATGGAGACGACGGCAACACGACAGAGCACTTCCTCTGTCACTGTCCCGTCATTGATTGGATCAGGTGAAAGGTCTTCGGCAATAATGTGCTTAGAGTTGATTCTGTAGGCTCTGTACAACAGAAGCGCCTGCTGATCTTCCGAAAGAATTGTAGGTTGCCACCTCGTAGTACAATGGACCAGTCTTTAGACTTAGTTCTCACATAGGGGGGCATTGTGTTATTAAAAACCTTTGTTAAGACTCATTTATTTTCAAAATTACTCGCTTCTTAAGCTTCTGGGACTCATAAACTTTTTTTTCCCACAAAAACTATGGTCATGACCTTGTTGTCTGACCGACTCACCATGGTCACGTGTGGTACACCAGAAGAAACTCACTGTCCACGATTGTTTCTTGGTCTTTGCAGTATTATGGTGGGTGTTGTTGATACCTCGGCTGCGCTTACAAGGTAGAGTAAAAATTAATTCGGATTGGCGCTAAACGTTGCCAAACTCTTCTTGGTCTTGTTGGTCAAACGGTTGCGCTTATGTGCCGATCATTTGACATGCAACCTCGTCCAAAAGCCCTAAATTTAACCAGGAGATCGTTTCACCAAAAGAGCAATAAATAAGCCTTAGCTACCAATTGGTGATCAAAGTGATATAAGTGCGAACCGGAAAGTCAGCGAAGAATTGTGTAATAAACTAATTGTGGTAATAATTGTGCAGTAGCAGTAATTGTGCAAAATATATTTAAAAATCAGTGAATAGAATTTTTAATTTGTGAGTTTCATTTCATCGCAGTTTGATTGTGAATAAGTATACAAAGATTTGTGTAAAACGTAAAAATATTCTATGGTGCTGTAATTTGCCAATTTGCAGATTATAAAATAAGTAATTACTTACTTACTTAACCAGCCTACGACCCATGAAGGATCCAAGACTGAGATATCGCTGCCTTCCATCGCTAAGCGTCCTGGGCACGCTGCTTCCTGTCATCAAAACCAAGTTGTCTTATATCCGAGATAACTTGATCTCTATACCGGAGGTTTGGTCTTCCTCTTCTTCTCCAACCAGGAGCCTCGGAATGGAAGACCCTCTTAGCTGGAGCGTTGTGGTACATGCGATCGATGTGACCGAGCCAGTATAGTCGCTTCTTGTACAGCTCATGAAATTCGCCGTTGTGTCTTCTTCTCCATTCGCCTTCCGTCTGCGAGAACCATATATCCAACGTAGAATTTTTCTTTCGAAGACACCAAGCACCAGATCTGCAGTTTTGCTTATCGTTCAGCTTTCGACGCCATAAAGCAGGACTGGCAGAATAATTTGCTTGTGATGATTTCGGTCTATAGAGTCATATATTAGTCATTAAATAATTAAACAAAACACAAAACCTAACATGCATTTGTACAGAAGGAGCAATAAGAACCACTCCGAGGGCAGGCTACCGCAGCTATATGTTAATGTTCAGGCTGAAACTGCGAGACAATCTGATGTTAAGAACCTAAGGTCAGTCTCACGAGTCTGGACAGTGGACACACAACAAATACTGGACAAATAAATGCCCGTCCAATTCTTGAAAAACAAGAGGAATTAACATACATACATGTATATAATCGAACCTTGACCTCAGAATAATATGTAGTCCCTACTAATTGGGCACCTCTTATGAAGGTACCACTTGAAAAGTGGAGCACAGCAGCACAGAAGACTGTAGAGGCTGTGGACAACCAAAAGAGACCATTGGACATCGACTAGTCGAGGGTCCAAATCTGACACCAACCAGATATAAAAAAAAACTAACAAAATCACATTAACAGAAACAGAATATCAAGACATCCCATCCAAAGAGATCATAAATTCCCTCAATAAGGAAGGTGCACAATGAATCTATTATGGTTGTTAAATAATTATTATTTTGTTTATTTGCATTGTGGTGGCCCGTGGCGTTGTGGGTATGTGCGTCGACCCCAACCTAGACGTCGTAGTTTCGATTCCTGCTCTGTGCGACGAAACAATTTTCACGACCCCACCTTATTCGAGTCACTGACAATTTTCAAAGAGTATTTACTGTATAGAAAAAGCTTCTCAAACAAAGCCGTTCGAATTCGGCATTAAACTGTAGGTCCCTTCCACTCGTGAGAGAACAATAGCACGCACAACACGAGTGGTTGATGAGAAGCTAGGCCCTGGCCCACTACGGGCTATGGCGCCACCCAACAAACAGTGTTGTTCAATAATTTGCCAAGGTTTTCGCTCTTGTTTTTATTGTTCCTGGTTTTTCTCGTCGATGTCTAACAGTTTGGGTGGAGTCGAATATTTTCTTATCTTCTGTTAAACAATTTACAAGATAATACTAACTTGTTATCAAACAATGGTCACCGTGCAATGGGACGGTGACCAATTACTTCTCTTCAATCGAATTGAAATAGTCGAGCAATCGCGCGTTTCGCTTTTTCGTAATCAAATACCTACTTATTCTTGCAAATGTGCTCGCTTCGTAGTCTATTAAGAGATGACAGTTGACGAAGTCAGCGTTTGGTTTAAAGTTACGAAGCAACAATAGAAATGAATTACTACCTTCCCCATCTCACAGTACCTCTTTCTTCTAGATGCCAACACCTATCTAACTAACAAAAGAACTCCTACCCAGCTACATGGTCTTTACTAAGATTGCAGTCAATCTCTTCAAAAAGTCACCTCTAAATTTCAAATATTCATCAAAACACAGCGATCATTACAGCTCGCAAAAGAAAAACCCAATCATCACCCAATTAGCATACCAGCATCCCCATAACCCAGGTCGTCAGTACTTCCAAGGACTTCCCTTCATCCTTTCGCCCCCATATGTAAATCGCATTCCCTCCCATGCCCAGTGCACGCAAAAGCTCTTTGAAATGCACACCAAGTCCAATGCTATCCACCCCCAACTCGCGCCTGCTGCTCATTATGCATGTTTTTTTTTCCCATCATGACACCTCAGCATGAAAGTTTACATATCATTAAAATGACAACCCAACCCCCCAAGCACCATCTCGACCGGCAACTTAAACACTCCTTCCCCAGTGAAAGAGGAAGGGCACGCGAGCTCTGTGTATCCCTTAAAGTCGCAAAGTAACGGCGGAAAAATGAGTGAAAAAAAACACAGCCGACCACACACGTCCGTCCGACGGAATAGTTGCTCGCCAAAGTCGACCGACCGCAGGGCCCCCATCTGTGGCCAAATGAGACCCGGTTTCGTTGACGGCGTCGCCTGCAGTAGTTACGTTGACGCTGCCCTTGTTTGACCGTGGCAAACTCTTAGTGGCAACAAGCATATTGTATGTCCAGCGGCACCGCTGCACTTCCGCACACCCAACGGACGTGCCTCGCTCATGGTCTTTTGACTCACGCCCGACACCACGGTTCACTGCTGTGCACCGAACCGATGTAAGAGTGCGAGTGCTCCTTTTCTATTTTCCCATCCCCGAACCACCCAAATGAATAACTTATCGCAGCACCCACACCACAGCAGCCACTCCGCACCACAAGCACTGACAGTACACAGACTGAAGTGCGGGCGGGTGGGGTGGGTGGGCGCACTGCCAGTGTTTCCTGTCGCTTCTCTCTTCCGGATATTTACATCCACTTACATACTCATTGCACAACTACAAGTGAAAGGAGCAAAACAAACACAAAAAAGTTGATAACTATCTCACCCCCACACCATCACAGCCTCATCAGCCACCACGAGGACTACTCTGTCTGACGTGAAAGCTTTGCACGCTCGCAAATCATCCGCCAATAATTCACTGCCTGGCTGTGGACCTACTTCCGGCACATAAGGGCTCGTGTATCTAATTTCGTCCCGGCCGGCAGTTGACAGAGACTTGCCAGAAAAGCCGCCGTGCTGCCGTCCCCCTTCTAAACAATACTTTAGGTGGGTAGAAACTGCCAACTTCAACCCAATTAACCGGCACATCACTGCTGCCGTTGCCGTTGCCGACGACGACGCCGACGCCGACGCCTTCTCCACATCCATCCCAATCGTCATTATCACTACCATCTGCACCACCATCTCCACCATCTCCACCATCATCACCCCCACACACAACCACTACCACCACTCAAAGGCTCAAAGTGTTGTCTTCGTTGCAACGGAATATTTTACATAAAGAGGCGTGTGTGGCCTTGACCTTGTTACTCGTGCAAAAGCTCTTCTGCACACACAAGGCTACAACAACAAAAAAATACACGTGTACCGACCAGGCAACCATGCGAAACGAGCGAAAAAAAAGCCGAACCCAAGAGAGTGCTTCAAAGAACAAATGCCAGCCTGCCCCCGGTGCCACCCGAGCGCCCACAAGCTGATCCTCACCCACACGTGCACACAGCCACAGCCGACCAGACTTTTACATCCGTGAAGGTTAGTTTACACTTCAGCACTTCCGAGAGATACAGAGAGAGCAGCCGACTAAGCGAGAGAAGGTTTGTGCAGTGAAAGAGAAAAACTTGCAAGTAACCGTTATGTAGTTCTGTTGCGGTTCGCATGTAAGCGACACGTGGCACGATTCTGCCGAAAGAGCATCAACATCAACCGCCTGCGTACCCAAAGGACGGCACTGTGCTCACCTCGCCGCTCTTCGACGGAAGAAGTTAACAGAATCAGTCCTTACAGCACTTGGCCTGTTAACTTGGCCACAAAATGCCGGCGAACTCTCTTCGGGTGCTCCCTTAAATCGGTTGCAGCTTGCGCCCTCCATGTAACAGAGCTGAGTAATAAAAGTTAATGTGCTCCAGAAACTGGAGACTGACATTCACCACTACACTGACGGTGCAGGGGGGCACAGTATTCGAGTTACATTACCGCTATATGCGGCAGTTGCCAGCCAGCCAGACACATGCCTGCACAGTGCCGGCTATATGCTGCACCGGGAGGACTTAGATCGAAAGTGGCACGTGTAACGGAATGCGATGCAGTACATTAAGGGAATGAATCGCGCAGAGTGCTGAGCTGAGAGACACAGCGAGCGGTGCGGAATGGAGATGAAACAAAAAAGCAAAACAATTTGAGGTTAAGTTTTTGTTTTTTCTTGTTCTTCTTTCTGTCTCTCTTTTTCTATGGCGATGGGTTGATGTCACTGGTGTAGTTGTAAGGGACTGCAAGAGCACCAGTCCCACCACCCAGCTGACACTGCAAACTGCAACCCTATGCCCTCTTAGGTCACCCGCAACCGACATCGCCAGCCAACCTACCACCCAGCCACCCAGCCAGAGGATGCGGATGCCGAGGGATGATTCTATTCGGTGGCTCTTGGTAGTGTAATATTTTTCCTAGATTACTTCGTGTCCTAGTTTCTGTTTATCACAGACAAGCAGACAGACTTCACGCCGGGAGGGGTGGATGGCAGAGGGTAGCCAAGCAACCGATGACTGTGGATGGTGGGCGTCGTCGTGTACTTGTGTGTTATGCTTTGCACAGTCCTCCGTCAGGGAAAATACGCGTGCACTTAATGCATTTTGATGGGGATGCGACGTGCCAGTCAGTCGTCACCCGGGCTCACTGAGTTTAGATGGTATTCCTTTTGTTCTTCCGCAGATGGACACTCGCTCGCAAGGGGGGGGCGAGCTGTCAATGGATGGTTGTTGGCGGAGAGAGAGTGCACAGAGGGTGGGTGGAAAAATAATGACGGCGGAGGATGGGATTTGGCAAATTATTTGCGACAAGCTAACCTGATTGACGCAGCTGAAGGTGATGGCATTGAATGCGCGACACGGTCTTTGCGTTACGACACATCGACGAAATGGAACTTGCAGACAATCTTGGGAGTGCTCGTCTCCAAGGGCTCGGGTGGATTGCTGATGACTTTTGGTCTTCTGGTGAATGCTTCCAGAAAATTTTGATGTTTCACATCTTGGATATCTCATGCTGAGGAATTGTTTCAAGAACAACCCTGTGTTGAACTGAATAGTTTGTCGTTGAATGATTGCTCCAGTTTATGTTGACATGGGTGAGGTTTTCCAGTTGACGGAATTTTAAGTGCCTGTGGCCAGAAGATTGTTGCATGGTCTTAGAAGGTTGTTGGACTGCGGGTGAAGGGACCAAGTGTAGGAACATTACCGCGGAGCTGGGGTTGTACTGAGCTCGTTTAAAATACTCATGGTTTTCTGAAGGCAAGGACTTCCCACAAAGTGTTAATTTGTTGATCTGATCCAGGGGCTTGGCAGCTTGTGAGAAATGAGTGAGCTCTCACTGGGTTGGCTGGCAAATGCTGTCATGGTGGAAATGTCAAGAAACGGATTAAACTTATTTGTCAGGGCAATCAAACAAGAAAATCACACTGTCCACAAATAGTTTACAAAATTTGACTCTTTAGCATTTTAAGGTGCGCACGAGCTCGCTGACCAAGTCCGTACAACGATGACCCACTAGCAGTAGATATCGATGATGCCACCCTACCTACATATGTATAAGCAATCCAATCAGTGAGGATTTTTGGGAGTACCCACAGCAATGTCCCATACTTCCGGAAGCACAAACTTTGGAAAACACGCCAAGGACAGGAATGTAATTGGGTAATATATGCACTTCTTTCAAGAATAGCAAACAGCTCGAAAAAAGTCAATGAAACACAACAACTACCCTAGGCTGATATCGCTGCCAAGCCCGAAACAAGAGAAAGACTAAATTTATTCCCGAAGGCGACTGTACTTTTTGAGCGAAATCCCCTTTATGGTAAATTGGGTTCTTAATCTCTGTTAGCGACTCAGACAATGCTGGCAATACGAATGTAAGTATTAATAATTTTCTGAACACATCCTCTACATTTTGTAACAAGGGCTTCTCATCTGTACGCAGAGAGAATCAAGGCAAGACATCATTTTTTTGAAGTTCACTCGTTCATTTAGTCGATATAATCGATTAGTTGTCCAAATCAAAGAAAAAAATCCCAAAAAGAGAATGTGGACAAAAAAGGGAGTCAACACGTCTTATAACCTTAAAAGGGAATGTTGCAGATATGCAAGTCAGTGCAATGAAGGGTTTCTTCTTCCTTCACAATGGGACTTGAAGCGATTATGGCAATTTTTGTGCTTCAAATTTGGAGAATGTTACCCATGTTACAGCAGCCATATTGCTTCCGCTTAAAGTAGTAAACTTACACTGGTCGCTGTCTTCAACAAATACAGCTGCATTCTGCTCAGATTTAGAAAACATAGTGAAATAATCCTGATTCTCCCAAATAATCCATCACGGAAACTGAGACGTAATGCATCAAATATTTAACACTAAAGCTGAATACAACACCTATCCCGAAATCAAACTTACAACCGTGACCACTACAACTACGACAGCTGAACACAGTCTTCAATCGCACATCTCCCGTCAAATAACACCTCAATCTACTCCAGAGTCAATGCCCCACCACAGACCTAATGCTCGCCATTCTTAAATCACCGCATATAACAGCTAAAGAAGACAACATACACAAGTCTCTCGCCATTGGAGGACGAATATATACAAAACACTTCGACATGGGCTGAAATTTAACGGGAACTGTAGGACTTAATGTCCCTTCCTCAAATCCGAGATGAATATACTCCCCATCCTGCATTTATGCAGATAAACTAGCCCGCCACACTAAAAACAATGAAACCCGACTGGAATCTTTTTCTCAATTTGAAAAGACTTGCCATGCGTAAGACTCGCAACAAGGTCTGTTTTGGACTACAATAATAGACTCACTGAAACTGAATTTAAAACTGCAAACCTTCTAGCCATCACTTAGTCCGAGTTAGTAGTTAAAACAATTCCCAACCAAAACTCAAGCAATAATTCTTCACACACTTTCAAAGCACCATTCCCACGTGCTACAGCTTTGTGGGACAGAAAAATGTAAAAAATTCTATATTAGAAACTACTCCCCGCCAATCTACTACCAGAAGTCACCCCATTTAATGCACCTCCCCCTTATTCATGCCCAAGACACTGGCAATATTTACACTAATGAAGAAACTTCCTCAATCATTGCCGTCTCCCTTCTGGACACAATCAATTTTTAGAACATAAACTTCTGACCAGATTCATAACATACAAGTTCAGTCCGCATCGAACCTCGAACACAAAAGCACCCTTTGTGCATCCCTCTACATTTCACTACGTGGACTTAAACATCTGCCTCGCCATTAAAACTTACTTTGCTTTAGTCCACGTTAATTCCGCACAGGCATTAGACTTCCCTATCGCACTAAAAGTCCATCTTGGTGCCAATAATTGGAGATGTGAATAAAAACTAAGGCAACAATCCCAGTGAACACTTAATTTATTGTGAATAAAAAAGTACGTCCTTTTCTTTAACTTGAAGTCTGAGAACTGGAATGGAGAGCTTGAAAGTTAATCGAGAAAAGTGGGTACAAAGGAAATATACAGGTTAAAGAGCAACACATTTAAACATCCGATTAGCGCCCATTCAAGCAGCCATCATTATAATTTCAATTATCCAGCCGACTAACACAGCTAGGCCATGTAGAGCGCATGGGCAATACTGTCCCAGCCCGAAGAGTCTCCAACTTCAAACCAGTGGGACAACGCGAAAAAGGTGGACCACGAAGCCGATTGCGCAATCAAGAAGGACCTCAACCAACTTGGAGTGCGAAATTGGAGTCAGTTGGCCAATGCTGGAGAGGCTCGTTGGCTGAGGCCCAGGTTCACCCCGGACTGTCATAACAAGAGGAAGAAGCAGACCAGCACTCCATCCATCCACCAACGATCATCACAATTCACAACCGTTAACATCCGATCCCCACTATATACACAAACTTCACCCGCCACCTGACACATGACATCACCTCACCACAGAACATCATCTCATCAGCTTAGCTTAGAATAAGCTTACAACAGTTTTATTTTACATTGACATCTACTTTTATTCACACCAGTTGGAGTGTTCCTACCAAAATGATGGATTACTCCCAATAAATTTTTTACTAACACCACTCAATGTCTCTTATTTAAAGCCGACCACAAACCAAAACTCAGAGCAGGATTCTATACTCGTGATAGCTCAACGAAAGACACAGGCAGTATGCGCATACAAAGAACGCGCATATCAGACCTACATATACGACGCAACTATTACCAACGAGAAGCAAACTCATGCAGCCAAAGATCCAACGTTTGTTAGGGTGTTTGTGGTTCGAATTCAGCCCAGTACACCCATAGCAACTGACACAGCAAACTACTGAGACACTGACAATGCTTATGCAAGTTAAGTAGTGTAATTGTTACGGTTGCATAAAATCAAGCACATTAGTCAGGTTAGTCCACCCAATTAAACCTTGCATTTGGATCCCAATTCGGAGTCCGAGTTCGACATGCCTGCGAAGCAAAGTAGTCACTGCATGCAATTAGGTCAGCTGGTTTCATTGATCCATACCTCCTTCATAATAATGTATATTTAACCGTCATCGTTAATTTTCAAATGTAAACGTATTTCTTTCGGTTTCAAATCGAAGATATTTTCTGTTTAGTAACCACCACAATCGCGAGATTTGTCTGCGTTATTTTTCTCTTCGTGGGGTTATGTAATTGATCGTGTTTGTGCACAACTTCTTGACGTTTTTAAAATAAATATTCTTCAGGTCTTCACCGAGTCCCTTGTCGATGAGACTAGACCCTCTCTCTCTATTTCTTAACAGATACCTCTCACTAATTCATGAAAAAAAAACATCATCGATCGCAAAACCATTGAGCTCTCAGTTCTCAATCAGACGCGGCACTCCAACGATTCCTCGATATTGCTGCGATCCCTGACAAATGCAAACACTGTACAAACCCCATTATTCACTCCCTCAACCTCTCCTCGTTCGAAACAGAATGCCCTTCGTTATCACTTCTGGCGAATTATATCCAGCAATGCATTCACAATGAGTCCCTCTTGGCAGGAAGTCAGGAAGTAACGTGCAGTTGGGCGCGTGCACACAATTTAATTCCGAATTTATTCCACCCGAACTAAGGGTACGAAATTTGTTAAAGGATTAACAAACACCGACCAACCCTACACAGTTACGCAAGAGCCAAGAACATCCCTATCGATTTCCTTTCCTTCGCCTTGAACGCAGCTCCGGACAGAGGGCAGGCGGGCAGACTCTCTTGGTTGTTACGTGAACTCCCGTGCTCCTTCGACCCCAACCTTTGCCTTGTAATCAGTATCCCTCGCCGCCCCTGCCACTGGCATTCCTCCTGTGGCATGGTAAGACAAAGCATGTCTAGAATTAGGTCCTGCTCCCGACTTTTATTGAACCCCCATACTCCGCGTCCCGGCGAGAGGCCACCACTCCGATTTTATTGAATTCTATTCTCTTGCCGAGTGCGCTCACTTTTCTCACTTGGTGGCGTTTCTGATGGAATTGGACAGTTGGCGGGGGCTCTTAACTTCTTCTTCTTCTGCAGTCACACCGCGCCTGGGTCCTTCTCATTTACACTCAATTGAATATCGAATGGCGGTCGTGGTCGTGGTCGGTTGCCGCAGACCGTGACTCCTTGGCTGGAATACTCAATCACTTAAATACGCGCTTTATGGGATTAAAAGTCGAACGCTAGTGGCGTGCCATTTGACATTCGCTCCAAGGATACCCGGCCCCTAGGACGTCCCGCACGAACGGTCACGAATGGGGAATTACTTTTCTTTCCCACTCGTGCTTCTCTCGTTTTACAGGCCACATTCTTACATTGGTTATTCCGGCGTAATCCTTTTATCTCATCTTCGCTCTGTCTCCCTGTGTCAGTTGCTGGCTTGCAGTTTTTGATTGTAATCGCCTTGGACGCATTGACGTGGCACCGAGACGGAATTAGAAGACGCGGAAAATGAATCTCGTAAGAGATAGTAAATCATCATGACGAGTCCGGAGTGCAAAGCGGAATCTGTTTGTGCGAGCACGGATAATTAGAATTTAATTAGTTTTCAAGCGAATGGGAGGAGCAGTGGGCAGGGACTGTAACAAGTCCACAAAGAGTTGACTCCTCACAAGTGTCGTTCTCGTTATGGCAGAGGACCCCGACGTATATTGGCTTACATGGCGAGCGTTCGTTATACGTAGGGTGAGATTTAATGAGGGAATGTTTGTGGTGTTGGCGTTGTGAGAAAAGTTTTAACGTTTAATTTGTTTGTTATTTACTTTTGGAAGCAGTTCGCGTGTATAGGCATTAAGTTAGGTCAGCTATTTGGGGTGATGTGCAGAAACCTGGCACACTTAGGTCTCCGTTGACTCATTGTGGTACCTAGTGAAGGGAATGGATGCCTCTTAAGCTATTTCTCGTACCCATTGTGATGCAGCTTGGTCAGATCATATAAGCCTTGGAAGAAGTGCACTCCCAGCTCCCTTTCTGGCAGAAGTTTACCTTTCTTTTTCGTTGACACAGCCTGCTTTTGATTTCACGATGGTCAGTTAGGAGTTAGAACTGTAAACAAACCTGAGCAGCTTCTTATCGGATTGCATTGCACTATTTCTTAAAGCATTTTTCGGTTTCATTATGGTGACCCGTGCCGTTGTGGGTATGTGCATCGACGTCTGGGCACTAGAACCTGACGTCTAGGCTTGATCCCTGTTCTGTATGACAAAAATAATTTCAACGCCCCACCATTTCGGAGTCAATGACAATACTCTAAGAGTAGAGTCTAGAGTCTAGAGGGAGTCTAGAAAAAGCTTCTCAAACTTGGCCGTTCGGAGTCGGTACAAACTTTCGACTCATGAGAGAACAATAGCACACACAGCCCGAGTGGTTGCTAGGACCTGGCATGAATGTTTCTGGCATTCAACGTCCAGTACATGAATTTCCCTTGCACGTTCAGTGTCTTCCTTAACGCTCTTCTGAATGACGCACACGCAACAAGTGATCTTCAGCTGCTTGGGAATCTGGTACTTAGTTACAAGTTTTTGGGGCAATTGTCGTAACCTCTTCAGCACATCTTTTGCTAGATTAAGTGTGGGAGTAGATGGATGACTGCGACAGTTGATAGAGCTGCAGATGCCATGGTGCTGTCATTCATGACCTATAGACTTGGACTAGTTGGAGATGCTCCGATTGTGACAGTTGAATTGAATGCTCGTAAGGGTGAGTGGATATTTACTGACAGCAATGGAAGTTCATCGTAACGTCTTTTATTGATGGCTGTACCATCATAAGCTCATAAGCTGTACCAGAAAGCCCACATCATCGGCAGCTACTCCCGCTTTAATAGGTTTTGTACTACCTGATTTCGCTTTCTTTGCAGTTACCTTCATTCTTGTCCATTGCTGACCAATATTTGCCCTTGTCCTCGATTTTCTGCAAGTGCAGCTCGATCAACATCCTATCCCAATTCTGCTCCCTTTCACGCTTTGTCTGAAATATAATCTTTTGTTTCATCCATTAGATGGGCAGGATACATTTGTTTATTGGAACTGTCATTTTTGGGAGTGTTTTATTCAAATTACTATAGGTACGTTATAACGACTATTTTTTTCTAAGGAAAGTTAAAGCATAACTATAAGTTTAAAGTTGCTCAAAACTAGTGGTAAACCCTTCAAGTGAAGTTGACTATAATTTTGCGCAAATTATTTTAATACTATTTATTTTATGCCATTAGATTTAAATAAGAAATTAACTCTAGCTTTAAATACAATTAGGGTTGACTCTTGGATGTTATAGTGAGTCGTCTCACAGGTAGTTAGCCACCGTCCGTCTGCTGTTTGAGTGATACTAACATTCACCATTTTTCTTGTGTGTCTCGGGACCCAGTAAGAAGTGATCGGGTGTTGCGGGCTGATTGCTTTGCGATAGCAATCTAATATCCTTTGCCGAAATTACATGCTTGCCGTCGTAAAAACACGGTTTCGAGAAAAAACGCGTTTAAAGTTTTGAGAATCAAATTCTTGGGTATAAAACCTACTACGCTTCTACCATAAATCGTTCATATCTTCAAAAGTTTTTGAAATGTTCACTTGAACTTTTAAAGGAACATTCTTGAATAATTATACGTTTGAATTAAATAAAAAAATCGATTTTTTGAAACCGAGAATGGGGTGGATACCCTTGATCCACTTTACCGTCAATAGGAATAATTATATCAGCCGGTGGTATATTCAACATTCATATGATTTTTCCAATTCTTGACTACCATGAAATCCGCTTGAAGAACACAGTACAGAACAATTTGGAGCAGCTTACTCACCTTCGGACCGCTCGAATGATGGTCGAGTCGAGTTGACTAGTTTATTTGAATATGACTCCTAATTTGTCACGAAATAACAAATGAAGGCTATTTCGAAATCAAGGTATGGGAGAGTATACTTACACCTCCATTTAAGTATGATAGCCCGACCTTGGGTTAGGTGATCTTAATAGCACTCTTTGTAGCAGTCATCATCAGATAGTAGTTGCTCAGAAGCTAAGTTTTGACCCTCTACAGACAACCTCTGTTGTGGCTCTGTTTGGAGCTTTAGTTAAGGACAGGCCTGTCGCCATACTACACTGTCATGTGTCAAGGATAGTCTGACTATCACAGTGCACAATCACAGGACAGTTTCAGTCAACCACAGAATTTCTGTTGCTCTCATATAGGGAATAGGCTGCTGTCTTGCCTCTTTCAAGTACATTTAATTTCCAGTTTAGTTTTCTCTTTAAGATAAGTCTGAAGTATTTCGCATTATCCGTTAAGTTGAGGTAGCTTTGCCCTGTCCTTAGGCTGGCCATACGTAACCCAAATAAACTTTGATTTATTTTAAGGGTCTAAGGCTAGTTTGGGTGGAAGAGGCTGACTCTCAGTCACTGAAAGCTTATGTTACCACTGGAATTAAGTTGATCCTATGCTGCAAGTCAGTTGGTTCTTTTGGATTCATTGACTAACTCAAATCCCGCTTAGTTCGGCAGGTTATTAAAGCAGCATGTCCCTACGTGACTTCTCCCTATTGAATAGAAGGAGCTGCAATGCAGACAATAATTTACAGCTTTGTATGATCTCAGCAGCGCCTGCAGTAGTCATTGTATATCTAAAGATCGTGAGTGTCAATGCGCTCATTGATGAAGCTGTCAAGAGTGCTAAAAGTCGCCTACTCATTCTGATCAGACAGTGTGATAGTATTAGATTGAGTAGTATTACCTGCTTACATCAGACCATAGTGTGAACAGTCTTTTGTAGCTATAATATGAACTATCGTCGATCTATCTGTGAGTACTTCGAAAAGAACAATCCAGCGTCTCGTGGTCAAACTTTCAGTAGGATATCGTCGGCTCCAGGCACGGATCTGAATGTGCTGTGTAGTAGAAAATGGAGCTCTTTCCATATATTAAGCAGGGACTACGATATGTCTGCAATCTGTTAGTCGATTAAATCTATTGGTTTGAAGGTACAGATTACGCTTCGCTGATACGTATGCAGATCATACGTTGCTTCCGATTAAGTGAGTTAATGAAGCAGTTAATGAACTACAGAAGTGTAGATTTGATTACTGATACGAATATCTGGTGGAATGAGATGCGAGACTTAGTTTTAATTTGCGTGCAGATGCTAGTTTCAAACTAAATTTAGTGTCAATGATTGACACCTGAATCGCGTAGTTGGTTGAGTGCCTGCCATTGGTTAGAGGTGTCCCCGGTTTTCAAATCTGGCTCTTCTCCGGAGTTGCCGTCCATTTCTCTATCAATGAAGTCTGACCATGGACATCCAACATTGGTTTAAGTATGCTAGCGACTTCACTGGCACTTTACCTAACCCTTAATCTAATGTCAATTGTTGGACCCAATAACTTAGCGCTTTGATTCAGATCTTGGATTTTCTAATGAAGAGCACTAGCGTCATCCTTCTACCAGTTTCTTGGAGTTGATGCTAACCCGCGTGGACGACGATACGCAGAGGAGAATCTATGAAAGTCGGATCTAGTCTAGTCACTGTCCCGGAGAAGGAATTTAAATTGGGAAAAAAACGTGGAACACCCTCATAATACAACTGCCAACAGCCAACGTAACTCCATTTGGGATTTTGGATGCAACATATTTCTCTGCTCCGAGTTTTTTTAAGCCCAAGACCAAAAGGAGACCTATGAAAATCAAAGCTAGCATGATCCACTGAAAATAAACGCATAGTCGCAGTAAAGAAGAATCGGCTTAATTGTGGAGCACTCGGAACAGCCGAGGGAACAAACAATGGATCGGATAGCCTATTTGCTCGACAGCATCGATGAATGATTCATAATTCTCTCATCAGAATTACAACACATGTTCGAATTTGGGGAGCCATCAGTATGCGAGGACATGGAGGTAAGTTCCTGCAGACTCAATTCTTTCTTCTGTCTTTTGCATCTCAACTCTCCATTCTAAGCCTATCGTGTGTTGAATGGTAAATCAATGCTCTCCCTCTCCCCCTCGGGACATGACTTCACTCAACTCAACTCAAGCGGCCACAAGGGCTGTTGTAAATGTAAACTGTGACGAATGCCAGCATGCACAGGCAAGTCGATAGCATTCCGTTGGCCAAGCGACCGAAAATAACAAAATCAATATCCGAAAAGTCCCTTGAGACGAAGTTGACGAGGACAACGTCGACGACGATGACAGCAGCAACTCCAGCCACTAGCACGGCCACTGTCGTCGGACGCATTTTCATCATCAAAGCAATATAAGTGCACAATGGTGCAAGTAATCAGGCTAAGATATGAGAAAATCCCACAAGGACCTTCCTCTTGCCTCCGTGGTGCCGTTGCGCTCCGCATTCACGGTCGCATATCCTGACACGAACAACGAGCAAATCTAAACAAAGGACAAGCGTCGGTAACAAAGGCAAAAATATCACAACTGTGGGAATGGGAAATGGGGAGCTGCTACGGGGTACGAAGTAAGTGGATGAGGGCAGATTGGTGTTCCGGAAAAGCAAACTCTTTCGCCGACACACCGCACCTTCTTACACACATAACCAGATCCTTTTCCTTTCGGGCCACAGGGATGTTGTTGATGTTTATGAGTTAGATACTTTCCGCAGTCGTGGGCGGTGTGTGAGGGAAACGCGTGGGTGGTGAACGCTATTGTGCTGCACGGTTACATGTAGTATATCAATGAATTTGATTCCATCCTTCAGGATTTGTCATGATTATCGACGCTCCATTGTGCTCTGTGGTAGCGCGAGGTAAGCTGTTCGTCCGGTGGGGCTATCAAGTGGTCGGGAGGATGGCGTTGGTGGAGGTTGGAGCGGTCGCTGTGTTGTAAGGAAACAAAGGGTTTCGGTATCTGGCAACGTACACAAGTGACAATGGTCGCCCGCAATCGGTCGCAATAACAACCCTTCGCCCAGTGAGAGAGAGAGAGAAATGCAATCCAATAATTGATCAGAGCTAGTGAAAGTGTGTGGGTGGGTGGGTGTTGGTGCCGGGGATTGTTTTGAAGTGTGGTCACCGGCAGTGGGGCTATTTTGGGAACTTTGATGGCTGGGTAAAGGGATCCGGCTCATGGTATGAATTTGGGATCAATTACCCGTGAAATGTGTTGGCATTTCTTCTAGACTGGAAGTGGACAGTTACTCGAGTGAGTTGCTCCTCTTACTGTTCATCGTCCGTGGCCGTAGGGGCACACGAAGTAAACTAAATGACCTGACTATAGTTCACCTCTGGTAATCAGGTAAGCAGATGTGCATACATAAGTGGGGAGACGAAGAAAACGAGGTGATGGATAACAAGGGCACGTTCATGGTGTTTATTATTTCTGAAGGGGGATTTCTATGAGGATGAGAGGAGGATTTAAAGCGATTTGGTTATCCGATAGGTCTTAGGGATGGGCATTGGGATAAGGTGTAAGTGGTGAAGGGTCTATTATCACAAATAGTGCAAATTCGAAACCGTTTTTGAAAGTGTATTTAAACTGTATCGAATGTTTCATCTCTCTACAATTCTTTTCGATGTCCCTGAAAGCTTTCGTAAAGCACCAACAATAAAAACATAAATAGACTCCTTCTAGCTGTTTAACCCAGCGTTTTCAAATTTTTGATTCCATCCATAAAAGCAAAAAGGTTTTCTCAAGGCCTTTTTTATAATAATTTCTGGCGGATAACTCGTATTACTGTGGTGGCCCGTGGCGTTGTGGGTCGCAGGTTCGATTCCTGATCAGTGCGACAAAAATAATTTTCACGGCCCCACCTATTTCGAGTCACTGAAAATGCTCAAAGAGTATTTCCTTTCTTGAAGAAACTTCTCAAAGCTGGCCTTCGGAGTCTCTTGAGAGAACAATAGCACGCACAACACGAATGGTTGTTGGGAAGCTAGGCCCTCTACGAGCTGTAGCGCCATTATTATATATTATTATATATAAGTCGTATTGTACTTTCCTTGCTAATGAAATTTTATAGGCAAGAAATGATGCGTTGTCTGCTGTCAATGACTATCAAACACAATCTAAATGATGCAGATTCACCAAAACTTAGTAGTATGTTTATAAACAGTGTGGAACGTAAAGATTAGTGCGCGATAAATTCATACAGTTCCTAGAGTTCCTTCCTAGTCCTCTGGAACATGCTATCTGGACAAAAGTCAAAAAATTCAATGTTGTGATTCTAGATGGCATTGATTGAAAATTCTTTACAATACCATATGTTGCAAGATTAAGAACAATTGTTTAACTTAAGCTTTGTTATTTCGGGGAAAAAAACGTATTCAATGCTGTTCAATGAAGGAAGGCAAAGTAAGCCCTATCCGTTTTGGAGAAGTGTAGGCTTAGTAGGCTTGTAAGATGATAGAAGATTGCCTCATATACTGTCGAAGAAAATCACTGAAAAAAAACATTTTTTGGGCAAAAGAAATAAATAATCTTCGGAAAAATCGGAATTTGATTTGCAATGGCGGGCTATAAATCTGACGCGAACTGATTGGACTTCTAAAGGACAAGAGCTACTGCAGAAGCTAAAGAAAAAAAATATCAAAGTCTTCTACATAAAGCATCAAGGAGCGAAGATAGAGTATATAACCAACTTGATTATTCGAAAGGTCAAACATACTTCACTGATAACCAGAGTCAGACCAAAATATCATGGATTACCAAGGCACGTTTTGATCTGATCTGGCTCAATAGGAGCAGATTTAGCACGCGTGATTGTAACCTATGCTCACTATGTAATATGAGTGAGGTAGAAACAATAAAACTTTTCATTGAAACTTGTCCGATTTTGGGGGAATTTAGATATAGATATTTCGGCAAAATGACACTCACTGAAGAAGAAGTCATTAGTGTTTTAAATGGAGTAAATGATGAGTCTTCGAACAAGCTCAGCAAATTCGTTATCGGTGCTCTAAAAAAATAGTAATGAATTAATTAATTATTTTAACTATTAAAACCAGAATTTAGAAATCATAACAATACATTGTATTAGATATTAAATACAAATATAAAATAAATATAATATATGAATTATAAAATAATTAAAATAAATAAATATTAAGCTAAAATTAAGCATTCAATTGTTCAAACTATTTTTTGGAAATACAGAGTTATACATACATAGATACATATATGGCTTGGTAGCTTTGACTTCATCTTCTTTGATTAGCGCTACAGTCCGGGGTGGACCTGGGCTTCAACCAACATGCCTCTTATTATATAGTTGTAACTGCATTTATATGGGCTAATTTTGAGCCCTTTTGAGCTTAACTACACTTCGTAGGGGTAGAATTGTTTTTTTTCGTCGTTAGATAGCCGCGTCATCGAAATAACTCAATTTCTATCCAATCTGTATATATTTTATACTTAAGTTGGAATAAGAAATTACAATTTTTTTAACGCATTTCCCTCATTTTTTCCCTTCAAATATTAAAAAACTTAAAAATATTGCTCGATTTATGTAAGAAGTCAAAAGATTAAATTAGTTATGAGCATAATAAGCATTAAAAGTTGGAATATAATTTTGTCCAGTTAGCAAGTACTTGACGAAAAACTGTGGGCTGGATGACGCAGTTGGTTGAGTGCAAGCCCTTGAATAGAGGAGTCCGCGGATCGAACTCCAGTGAAAGCTGTGTTAATAAGGTTTATCTGGTTTTTAAATCTGGTCAAGTTACAATTTGCTGTTGGAATCAAATTAATGGCACTACATTGAATTTGTCATTCAGTGGTTGTTGCCTAACTACAGGTATCACATTGGATCAATAATGTTCTAAGTGTACTGCTAAATTTTACTGGCAGCCTATAAACATATGCAAAAAGCAACCATCTGACAAATGACATATGCTACTTTGTCACAATGATTGATTGCGATTGCGATTAAGGTCCTACTTTTGACAATCTCTTACACTTAAGCTGCTCTTCATTCTCTTTTCACAACTCGACTTTTATATTGATTCACGCAACCGATTTCATATTGAACGTCATGAAGTGAGGCAAATGTAAATGAGTTTGTGTGCGTGTGAAGAAAATGAGTGTGCTATTCCTAGGATTAACCCTCATATTACTCTTGTATCAATTATACATTGCTGCCACTGTTCATGGGCAATTCCTATGGCCTCCTGTATACGATAACAGTAGTAGAAGTTTGATCTTCCTAAACATGATTGAGATAGGTCTGAATCAGAAAAATTAGTATCTTAGTGACAATATCAATATTTTATCAATCAAACTATGGCTTTGTATTCATGTAGTTCAAAATTCTTGACTTGAAGAAGAAATATTTGGTGTGCATTTTCGGGCAGGTTAAACTAACAACCTAAAATTTCACTTTAAAATCATTGGCGCAAGCTCATATTCAGATTATTAATAGTGCCTAGGGTGGACTTTGGTTATAACCGACTCGAAATAAAAAGTCGACTTTAACTTTTTGTGCAAGGCGAATTCATCGAACAAACCCAAATGTCAAAATATTTCACGAGAAATCTACTACTTTCAAGTGTTTTTGAAAAGAAAAAATGTATAAAATCATTTCTGAATGCTCTTCCATTTATTTCAACAAGTTCGTTGATATTTTCAGAGTGTGGTTGTTGCTGGCTGGGAGTGGGTACTTCTTCATTTTCGACGAACGTTCCTTGGTAATGTTGTGCAGAACTGCAACAGCAACAATTACGTTCTTTGTGTGTTTAAATCTACGCGTAGTCTTTTCAAAATCGACCGAAATATCGAATTCAATTGTCCGTTTGGGCATTCAATTTTACTCCTCTTTGCTGTATGGCTATTGTTGTACAGTTCTTCTTTCCGATTGGAAGGATTTCTGATTGGCGTTAGCAAAATATTTGAACAATGGTAGCCTGCATCACCAAGCAAAATACCTTGATCACTATTTGATTCCAGTCTATATTTTAAGATGCAACTATTCGATTTGTACATTAAGAAAATAATAACCTTTCCGATTAATGTAATGGCCAGCCATTACAGGTCCCACAACCTTAGTTGAGCGTTTAATTCTCACATGCGTACAATCTATCTCTCCAATAACCTTTGGAAAGGGAGCAATCCTATAAAATGTCTGTTTTGTTTCATTTAACTCTGCCGCTGTGAACAGAAATTTAATGAAAAGAGGAAGCAATAATGCGATCCTTTTTGATTTTTTTTTTATAATTCTGCCCACTTTTGGTTGGGAAATAAATTCTTTTAAAGTCGACTTTGAATGACTAAACTCATATTTAGTGGACTTTGGTTATAACCGGCTCTAAATAAAAAGTCGACGCAAAGTGAATTCATCGAACATATGGAAAAATATTTCACGTGTTTCTGATTTGAATCTTCAAATTACTGACAATCGCTTTGAAGCTATGTTAACATTTTTAAAATTTCAGTTAGACAAACAATTTACAAAATGTCTACTTTAAGTTAAGTAGGTGAATAAACTCTCTTAGATTCGACTGTAAATGAATATGCGCCGCTGTTATTGGAAAATTCAAATTAAAGGTGTCCAAAAAAAGCTATAAATTATTTTCTGAAGAACAGGTGGAAGAGCCAAGCTGTGCTTAGGGCCTTGTTCCACCCACAGTCTGCTCTAGCTGAAATTGCTAGGTATAGATAAGAGAAGGTACTCTTAGGACTTGGAACCGAGTTCTTGGTTAGGCTTCCATCGATAGTTGGATCTCTCGAGAGCAAGACCGAAGGACTCTCCAGGGTGTAGACAAGCAAGCTTCTCTTGACAGAAAAGGCTGTAGACGATTTACCTGCGTATTCACGAGCAACAATATCTTCGCCTAAGAAGGCGCCACATTTGGTAAAGACGACGACACTGCAGAGCATCGCCTCTGCCACTGTCCAGCCTTTCCTCGAGACAAATAGGAGTTATTCGGTTATGTTAAGGGGAGAGCTGATGGTACGGAACACCAAGAAACGAATGAAAACCCAGCATGACTTACCTGCGTACTCACAGGCAACAACATCATCGCTTAAGAAGGCGCCACATTTGGTAAAGACGACGACACTGCATAGCATCTCCTCTGCTGATATGTCTTCGGAAAACCAAGAAACGAATGAAAACCCAGCATCTGCCTGGACTAAGCACTAAGCTTTAGCAACCCAAACTGAGCAGCGTGTACATTTAGGAAAAAATCAGTACATTGTTATAGAGAACTGGTCAAAAGCATAGAAAAAGGTCAGTCATCCTGTACTACAACGAAATAAAACACCACCCACTCCATATCTAAAATAAGGCATAACTACAGTCCTTAAGCTACCCGTTGTCCACATGTCCTCCCAATGACCAATAGTCAGTGAACGCAATCCATTCCAAAGAACCCATCAGATTATTAAGCACCTTCTCGAATATAACTGATACCTAACCGAAGACAAGCATTCAATAAAATTCAACCTAGACCCACATTGCACGTATAAAAGAAACGTCATCCATGCCTCAAGTTCCTGGTGACACAATTAAATGTGAAGTGACTCCACTCCTCTCAACTGCACTCCACCCCCTCAGCAGACACTCCAGTTCCAGTGCGCAAAAAGAACTGTCAAGGCACTCGTAGCATCATCCCAAATGCATCAGACAAGCGTCAGTCAGCCGGTGTAACCGAAAGTGGGTGTGATCACCCACTTTGTCGCTCCCCACAAACCTAAATACCGGCTAGACGCTCAGACAAAACGAAGCCATCGACCCTTACGGCTCGAGACAATGTTTTGATGCCGACAGCAACAAAACGTACTAAACTGCAAAGTAAGCCTCTGTCCACAGCCCGCATCACACGGTTCACGAAATTAAGGATCACACTAAACTTCCTCCAGCAGCTAAACACCGTCTGCCGCAGACACTGCCGGCACTTTCCCACCACCACAGTGCCGCCCACCGACGACACCATCACCGCCAGCACTTCCACTGTCTGCACATCTACTTACAGGAGGCGCTTCCTTATTGTTGTCTAATCTTCTATTACACAGCGCCATCCACCGAGAGATGTCCTTCCCGGCACATTGGATTTGTCGCGACACAGTCAATAGATGTAATCTTCTAGAGAGCCAGAGAGGTGATTCCCGAGTAGGATGTTCCACTCCGCGTCGGATTATAATTGCTCACCGTGGAGCAACAACCACCGTCCCGGCCCGGCCCGGTCGCTTGCCATTCTGATTAAGACGACGGCGACGGAGAGGCAAACACAACGATGACAACGGCGCGAATGAAGATGAAACGCCAGACCAGACCGAGGCCCACAAACAATGCCGCGAAAGAGATATGACGATTGTGTGAACTTCTGGGACGAAAACAATTCCGATGGCAGGAAAGAAGGGTCTCCGTAAATAATAGACGAAGGAGCTGTGTGTTTGGACCCAGACACTGGATGAATACGCTGTCGGATCAGTGCACAATTAGGTCTCGGAATCTACTGCAGGCCTACCGATGCTAACTTATGAATATGCGACAGCATTAGGCGATGCACTTCAGACTGGCCGCACATACATACATGACATCGTCTGGCGGTGTCTCCAGGACTTTGAGTGTCCCTAAGGGCGCGACGGGAGACCGACCGACCGTGGCCAACGCAGGCCGAGAGACTGGGGCCGACTTCCACCTCAAATGTCTGACCCAATAAACTTCTTTACACCGAAAGAGGGGAGACTGCAAGTGGAAGGAAAGGAAGTACAAGTGGAAATGGCGACGGTTCGGTTTTCGGGAGCAGGCTGTGTTTTCATCGATACTGTTCGTTGCGCCTCAGACGGCGTGCCGCAGACAGAGGCAAACCGGATTAAGTGTCATTGAGAAGAAATGCAAAGTCCATCAACGCAGCGAGGCTCAGACGGGGAATCTTGTAGTGTGTCTCCGCTGCGGTTGGTGGGTGGAAAAGGTCGACACTCGTTTTGGTGTACCTTTGAGCGGCAGTCGATGTAATGTTTACACTTGGCACTTGTGTCTTTTAAGGAGCAATGCAACAGAATTCTGTGAACTCTGTCAAAGGAACATTTTTTAAAGGGCTCGGCTTTACAGGATTTACATTAGCACACTTGATTTCAATGATTTCTGAAACTAGGTTACTTTAGAATGACAGTCATTGCATTACTGAAGAGGCTGACCATTTGTGTACGATTTAAATAATATTAAAATCTATTGGGCATATCCTGCTGGCTGTATGTAGATAAATACGGGTGCCACAATTTAGCTCGTGCATGGTTCGTATCTTACCTCCACTCAAGCTTGTCTCATTGTACCAGCCCTATCTAGTAAACAACTGCTTCGACAATGCACTTTTATTGTCAATTTGTCAATTATGTCAACTTACAAGTTATTTTTATAATTCATCTTACTACAACAACAGATTTCTTAGCATTTGACCCATGACGCCAAGACGGCCACGATGCTCTAAATATTAGTGATGGGAACTATCGAATAAAAACTATCTAGTTATTCGATAGTTGCAAACTATTCATTTATTCGATAGTCGAAAACCATTCATCAAATTGAATGAAAAAAATATTCAATAGTTTTTACTTTTTTTACTTTTACACACTCTAATTTTGATAGCAAGTTTCACCTTTCTGCCTAATAAATGGATATGCTTGCTATCAATTTTAGTCCGTGTAAAAGGGGCCATGTATGGCTGGTTGGACTGAGTCAAATGGTCGGCATGGAAGCTTCTCTGAGAGAGAATTTTGTGTATGCATACACACATTGCCAAAATATTTGGTGGACAGATTGTTCTATGGCTTGGTTCGAGCCGATAGTTCGACTCAGTTAAGAGACGAGTTCGAATTCGTTCATTTGTATGATGGAAAAATGTTCAAATGGTTTTAGTTGAATGAATGGTTTTTTCGTTCGCTTGGACTTTGGACTATCGGCTGCTATGAACGATTCGTTCAGTTGTATGATGCAAAAATGTTTGAATGGATTTAGTTGTTTGAAGAAGAAATCGCCTGAAGGGAGAAAAATTGAATCAAATAGTCTTCCTTAATAGCAATTCTTTCTGAAAGACGATGGAAGAATAGCGAACACCGGAATGAGGGATGTAATTAGTTAGTATGTTAGTACTATGTAATGAACTTTGTATTGTATGAATGCAATGAATTAAGTACAAATGATGTATTTATGTATGCATTAAATAAAATAAGAATGGTATTTGATTTTGTAGATCGTTGTGAGAGGCAAAGGGAACTCACATGAAAAAAGCACCCTTAGGGTAAGAGACGGGGAAGACGGTTTTGATTTATTTTTTGTGATAATTATATATATCGAGGATTAGGCCTCCTAAGGAAACCTCAGAAAAAAAAAAAAAAACGGGAGCCCCCTCCCCACTCTTCAACCCTAGCGTGTATTGTTTTAACAACCCAGTTGGTGAATGAATGAATGAATAAAATCATTCGATAGTTGAAATTATTCAGTTACTAACTATCGATAGTGCAATTCGTTCGATAGTTCCCATCACTACTAAATATTATATTAAACGATAGATGCCATCACATCTTACATTTTGAAATTGTTTTATAAGGAACATATTCCATTCAAGTGTGGGATAATATATGGTCGTCGATAGGTTACCGATGAACGTTAGTTGTACGCTTGCGTATTTTTCGTTGGAGTTTTTGTTATATGTTTTCAAAAAGGGTGTTTCGAGAGATGGCAAGACTAATTCTGCGCTTGATCTCGGTACTGGTGTTGTTGTCCCTATTTACTCCAGACACTAAGTCGACAAAGTCCTTGACTACCTCAAAGTATCTGCTGCCCAATATGACGCTCTGTCCAAGACGTCGATGTTGTGCGGCCTTTTTTGATGACAGCATATACTTTGTTTTTCCCTGGCTTATCGCTAGACCAATTTAGTCGTTTCCGCTGCCAACAAACACTTCATTGACGGCTCGCTGAGTTCTCTCCAATGTCCTCCGCGTATGCTAGCAGTTGAACGTTGACTTTTGGAAGATCGTGCCTCGGGAGTTTACGTTGACAGCGCGTCGCCTTGCCTACCAACTTTTTTGACTTTGAAGGTCTCGGTGAGTTTCAACCTTGATGGAGCAGCGAGAGTTCTCCATCGTCATCCTGCACAACCTGACGAGTTTGGCAGGAATGTCAAAACTAGGCATGGCGCTGTATAGCTCGTCTCTATGCACGCTGTCATATGCGGAATTGAAATCGACAAATAGGTGGTGGGTGTCGATCTGCATCTCTTGAGTCTTTTCCAGGATCTGCCGAAGTGTAAATATTTGGTCTATTGTGGAATTTTCAGGCCTAAAACCGCACTGATAAGGACCTATCAGGTTGTTGAAAAAGGGTTTCAGGCGTTGACACAAAACGGCAGAGAGTATCTTGTAGGCGCTGTTAGGGTGGCTGATCCCTCGATAGTTGGCGCAGTCAAAGGCGTCTCCTTTCTTATAGGTATCTTGTAGATATATAAATAAATAAGGACTTCATTCAGTTTCGTTAAGTTTCGTTCACTTTTGATTACTCAAGTGCTGGGGAAATGAATGGATCATTCAATCCAATCCATAAGACGGCTCTCAAGCTTAACTAGACACGTCAGTATATATATTAAACCTAGTGCAAATTAAGAATGTTGATAGTGACTACTCTCTTGCATTTGTCGACTTCGAAATATCCTTCCGGTGTTATTTCCCAACAACAACTTTGCGTTTATATTGACGGTTCAAAGGTGGTTTTCAATCGGTGGTCTTGGCAGTCAAGTAAGTGTGATTTATGATATCAATACCGAAGACATCATCGGCTGATATTACCACTCTTACTGACAGTCATATGGCATCAAAGCAATTTCAGTAATAGGAATCAAGTGTGGACTGGTCGGATGTTCTAAGCTTAAGATTCTCAGAATCTATTACTCTATGCTTAGTCCCGGGACATAGCGGCATGTGGTAGCAGATGAACTTGCTATGGAAGGGGCCCACACCGATCAGGCAATCCTAAGCATCAAACCACCTCCTGGCGATGTCATTAAAAAGGTGAAAAAATAATCACATAGGTAGCTCACGAAAAGTGGAACTCTTTTACCACCTCTGATGCCAAACGGATGCTATGGCGTAACAGGAATATCGCAGCAACTAACAAACTCCTACAATGCGAAAAAACGTTTAGTTTCAACGATAGTAGTTGCAGCGCTAACTGGACATTACCATTTGATACATCATGCAAAAAAATGGGAATTATCAACGACTTCAGATGCAGAGAATGTGGTGACAGAGAAAAAAATGAGGACACTCCTGCCTTCAGTCTCTGCCAGTAGAGGCACAGAACACAGAGGGAATATTACTTCCAAGACCTATAGGAAATTACCATTAATCTCTCTTTTGAGGTTCACCAGGATCTCAGTGTGGTGAACAAACAGGGTGTGGCAGAGGAACGGTCCCTCTATGGGAACCACAATCAACACAGTGGGTTGAGCCGGATCAAAGCGAGGCTCTCTTTCTCTCTTCTAGTCTTGTCATTGGCATGGATGCTATGATTATTTGCGGCTTGCTAGACCATTATTGTTTTTAAGAAAGTAACTATATTTTTAAAATGCAGAGTTTTGAAATACATCGGCTTTGGAAATCACATGAGCAAGGGATTCCGTCCGCAGTAAACTCATTGCACAATACAAATTTCGTACAAATGGTAGTCATCCAATACCTCACGCTACCGCGGAGTGGAGCATCATCTAATAACTTTGACCCTTATGCCAAGGGGTCTTTATGATAATGTAGACCAAGGATTCAATGTTCTCTCTTTCCAGAAACGTTCTTCAATGAAAAAAAAATATATATTTCTTTTTCCATTGAAGCAGTTTCTGGTGCTAATAAAAGGTCATGGCTATCACAGTTCACAGTCGATAAATCGAAACCAGTACAGGAACCCATGACTGTAGCTTCAAAGTCTCTCTACGGTCCATCTCCTCATTAGTGTAATATCATTGCCATGTAAAACTCAAGTGCTTGTTGATGAACGTCTGTGCAAACCATCTACAGCATCCATTTAAATTACCATAAAAAGGCAATCGCCTTCAAGTGAATTCCTATAAAGAGAAAAGTAAGCTAACTGATTTGCGGCCACAATCATCCCAAGACTGCCTTCAAAGTATATGCTTCCTTTTACCACTTCAACGACCAACGATAGAGGGAAGGGAGAAAGTCAGAAAGGTAAGGAAAGGTATTTATTGAAAGCTCCACATCAAAGCGGACAGAACGATTGCGCTCTTAGTTCAGTCAATAAATTTGAATCATAACCCACACTCGAATTTTCCCATTTCATTCATTCCACCAGGCAGACCTTGAAAGAGGAATCCTTCACTCCCACAGCGCCCGGCGCCTGCAATTACTGCAGCCACCTGTAAAAATTCCGCATTGCCTCGACGTCTACTGCTCAAAGCGACGTTTGATTGAGTTGTCTTCTGCCGGAAAGCGCCAAGGAAGACTGAGTTAACAGACGGCACATAAATACGTACGTATATTCACTGTCCAGGTTCCAGCATCAACAATGAAATAGTGTCCTTCTAGCGCAGCCTGCCACTTGCTATCCCCTTTCGAAAGATGAATCACCCAAGCGTACACACATACACACACGGGCGTACACATCCCAGAGATGAGCCTTGTATTATTATAGAGGCATTGCCCAAAATAAATTGCGTCCTTTTTCCTTTTGCGGACTTCGCTGCTGTTTTGTAAATTGCCAGGATTCTGGAATGTCCCTTTTGCCCAACAGGCGCCGAACAGAAGGCGATCCAAACTCAAAAGGACGACAGCAACCAAGAGGAGGGCGAGCATCGAACGAAAAAAAAAAACAGTGTTCGTGTTTGTAGACTCTAGTTTTTGTCTAAGGACGCAAATGCAGTGCCACCATATTGTACTGAGTAAACAGTATTGTACGCCACATGGCAAAAAGAGGAGGATGACACTTTGAAGGATGTTTATCTTATTTCATTTTATGCTTTTATAAAATATTTTTTCTTATTATTTTTTGTTCTCCTTGTTGCTTCGCTTCATCAAAGCCAAAGGACTGAGTTTGTGACAATACGCGATGTGTGCAGCGGCAAGAGGCTGTGCAGCAGGAATGGCCCATTGGGAGAGCAAAAGCTTGGGAGTGTGGCCCTGTATGAGGTTCTGGCCCTATTACGCATGTTATGTTCATCAAGCTAGGGGGAGAATATAGTCCGCTTCAAATGGGTTTATGAGCACGGGAGATTGTCATCGTGCCTTTGTTGATCATCGACTTGTCTGGATTTAGGGATTTACTTTTGACTGTAAGAATTGTACTTTAACTTTTCATTTGTTTCTAATTTCTTCAAATGCGTTCATAGTGCAAGCTTCTATTTATACTAATCATGTGGTCCTGTTCACGTGATTGCGTGAATTTGGTGTTCAGCGGGCCGTGTTGACAGTCCCCCATGGAATATTACTCCATCTTCTTGTACCCTAGATATACATGAAATTGATGTCTTCATGTATAAATCAGGATTTTCGACTTCAAGGTTCTGTTGACATACAGATTCTCACGACGACTTCACACAGCGCCTTAATAGGACGTAGCAGACGCAACACACCTTACGTTCCGTACACACCTAAATGAAATGACTAAAAACCTGGATGACAATTTCAATAAACCGGGCTTTGCATTTAAGCGGACCTCGGATATTTGAAAAAAGATTTCATTTAGACTGTTATGGATAAGCAGATAAAAATCGTTTGAATATCAAAACAGTCAGGAAATGTGCTGTCAGAATATATATTTGTCTCTATCAGAGATGAACTTCAACGTCGAATGTCTTCAAATTACAAATTTAAGTATTTTTAGTTAAATTAAAAATACTTAAAGCATATAAAGCCTTCATTTAAGCGGTCTCATTTCTATGAAAAGTTATACATTTTTCAGATTTTATTTTTCAAATATCTGAGTTTTTCAGTTTGTGGTGGCCCGTGGCGTTGTGGGTATGTGCGTCGACCCCAACCTCAACGTCGTAGGTTCGATTCCTGCTCTGTGCGACGAAAACAATTCTCACGACTCCACCTCTTTCGAGTTACTGACAATGCCCAAGGAGTTTTTCCTGTCTAGAGAAAGCTTCTCAAACAAAGCCGTTCGGATTCGGCATAAAACTGTAGGTCCCTTCCACTCGTGAGAGAACAATAGCACGCACAACACGAGTGTTTGCTGAGAAGCTAGGCCCTGGCCTCCTATGGGCTGTAGCGTCACCCATATTATTATTATATTATATTATTATGAAATTTTATGAAAATGTTTACGGGCACAAATTAAATTGCTCATATAAGCGGGTCTTTGAGTTCAACTAGTTTCAAATAAGCGGGTTCGACTATACCATGATCAGAGATCACCATTTATATGATGCAGATACTGAGAGATTTTCAGTATGTGAAAGAGGATATGGTTGTTTGTGTGCAGGGTAGCTGGTCAAAACTGTCATATTTATATATTGCGATCTCATTCGGTGTTAATTTAATTAATGCTTTCCGCAAATCATCACTTTCTCGTTAAAAATATGATTTTGTCTGTTCAATGACTTGATGTATACTAAATATTTTTCACAGACGTCATAGCAAACAAAGAAATAAGGGCTCGTTCACAACAAATGTTCCCTATCGAGACATTTGTATCTCGGCGCTCACTTCATACCGGTGTACCTGGTATATAGAATATGGTATAGTTTGCTGTGAAAGGCAACTAGAAACATGTTACAAAACAAATTGCTGCAGATAATAAGATGAACACACATGTATAATGCTCCAAAAATCGGTTTTCGAATTCGAGTCTGAGAGGAGGACAGAGTCTCTGGTACAAAGAACAAGTCATCGCGGACGTAAGACAGCTTGGTCTTGATGATTCGAAGTAACGACTGTCAGCTATGTAAATTAACGATTGTTCAGGCTCCAACCCTCTACAGGTCGCTTGGTAGTAAGTAAGTAAAAAAAATGTGGAGAAATATGAAATAAGCGTATTTTTTGAAAGTATACTCAACTAGACAGAACAGCTGCTGAGTAAAGAGTACTCAGTAAAAATTGACAGGTACTTACTGCGCTGAAAAATCGAAATCAGAGGTGTCACCAGTTATTTGCCATCATTTATTTGAACTTGTGAGTGCGTTTTTTTTCTATTTGCTTGTTTTTTGTTGATATTTTTGCCTTTGTTGGAAAGTGTGTTGACATTTGAATGATGCACAAATCGAATGACATGAACATAAACCAGAAGTCTACTTGATACGTAAAGAAAACAATTGAACTTAGTAACGAGCGTTTTATTGAGAATTTTTACTGTGCTGAGTAGTGAGTTCTAACAGTACTGAGTAACAACAAAATGTTTGGACGTAAATGCCAGGTTGCATTTATGTTTTCGAGCATTCTGATTTTTTTTAAGTAGTTAGTCCGCGTTCGAATTTTATGTCACAACTCGGTTTCACAATAGTGTTTTATAATTCAGCTGCCCTGTAGTACAATTTTCTACAAGAAAAAGTAAAATACATACATACATCCAATCACTCACTGTCATTCAGTCAAGCTCCAGGAGAACATCTCGCCGTGGAAACGGCCCGTCAACTGCACCCGCAGCAATCGGAGAACTTTCCGTCAGGCCTACATGCTGATGACTGAAATGCAAATTAGCTTATCTCACCTTGGCATATGCTGCGTCGTCTAAGTGTCACAGTAAGCGACCGAGACTGCGTACTGCTGTCCCAAGCACAGCTCTCACAGACCAGTCAAGTCCTTTTCTTCACCCCATCCCGTCCGACACGTGAGAGTAAACTTTCGCGCTCACCACAAGGAAAATAAGTAGCCCTCTTAGTGCATATCAAACATGCCTAAGGGGGACGGCTGATGATGATCTCCTAAGGACCAACGAGCAACGCATCAAATCGCCTGACAGCTACACCATCGAACGCGAAAAGGGTGGGATCCCGCTAAGCAACGCCTTTCTTGAATTCGTTTTCCTTATTTTTTCCTATCCCCGAAGCATAGACGAGCCTACGCCCAACCACCCCTCAACTCTCATTTGCGAGAAACATATCCTTCTCACACGAAACTAGATTTGTAAGGAAAAAAACAAACGCCACACCACCGCACAACACTGCCACCACCATCGCCTCTACTGCCTGCCTCTGTAATTGGGGCTGCGGCAGCGGGAGAGAGTGTGCGGGACAAGAAAAAAAAATCCAAACAGCGTCAGCTAACGAGGGTGGGTTGGCGTCCAACCATCCGACCCACCCCGGGCTGCTAGCAGTGTGCGAATTATGTGTCACTGTTGAAGCACATGCATTTGCGTTGAGGCCTCCTCACCATTCATTCGAGGTGATAGCCGAAGAATGGGGGGAGTTGCCCTTTGGGAAATTCATATTCCACCGCCCTGAGGGACGCGAATGCACCCAAGTTGGTACGTAAATTCATTCGCCGATGTTGCAAGGATTCACTCATCTTCTTCGGTGTTTTCTTTTATTTTTTTTTCTCTTGTTTCCACGCTCCTCTGCTCGTACACTCGTGTATAATAATGCTCCCAAGGAGGAGACGCCAGTTCGTACGATGATACAAAGCCATAAACTACACGAGATAGGACCAAATAAGTGCATGATAAGCATTTAATTAAAAATGAAAAATTAATTAGTATTTGATCTGAGGAGAGGATCTTTAGAATGTCATTCATCCTTTTGTGGGTGAAATTAAATCCATTTCGTTTTGTAAGTGGGATCTGAAGTGACGAGAGCTGTCTGCTAAGCAGTTTCAATTGAAATGTTTCAATGTGTTCTCTCTCCAGTGTCGGGTGAGATTAATTGGGGATTTTAGAATGGTTTTAAAATGTTGTTTGAATGGAATTGTGATTGGGAGGCTTTCGATTACCTGGACATTTGTTTTCAGTTTAATACATTGAACCTTCAACAGTCAAAACTAGTTCGTTATCTTGCTCGGCGCCACAAATTACAGTGAAGTTTAGCGTTGCAATGACAAAGTAAACAATTGTTTGTAAACAGAGTAACGACCATTTAATGCCACCGATGCATTGATGGACCTCAAATGGTCCAAGAAGGAACATCTTCAAACACTGTCTGCTAGGAAATAGGTTTAATACATATTAAGTTTTCTGACTGACAGACTTTAAGAAGGTTCTAGGCAGGAGAGAGTCTACCAAAGAACGGCAGTTTTACTCGTAGTTACCAGCTCTCGCCGCAGCTGGCTTTTCTTAATGACGCGGTAGTTGACCTGGGTGACCAACTTACAATATATTCGAATATCCAGGTGCAACCAGCCCATATTGTCTTGGGTATGACAAGCGGTCGAGTACCTGTTGGAGTCGCATTAAGGGCTCCAGGTTTTGCCAGTAACAAACGAAAAGTAGACAGCAGTCCATAATCGCGTCTAGAAAACTACGCTAAATTTCAACATCAACTATCACCTACAAAGTCACATGAAGAGGTATCGATTTCTATTTCTCTTACCATGAAAAATTGAACGAAACTTAACGAAACCTTAAGCTTAAGTTGAAGTGCTACAAATTGCGCAATAGTTCCTCAAACGTTTCGCATTGTTCAGAATTATATAATAAAATATGGGTGGCGCTACAGCCCATATAACTTCTCAGCAACCATTCGTGTTGTGCGTGCTATTGTTCTCTCACGAGTGGAAGGGACCTACAGTTTTATGCCGAATCCGAACGGCTTTGTTTGAGAAGCTTTCTCTAGACAGGAAAAACTCCTTGAGCATTGTCAGTAACTCGAAAGAGGTGGGGTCGTGAAAATTATTTTTGTCGCCAAGAGTTGGAATCGAACCCACGACGTTGAGGTTGTGGTCGACGCACATACTCACAACGCCACGGGCCACCACATTGTTCAGAATACTCGCATGTCACAAATTATTAGGTCGCTTAAAACGTTGCAACGTTGGGCGGTGGTTGTGGCTCCTTAAACATTATTCTTGAACGGATTGTATAAAAATAGCCCGCCACCAACAGAGGAACAATCTTTCAGAAGTCTGTCCATCTACGCAACGTAATGTCAGTGTCACTTTCGTGAGTACTCCGACGGAGTACGTGAAGATGGTAATAGAGGGAAGACGAAAGGACGTCCAAGCCGACGTGTCAGACAGAACTTCACAGTTGACAGATATAACTTTGGGGTAGTCAAATATTTTGTTTTCCTAGGACCGTTATCAACTCAAACAACGACACAAGTTCTGAAATCAGACTAAGAACAAACAAAGACTCCACTCATTCTTCAAGTGGTTTTCAAAACGAACTGCACGAGCTTTTTAGCGTCGTTGGCTGAGGTTTGAGTATAAAATACGAGGCATAAAATATGGGTGATTATTTTATATGAAGCAGAATGAAGTGACATATTTTTCCTAATCCTAATTGGCTCCAGCACAGAAGCAGTTTCTTGAACTGTTTCAAATAAACGTCTAGTTCAACTCCAGCTTAAGCATCGATCATAGCGCTTTGCATTATAGCCACAATGGTATTGTCGTCTCCTTCTAACTCTTGCAGTCAACCATTTTAGGACGCGTAGAGCGAGGATATGGCTGCATTTTGAGCTCTTTTTAACTTCATTTGAAAGAACGGATGACTCCTCGAGATTGGTTTTTAATAGAAAAAATCCTTCTCAGAGGTCCTGGTCCCGCTAACTAGTGTTGGCTTGCCAGAGATGTTGAAGTGAGATCATTGAATGACATTCAAAATTGAACTTTTCTTTTGAGTGCAATACATTAATCCTCTTATAAACCTAACCAACATCGTCTAAAGTAAATATTTTGTATCACCATATTTTTTAGACTGATCGAAGTAAGGTTTAGCATTATAGAACCAAGATGTCAGAGAGAACACAAATCTTCTTGGCAGAACTCTTTGCCATAAGTGAAGCAGCACATTGCATCATCAATAGAAATCTAATAAAATCAAAACATTCGATACTCACAAATAGCCAGGCAGTACTCAATGCTTTAAATAGCTTCACACTCAGACCAGCCACAAAATTAACACGCTAACAGGGAATAACAGAATAAAGCTTGTTATGAGGTCAATGAAAAGGCTGACATCCAAGGAAAGAAAGGAGCTGAAACTTCTTTTTTGAGAATTTTTCCTGAGGATTTGAAAACTCCCCAAAAAATAAATGAGGATCGAGGCGAGAGACGAATCTAAAAGGCTCCAATTCTAAGCACTCATAATACTATGTGCAGCAATTGCGAGTCACTTCTTATGCAACTATCACTTGCCCTGAAACGGGGCATAGCAAATCGGGAAACTGTTGGCCACCAAAGGAGGCTATGGCTCTACTAGTCGAGAGCCCAAATTTGGCACTAAGTAGATATAAAATACCTGGGACTCAACCAACATACATCTCCAGCCAGTACGATATCTCACCAGCTGTCTACAGTTTCTCACACTAAGCCGGCTAAGGTCTCCTTCGACTTGTGTGTGGCAATGTCCTCATGTGTGTTGTCTTACAGGCCGGAGCTAAGTTGTCCATACTCTCTATATGGTCTAGCCACCTTATTAGACGCCTGGCTAGACTTATGTCGATGTACCATACAGTTCGTGTACGAGTACCTTCCATGTTCTCCAAATGCCATCAACGCAACCAGTACCATGTATCGCAAGACCCGCAGAAATTTTCTCTCAAATGGACCAAGGACCTATTCACCCGATTTGGATATAGTATATGCCTTTTCGCTGAAAAGCAAGACGGGGATGATCAAGGAAATTCCATCCACAACGATCATAAGTGTTCTCAAGATCCTAAATAACGAAAGAAGCAGTGCAATAGGATATGATCCATGCATGGCTCTAAATCAGATGAATAATCGCATCACGTCCTAGACAGTCTGATACTGTTGCTCATAAGTTCTCTAAGATCAAATATCCGTTCTCACAGACTTCCTTGACTGAGCCCAGTCGGTTTGACTGTTCCATAGGAATGACATCGTCGGCCGTGGATTCTTGTTGGTACGCATTTAATTGGAACAATCTTCTTCTTTGAAGATAGTTCACAATAGATGTGTGATTTACACAAGCTTAATTAATTGTCTGCGCACTCAACGCCTAAGCAGGCAGGACCAAGCTCCGGTCCGAAATGTCAACCAGACTTTGGAGACAACGGATCGAGAATGCTTCTGTCGAAGACTAGTGGAAAATTCACTTCAACACTTGACCTGTTCTGGTGTAGTCAGCCCCTTAAAGAACAGAGAGTCTTCGACAAAAATGTCCTCCAAGGCTCTGTTCCAGTAGAGCCTGGCCAATCTGGATACAAATATGCTATCCACCCTCGATATTGGGCACATGATACGTGAGCTCCGCAGAGGTAATGAACCTTCTCTAAGTAGGCAATGCATTTTTTTGTGAAAACTATTCTATGGACCTTATTCTCTCGCTTATCTTAAGGCAATCACTTCTTTCAAAACGTCCATACGCTCAGCACAAACGATTCTCGCACTCCTTCATCCACTAATCGGATGTGTCATCACTTTGAGGACGTCTTCGATTCAAATCGAGTGGCATTACACACATGCAATCCCTTGAGGAAATATTTTTGTTCAATCAGATCGTTTCTTGAGTGAGCGATTTCACACCATGGGACATTCTTCTCATCTGTCTTTGGCGCCGTCTCTCACAAAGAAATAACCCAACTACACGCCATCAAGTGTAAAATTATTTTCTGCATCAAAGGACATCACAATTCAATTGCATATCACAAAGGAGAATCATTGCTCCGTGCACCCACTCTGGCCACATTGACCACATCGCAGAGGTGCAACATCAAGCCGATTACATGGCAGACATCACTGGGATTCCATTTCAAATGCATTCAAATGCTCGCACAGATAAAACGGAACCCAGGGGAGGTGCCAAAGGAGAAGGACCAAAAGAAAGAAAAACTGTAACACAGCACAATACAGAGTAGTCCGGTCGGCCAGTCTGCTTCCCGCAGGACATACGAAACCGAGATTTCCTTTGATACGACATCGGAAAGGTTTGAAAATATTCCGGACCAAAACTTTAAATTACAATAACAATCGACGGGCGGTCTGAGGACGGCCCGCACGAGATTCCTTGGTTCGGTCGTAGGCAATGGACGGAATGAATTTCCAGATGACCCCCTCCCTGGCAGGAAAATACTTAAGAAAACATCCCGTCCAACCGCTTCCTGGGTAATCGCCGCCGCATCAGTCCACTTCCCCATTGGATGACCAGCCCCAGCCCACCGGTACGGGCTGTGTAACCACGAGGCACGATTTCTATTTAAAACTATTCTCATTGAATCGTGATTTTCATTTGATCGGTGGCATTTGAGTCTACAGATGAACTATGCGTTCGAGAGTGCACCAGTCGCATCGATTGCTGACACTTGTGCGGTGGTGGCTTTAGGAAGTGTCTCTCAGTTGTGGCTTATATCATGTTTGTGTTGTGTTGTGACACGTCAAACGGCACGTGGAAAAGATGAACGGCTTGAGTGTGCTACAGACTCACTAAGCCCGACGGCACGCTTTCGCTGAATTGTGACCAGATGTTTGATTTGAGGAGCTTTGCTAGAAATAACAAAAACGCGCATTTGCTGTTCGTTACCTTTCTTCTATCGGAGGGTATTTGCTGGCATTCGACCAAATCTTGACTTTCTCTTAAGGAAGCGCTTTTAAAAGGAATGACTGTTTCCGTCCAATGTGGGGGAAAGCAGTGATGGGGAAACATGGTGTGCTCCTGTGAGTAGGGAGACAACCAGTCAAAGTTGTTCATTGATTTTGTCGCTCTATGGTGTTTTACAAGCAGGATAGTATATTATTTAGATGGAAGTAAAATTTGCTTGTGACACATACAATGCGGTTAAGGAACCGACAACACTAATTCGACTTCCTGTTGTGTCTTGAAAAGATTCGAATAACCAAGCAGTCCGTCACCTGTAACATATTATTTCGACGACGTGTACGTTCAAATATTGTCACTTTCGTTGAGTTTCGTTCAATTTGGCGTGCAGAATGAATCACTTAGAACATTTTTCTTTCTCTTCCTCCCCCTACTTTGAGATTATCCATGTCTCTGTACTGCAGACCACAACTGTGACGGACTATATTGTGCATACAGTCAACATGATCCTTCGAAAGGGGGCTGTTCTACCTCTTGAGCCGAAAGACAGGAGTATGCAAAATATAGTCGGCGTTTGTTTGTCCTGTTTACTGGGCCGATGGACGTAATCCCTAATTGGTTGGAAGTTATAGCGTATGTGTGAATCCTGTTTAGAAAAAAGCATAATCGATTGACGGCTAGATGCGTTCGACCATGATCTCAAAATTATCAGTGAAGGATAACAGCTAAACGGACTTCTCAAAAATCGTGGCTTGTGTTGAGTGTTGGATGTGTTTGACTTTTGGACGATATTTTGCAGAAGTCACATGGCAGCATGAGCCTTTATGTTATGAGGTTCCTGGGATCGTTACCGACTAACTGCCCTACTTGGCGCCTTTATACAATTTTGAATAGACACCTGGTTGGACAGCAGACCTATGGATAGTACGAGCCTGAACAAGCAGTGTTGCATCCGCTAATACTTTGTCTTTATTTCGCACATTCGGTCTTCTCGAACTTATAGGCTCGTATGTAGAGACCTTCTAAGCTGGAGTAATGCCATGTTCTCGACGTCGCCAAACAAGTGAAGTCGACGGATTCTTGCCTTCCGGCCTTCATCCATATCCTGGCTTATAGGACGGTTCTACGTCGGATATTCACGGTGATTTGATCATATATGAGGTTTGAGTATGCCCTGAGGTAGACAAACTCCTTCACTACCAGAAATTGTAGCTGCCGATTGTGATATCCTAGGTGGTGTGATTCGGAACGTTTCTTGGTCGACAGCATATATTTTATCTTCTTCTCATTGGTTTTTAGCGAGCTCTCTTCAGTTTTCGTCAACTGCCGTAAATGCTTCTACTATAGTACGTTGCGAACACGCGACTATGTCAATGTCATCTGCATGTCCCAACAGTTCGACTGACTTGTAGAAGATAGTACCTTCCGTGTTTACAGCTGACTGCCGCACCATCTTCTCCAGTATCGAATTGAAGAAAGCCCATGACAGCGCAATTTCAAACGACTCAGAAGTTTTCAAAAATTTTGTGTTAGCGTAGTGCGAACCAACCGGATACATTTTTTCCAGGATCCTGAGTTTGGCAATAGCTTCGAATAGTTCCTTGCAATGAATGCTGTGATGATAAAAATGTGATGAGTATCGAAAACTTGTAAGTCTTCTAGAGGATTAGCGGAAGACTTAGACTATAGTCGATTTGCCGGGCCGTAACCCGCACTTGTACTTGTCGATTAGTTGTGGGGTTTAAGCTTCACGAAGTAGGCTCGACAGTATCTTCTTGCCGACGTTGAACAGGAATATATTTCTATAATTAATGTAGACACCGGCCTTGAAGAGCTCTTATGGTAAGTCATCTGAACATAATTTTCAGCCTTTTCATATTCTTCAGCATTTTGGTGAGTCTGTCGACATCTTCGAAGCTAGATGGAAGGACTACCTCATCTACCTCACCCTTCAAAAGGTTATACTCACAATTTCCAGGAGCTAGATATTCCAACACTATACAATTTGAAAGAATAGAGCTTCACGCTCAATCGTATCGAATGCAGCTTCGAAGTCGACAAAAGGACAGGACAAGCTATTTGCTTTATTTTGTATGGCAATGATGTTGTCGATGGTGTAGTGGCCGCGTCTAAAAACTGCTTGAAATTCTCCAAGTAACTTGTTGCTATAAATTCTGTGAAGCAACCATTCAGCAAAAATCTGTATAAAGTATTTAGAAATGAGAATCAACGATCGTTTGGAGGATCGGATACGATAAATAATACACTCTTTGAATTGCTTTTGAATTTGACCAGTATCCAAAATTGTGTAATACAAACTTATAAAGTTCTCCGCAAGTTGTTCAGTCCCATTTTTAACAATAAATAAATAATGCATATGTGATCAACACGTGAACGAGGTACAATTCTTCGCGAGAGAATACTGCAACTTCTAATTTTATCCCACAGATTACCAAAGATTAACCTTCCTCTTTATTGACGCTATGTGAACAGGGCAATACGCATTGGAAATTGTACATGTTTAAAATCAAACGGCAAATCAGGTGATATCAATACACACACGCGCAATCTTGACCTCCTGCTGGGGAGTAATAGTAACAACACCGTTCATGGAGTGCATTTCCATTAAGGTAAAATATGTTCATTTTCATTTTTTTTTTTAAATTTTTTTTTTTGGAAATATTTGTATTTTGACGTATATACCATATTGCTCTTTAAGCTGGTTTCGTAATGCAGTAGATTCTCTAACTGCCCGAGGTTGTCCTTAGGCTCTTCCACGGGCTGGGAGTTTACGAAAGACAAATTTTCATGTCTCATACATTTTTTTTTACAGAAAGGACAACCGATATTAAAGTTCCGTCGCCAGGATTTATTTATAAAATATCACTCAATAAGCAAGCAAGCTCACGGTTTGATTACATTGACGTCTGATAGTGGCTTTTTCTATGGTTTGCGCCAATGGATGCGGAATCTTCTTCAAGATGCTGATAACCCGTGCTACCAGCATGAACGATTCACAGGATATCGTCCTACTCCACACCTCTGCACTGTTCTCGTGGAACAGCCGCTAGGTATCCCTTCACTTTGCTGGTTAATGGTCTAGGCTATATTCCGGAATGCGGCCTATTGAGATTTTCTTTCTGCTTCCACCTGTCGCAATTTTAAATCAATTGTTACTATGCCCGCGCAAAGCTCATTCCAACTATCATCTGATCTTGGCATGAAGGAGATCACGTTTTTTGGGCTTGGTAGATTGACTGCCTATCTTGCCGAAAATGATCGCAGTTGAAAACTGATTGTTCGGCATCCTCTGCATTCTGACATTATGGGCACAGCGGCGAGGCTTGTTGTTGCTTCGTAACTATAGTTTTTTTGCGTGGCCGGGCAGTTACCCCGACGGCACAATCCCCAACCATGGAGGGCCAGTTCCTTTTTTTGTAAACCCTAGGACCAGAGGTCGCACTTATAACTTTGGCAGGTTGAGCTCGGTTGAACTACAACCAGTACCCGATGGCTACCACTTGGAGGTTAAATAAGCACAATTGGTGTGTAGGAAAAGTTGCAACACTGGGCATCGCCAGGTTGACGCCAGTCAGTGCCTACCCGATTCCCACAGCACCCAGCCAGAGATATAACGACGAACTATACAGGTTGTTCAGCGACATCGACTAAGCCAGAAGAGTGAAGATCCAACGTTTGAGATGGCTAGGTCATGTAGAGCGGATGGAAACCAATGCTCCGGCCCGAAAAGTCTTCGAATCCACCCCCGAGAGACGGCGCAGTAGAGGAAGACCGCGACTCAGATGGCGCACGCAAATGGAAAGGCACCTCAACCAACTATGCGTGCGAAACTGGAGACAGCTAGCTGAAGATCGAGCTGGCTGGAGACGCTTGTTGGTTGAGGCCCAGGTCCACCCCGGACTGTAGCGCCACATTAAGTAAGTAAGTAAGGGCACAGCGGCGAACTATCATATCCACACTTGTGTAGATACTTTCGATAGCCGCCGTGTCTAGACAAAAACTGTGTGATGTGGCAGTTGCAGTCTCCTATCTGTCTGGATGTCCTACACTCGATAACGGGAATAAGCCTATGCATCCATCTTCCTTTTGTAAAGACGTCCCATCTATTTTGCCACATTGTTACTGAAGCTGCCCTTTCTTCCACCTTTATAAATTTGGCCTGCTGCCAGTCGGAAGAGGTACATCCTCTTAAGCTCGTCTGCCAGAATGTCAATAGGTTACATTCCTGTTATGATGAACTCTGCGTCATCCGAAATATTTCTAAATCCGCGCAGTGTCTATAGACTCACATCAACATCCGTTTTAGTCGTCCAACCGCAAGAGTTCCAGCCCAAATTGACCGTACAAGAGGACTGAACTGAAAGTAATCTGCGTGCATATCCGGTCCCAGCGCTGTTTGTGTGCCTGATTTCTTCTCCGTGGCATACTGCATATGCTCCCTAAACGAGAGCATTTAGTTCCAGGTCGGCATTCTCAAATCCAATCTAGATGTGTTTGTAGCAACCTGTCTGAGAGTGGCTAGGACCTTCTTTTTGTAAAGTTAGTTCTGACATCACCGGAAGTGACCATGTAACAGCTGGGACGACTCTTGGACAGAACCAAAATTGTTTTAAAATTGATTTAGGACAAGGCTCCCTCAACTCTGCCGCAATGAAAATCACGAACTGCACGGAAAGTAAATTTCCACAAAAATGATGAAGTTGTGTGTCCTCTGGTACACTTATAAAGTTTCTAGCCTTACTACCACTCATCCGTGGCATTAGTGAACTGGTTTCCCCAGAATATCTCACTGCCCCATGCGGTTAGTCTCATAATTCAATGATCAGCACCCCACACCTCTGGGGCAAACATTCAGGTCAATTCAAGCAGAACATCATTCGCAATTATCCTTTTCCAGGCAGCAAATCCCTTTGAATAGACCATAAATTGTTAACAAGTCCACCGGACACCCCAACACACGCTTGCAGCAGCACCATCCGCCCGCATGAGCACCGCAACCATCTCCATCACAACTTATGGCACGTACGGATCAGCAGTTGTTACAAAAACTTATTAGAGCACATGTCAAAAAATTTGCCAGCATATAAATTTCCATAGTTGCTGCTGCTGCTGGTGCTGGTGCAGCTTCCTCTGTTGCTGCTGCTTCTGCTGCCCGGCTTTCCGAGTACACGAAGTTTAGACACATTTAGCTTGTTAATATGGAGAATTTGCGTCCATGTAGCCATGGGTCAGAACTTAGCAGATAAAATAGGAAAAAAAAACTCAAAGACCCGACGAACCGTTGTTAGACAAAAGCCCGACCGACTAAAGTCAGCAATTATGTCCTCGTCGTCATCATCATCCTTTTTCCAGGGGACATCACTCTCCCGTCATCATTAATGCCAAACGGATTTTCCCAAATTTCTCGTAATACATCATGGTTGCCGGTGGCCATCCGTCGTCCTCTTAACATCATTACCGGGACGGACAAGTTATGTGGGTGACGGAAGGAATGCGAAAAAGAAAGGAGCCTTCACAAAAAGGACACCCCACACACGTAATCAAAACTTCACTGTTATTGCAGTTTCATCGAGTTCACAACTTTAAGGATAACAAAAGTGCTGAGCTTTTTGGTAAAATACACTTATTAACGCTTCCGGTGGCCATTTTCAATTCTAATTCGACCCCCGCTTTGTGCGAGGTGTGGATCGAGATTATGTTATGCCCTTGTTGACTTTTTCCAAAGTTAAGTTAGCAAAGTTAAGACAAATGCAATTTGCCAACTCGTAATGCTTGTTGCAGTGATACGCTACAACATGGCGTCATCGTCCTCCCGAGGGGGGGATCTCTAGCACCGACCACACGCCCGGTAGCTGGCGCTCGGGATAACCAAGTTGAAGAACAAATATTTTTCCAATTTTTGAATTCAAAACACGCACCCATGTGGAGGGTCCGGGTGCCGGCACGCTTATACCCCATCTCTGTGTGTATGGCTGGGGCCAGCCGTAAGGCACGGACATCCTATGGGCACGGCTGCCGTCGTCGTTGTCGTTGTCGGACGTAGTCAAGGATTCAAATGAGAAGGATATTTTATTATTAAAATCAAATGAAATTTAGTTTGGGGAAAAGTGGAAAATCTCATTTGAAAAGTTCATAATGCGAGCTGCACAGATTTGCTGGCGAAGCGAAAGGATTGACGCCGCCCTAGCGCGTGGGTGTGTGCGACGCTGTCTTTCTGGGGTTTCGCGTGAGCTATGTCACGCGGTGGTGACATTCAAATTGCGTTATTCTGCTTTTTTTTTCTCCTTTTTGGGAAGAAAGTTTAAATGGAAAGCACACACTTCGAGCAGAAGTGATGTGGTCATCAGTGTCATAATTGTTTTTTTCGTTTCGTCCTTTTGGTGAGGTCCTCGGTCCACGGTGCGTTGTGTTAACTGGTTGGCTGGAGGGGGCTACGAGTCGGATGCATTAAAGTAATGGAAAAAGTTTCGCGCTGGCAATTGAGTGTTGGATTATCATAAATCGGAGACTTCGGTGCAAGACAGAGGTTCAGACCAAAGGACGGCATTGGCTTCCATCGAGAATAATCGCAAGAAGAATCACTTAAAAACCTAATGAGAAATGCGAAACAAGGTGTTTTGGGAAATGTTCACTCAAAAATGGAATCAGTGATCTCTTAACCGCCGGCTAGTCTGCGAAAGTTATAATTGACAGATGTCAACGTTGTCTGAGGACAGTTTTCAACCGTGTGGACGCCTGGGCGTGGTGCACAGTGAGCTGGCTTGTATGTGACAGCGGAATAAAGCCTGTTATTGGGTATGTAAATTCGTGCGATTTTTTTCTAGATTTTAACGTTTAGTATCATCGGGGAATAAGTTTTCTTAACATCGCCTACATGATCTACTCTGCCGTTTTGTGTGAGCGCCTTAAAACAATTCAGTGTGGTTTCAGGCCTGGGAAGTTCACCATCGACCAAATATCCACACTTCGGTATATCCTGGAAAAGACTCAAAAGATGCAGCAAGTGTCGACCCATCACCTATTTGTCGATTTCAAGGCCGCACATGACAACGTGCATAGAGACGAGCTATACAACGCCATGTCAAGACTGCCAAGCTCGTCAGGTTGTGCAAGATGAAGATGGAACTCTCGCTGCTCCATCATAGTCGGTAACGAACTCAGCGAGACCTTCAATGTCAAAATAGGTTTTAGGCAAGGCCACGCGCTGTCATATGATTTCTTCAACATCGTCCTGGAGAAGATCGTGCAAAACTCGGCACGATCTTCCAGAAGTCCGTACAATTGTTAGCATACGCCGATGACATCGACGTGATTGGCAGAACTCAGCGTACCGTCGTTTGCTGGTATTGAAACGGAGGCGCCAAAAATGGGTTTAGCGGTGAATGAGTTCAAAACGAAGTATATGCTGCCATCAAGAAAGTACACACAACATCGACGACTCTACCAGAACGTCACAATGGGCAGCTACAACTTCGAGGTGGTAAAGGACTTCATTTACCTTGGCTCCCAAGTTAACAGTACGAACAACATCAGTACCGAGATTAAACGCAGTATAACTCTTGCCAACCGCTGTTTCTTTGGGCTCAAGAGGAATTGAGTAGTAGAGCCCTCTCTCGAAAGACCAAGCTCACGTTATATAAGACCTTGATCATCCCTGTCCTCCTGTATTGGACGGAAGCTTGGACTATCTCAAGAGCGGATGAAGACGCACTTGGTCTCTTCGAGAGAAAAGTTCTGCGTTCAATCTTTGGTCCTGTTTACGTTGAAGGTTTCTGGAGAAGAAGATTCAACCACGAATTGTACGGGCTGTACAGCGACATGAGTCTAGTCAGGCGTCTACGGATTCAACGCCTAAGATGGCTAGGCCATGTTGATCGCATGGACAACACTGCTCCAGCCCGAAGAGTCTTCGACGCCGAACCAGTGGGACAACGCACGACCACGAAACCGATGGCGCACTCAAGTGGAGAAGGAACTCAACCAATTTGGAGTGCGAAATTGAAGGCAACTGGCTAAGAATCCAGCCAGCTGGAGAGGCTTGTTGACTGAGGCCCAGGTTCACCCCGGACTGTAGCGCCAGAAGAAGAAGATTATTCAAACTTTTCCCCATCTGGAGCTATCATTTTTTCCATTTTTCTGGCAATTTGTGGATCACATTCCAAAAGAAACGTCGGCTTAGCAGCTCTTAATGAATCAAGCCAATTTTTGATATTCTCCTCTGTTATGAACCGTATTTCAGTGAGGGCGTTCCGCATCGACCAGAAGAAATGTTAGTCATGAGGTGAGAGGTCTTGGCCATAAGGAGGGTGGGCTAAAGCTTCCCATTCACTGTTTTCCAAATAGTTCTTAACCGGAATAGCAACGTGGAACCTAGCGTTGTCCGAGCGCTCTCTTCAAACGGATTAATTGTGTTCGGTAGCGTTGTCCATCGATGGGCTTATAATACAGCACACCCTTCTGATCCCACTATATACAGAGCATAACCTTCGCGCTTTGCCGTTGATTTGAGTGGTTGGCCGGATTTCACATATGATTTTTGCGCTTGGTGTTGTCGTAATGGATCCATTTTTCATTACCAGTAACAATCCGATTCCATCTCCCACCTTTGGAAATATTCGGGAAACAAGCTGCAGCAAGCACAGCCTTAAGACTTAAAACACTTCGATTGTGGTCCGAATTCAACACTGGCCACTCAACCATTCTCAAGGAATTCAATTTCCTTTCTAACGACACCGACCGCCTACTACCCCAGGCCATCTTCGAAAAGAAATTCTCAATCAGTATTCCCTCCAGATCGGACTGGATGACTGACATGCAAACACTGAAAGATCATCTGCGCATCTTTCTACAAGATCCTCAACATTGCTATCTCCGTGAAGCTCCCTGATCACTATAGCGTTTTTCAGGCAGAAACCATAGCGATTAAAGAGGCACTGTCTTGGCTTAAAAACAATGTGATATAAAAAAGGGATATCACCATCTGCTCCGATAGTCAGGCCGCCATAAAATCCCTGGACAGTGTCATGTTCTACTCTAAAATATACCTTAATTGCAGGCTGTCTCTTAACGAGATGGCCGAGCATTTCAACATTCACCTCATGTGGGTGCCGGGACACTGTGACATACCAGGAAACTGCAAAGCCGACGAAGTCGCTAGGTGTGGTACAATCTTATCCCTGTCAATAGCAGGGGTACCGCCTTCCATGCCGATCGCTACAGCTTACCATCTTCTTAAGATGTACACAACTAAAACCACTAAAGACGAATGGCTGGAAGTCACCACCTGCCTTAAAACAAAAGAAATCTGGCCGTCACTTAACCTAAAACGGTCACTCTGTCTACTTGGACTAAGCAAGCTCTCATTCAGGACCCTCAAAGGAGTCATAACCGGGCACTGTGTAATTGGCACTCATGCTCGCAGGATGGGTGCCCCATATAATGATTTTTGCAGAAGCTGCATGGATGAAAGGGAGGAAGAAAATACTCATCATCTTCTCTGCTCGTGCAGTGTTCTTGCCAGTCGTAGGTTCCTGCACCTAGAAGCCTAGAAACCTACTTCAGCAGCCGTAACGAGCAAACATTTTGCCAGCATTGGCCAACTGAATCGGTTCATTAGCAGCACCAACTGGTTCCAGCGTTAGGAGAAGTCAATTCGCGTGGTATCACAATGGGCCTACTCTGGCCTAAGTGTGACTGCTCTGCAGCACTACAACCTAACCTAACCTAACAATCCGATTCAAAAATGACTTCCTTTGGTGGCGATCCAGCAACATTTCGGACATGCCTCTCGATGTCTCTCGGCTTGAGTTCATTTGGAGCCCAATTTCCTTGCTTTTGAATACATCCAGCTGCCTTTAAACGTTTTGAAATGACTGCTTGAGTGACACAAAAAGATTCTGCTGTTTGTCAACAATCTTCATAGAGTAATGCTTCCAGTTCTTCATCTTCAAACTTTGTTGGCTGCCCAGGACGTTCATCCTCTTCCAAGCCAAAATCACCACTTTTGAATCGTGTAAACCACTTTTAGCATGTTCGCTCAGCTAGCGCATGTTCACCATAAACTTCTATCAAAATACGATGACTTTCGGCACCAGTTTTCTTCATATTAAAGAAATAAAGAAGATCTCCCCGTAAAATATTGAGCGGAACCAAATATTGTTGCTCACGCTTCAAATGAATGACATATACTGAAATGACGTACAATGACAATAGCTTTCCAACGCATGTTCCAATGGAATAATACAAGTTACGCCATCTCTTGGCAAACGGCACGAATTCGATATTAATAAAATTTGACACACATTTTGAGATCAGTATTGTAGTACGCGTACTTAAGTTTTGTTTAAGTCAAGAAATCATGGTCGGAAACATTTTTTTCTGAAATTGAGAGTTCTGTACTGAACATTTTCTGATGTTGTGTCGTAGTTTATCTCTTTTAGATCGGTCACATTCTTCAAAACTCTTCCGCGGTTTTTCAATATGAGTTGACGTTGTAGGCACTACATTTTATGTACATTCTAGATTAAAAGAATCGTTTCAGCCAATTCTTGTACTTATCTTTAGAAAGACTTTCGGTTTTATGAACTGAGGTCCACCGAAATCAAAATTGAGAAATAAACAGTACATGTACTTCCGATATCACGGTTGCTTTTTGATGAGAGTTTAAGTATTGGCAGTGGTGGCCCGTGGCGTTGTGGGTATGTGCGTCGACCCCAACCTCGACGTCTTAGGTTCGATTCCTGCTCTGTGCGACGAAACAATTTTCACGACCTTACCTCTTTCGAGTCACTGACAATGCTCAAAGAGTATCTCCTGTCTAGAAAAAGCTTCTCAAACTTGGGCGTTCGGATTCGGCATTAAGCTGTAGGTCCCTTCCACTCGTGAGAGAACAATAGCACGTACAATACGAGTGGTTGCTGAGAAGTTAGGCTCCTTAAATATTGGCAGTTCTCAAGAATTTCAAAACATGAACGTAGATCTTACGCCATAGTTCACCATAAGCCCTAAGTTCACTACACAACACCGAAAGGGACAGACAGAAATAAGTGTTTTACGTGATCACCTGCCGTTAGGCTTATATCACGAAGCCATTTTAATTTTTGGACCATTTTACCGCGCCTTCAGATGGAATCTCAAGTTCCAAATTCAGAAATAAGCTTATGGACCTATTTCTCCACTTTGGTAGGGTGGCGAGGCCCATCTAACACCTCTGCTACTCCTTGAGTCGTAGCACCCGGTTGTTATCTGCAACTCCACATAGACTTGAATCAATACCTTTCACGTCGGAGATGAGATGCAAATGCCCATAACCTTAATAGACAAGATTAACTCCCAGACATGCAGGTATATCTCCACTTCTCCCCGCGACTTTGGGTTGTAAACCACAGACACCACGATGCTCCTACTTGGGGGCCAACCTCAAGCGGTCAGGATGAAACCTATGCGGGTCTCACGGGCGGAAGCCACTGGTCAAGCTACCAGTAGGATGCCATAACATCCCGGGACTGGCCGTCATTGTTATAAAGCCATGAGTTATTGTGCAGTATCTATAATAAGATAAGGCACTTACCGTTTATCCATTTTGACAAGCAACGGGCATGGGCTTATGTACACAGGGCAAAGTTGACTGACTGACTGCACCCAACCTGGTAGGATGCCAGCGCGATCCCTGCTTGTCCATAAGTCAAGTTGACATACAGCCTCCTAGTGGCGCCCCTGGATAGCCATCACAACAATGTATGCAGCGATCCCCCTCTGCCCGAGGGTCAAATAATGCGCCTGGCCTACCAGTTGTAGGTTGTGCGTGAGGTTAACTCCCTCACCACATAAAAAACCAACGGTTCCGAACCGACAACAGGCCTCATATATGGACGGATTCAAAGTTGACGACCCCAGCAAACGATTAAAGGACAATGATTTTCGGTTCTGCACGTGGAATGTGAGGTCCCTGAACAGACCACGTGCAGCCGATGAACTCGCGGAGGCCCTGGACTGCTACAAAGCAGATGTAACCGCCATCCAGTAGATGCGATGGGATGGGCCGGGCAAAAGGAAGATGAGAAACTGCGACATCTACTACGGTGATTGCTACAAAGAGGGAAGGCAGCGCTTATTTGGATGCGGATTCGTTGTTCGAGGCAGACTTAGGCAAAAAGTCTTAAGCTTTGATTATATCAGCGAGCGCCTCATAACAGTCCGCATCAAGGCTAAATTCGGGAACATCAGCCTGATCTGCGCACACGCCCCGACGGAGGAGAAGGATGACGATATCAAGGATGACTTCTATGATCTCCTAGAAAGAACATACGATCGATGCCCCAGCTATGACACCAAGATCGTTCTAGGAGATTTCAACGCACAGCTGGGCAAGGAAGAAATCTTTGCTAGAGTCATCGGAAAACACAGCCTGCACGACAACACATCCGGAAACGGACTCAGGCTGGTAGATTTCGCCTCGGGGCGTAACCTCTCTGTGATGAGCACGCGGTTCCCACACCTCAACATCCATAAGGGGACCTGGCGGTCTCCTGATCAATCAACCGTCAACCAGATTGATCACGTTGCGATCGACGTCAGACACTCCTCCAATATTTTCGATGTCCGCTACAGTCCGGGGTGGACTTGGGCCTCAACCAACATGCCTCTCCAGCCAGCCAGCACGATCTTTCGCCAGCTGCCTCCAGCTGCGCATACCACGATGGTTGATGACCTTTTCCACTTGTGTGCGCCATCTAGTGCGAGGACGTAATCTGTTGCGCTGTCCCAATGGCTCGGTGTCGAAGACTCTTCGGGCCGGAGCTGTGGTGTCCATCCGCTCTACATGACATCATCTTAAGCGTTGGATCCGAAGACGCTTAACTAGGTGCATGCCGCTGTACAGCCCCCACAGCTGAATATTCTCCTCCAGACGCCACTTACGCAAACAGCACCAAAGATCGCACGCTTTCAACAACGTCCATGTCTCTGCGCCATAGAGCAGGGCAGGGATGATCGAAGTGTTATATAAAGTCAGCTTGATGTTTCGAGAGAAAGCTCTGTTACTCAATTGCCTCCTGCGCCCCAAAGAAGCAGCTCTTGGCAAGAGTAATTCGGAGCTTGATCTCAGTACTGGTGGTACTCTCTCTCTCTGTTTACTCCTTCGCTATGGTAGACGAAGTCCTCGACTACCTCAGAGTTTCTGCTGCCCATTATGATGCTCTGTCCGAGACGTCGATGTTGTGCGTCCTTCCGTGATGACGCCTCATTGACGGCTCGCTGTGTTCGTGTTCCTAGCGGTCGATTGCGATTATAGCTTCCCGACGTCAAACCGTGGTAATCTTCTGACACGTGTAACAAACCGGAAGACTGTGACAGACGAGGTAAATTACATCCAAATAACTATAACCTGAAGCAATAATTGCTGCTCAGGTTGTGGAGCGTCCATTATTTGTTTACGTTATATATATGTCAAACACACAAATCCGATCACGTTTTCCGGTGTTCACGTTATAGAGAGTCTACTGTATCTATGTCCTCTGCTTTGTACTTTTAATTCAGAGGCAGATGCCAAGGGAAACTTAAAAAAATTGAATTAGGTTATGCAAGATTCGTTGTCACTCAGGCAAGACACCACTTTAGAACTCTGCACGGTGCTTACACGCTTGACAGATATCATCGATCGTATAGGAAGGGAACAAAAATATTCAGAGTACTACGAGAAAGAACACAATCGTGGACAATCCTCTATGTACATAAGTATATATCCACGTCTTCTGTGAAGAGATAGACTAAATTTAGCTTACCCCATCAAGTTAACCAACAATGAGACTTACTCTTAAGGCTTCGAGAGGATGGCGAACATTGAAGATCCGATCGGCTAGAAGACAGTCCCAGACTGAAATCATGCACCAACCATGCACCTTTAGTGCTTACTACCCCTAGATCTGTTATCAAACGATACAGTCTCTTAAATCGCAGTAGTCCTATTTCTATCACCGAGAGGATGATATAAAGTTCTTCCATTCAATGAGCAACATTTTCTAGAGCACGCCTTGGGGTATGCAATTATTTCAAAACAATTACAGTGTGTGCAGCTCCCTCATTTCGTTCTTGACTAGGAAGAGCAAATAATACCAATCAAGTGTCCTATAAGTATACAAGTAATTTAAAAGTAAAAATATAAGCCATCCGATCGCGGATAAATTTACAATATGTATATATATTTCCTTATTTCGTTTTGCTCACAAACAGCACGAGGACTAAAACGGATTATTTATTCTTATGGAAACAATTATTAAACCATACTGCTTCCCTTAATTCCCTTGGAATGGGTATGTAAAGCCTTTTCCTTATACCCCAAATTAACACAAGTAAAAAAATCCCCCTAAAAATTTCCCACTTGACACAATCCATTTGCAAAAAATTATCCCAGCTGGCAACACCCTTGAATCGATGACACATCAGAATTTCCCTGACAAACTCGCCCAACTGTCACAGTGAAACAAAATAGAAACGAAACAAAAACGAAGAATATCAAAGGAGAACCTCGACAAAAGTGATTTTGGTTTTTTTCTGTGAATTCGTGCGGTCTTCTTCGGTTTTTCGGTTGGTAAAAAATACAACAGATAATTGCGACAAAAATCCATTGCAATTCCTTCGAATACAACAGGAATCGCTACAATCCTAACGATTTGCATTTATAACAAAACAATCGGTTAAAAAAAAACTCGCGACGACGAAAAAAAACGAAGAAAAAAACTAATATTACCCGTTCGTTGTGAACTCTCTCTTCCTCCACTTTTGGCACCATCAACCTACGTATCGTTCGTACAGAGAGAGCAAAAATTAATAAGTGCTTTTCCAGCTATATTTGAAGAATCATCGAAACCTTTGTGGACATATCCAGTTGGAAGCGATTATTGATTCTGCATTAAGGTTTGTGCAATTTGTACGTATATTCTGTGTGTGTTTTTTTTCTGCGTCTTCTTTCCTTTTCTCTGCCATCTGTCACTACTAAACTACCGCACCACCACACAACCATCGCATCATCATCAGCGCTACCACCACTTTCCTGTAAGTTTTCCTCCACCTCTGGCCGCATATTCATATCTCTTCACCATCATCGCCACCCCCATTGCCGTGCCGTGATGCCGAGAGTACTGTCAAGCTAGAGAGCGAGGAAAATTCGCGGCTGCTTAATTAATTCGAACTTCAAGCTTGCACTGGACGACGTTCTGGGCAGTGTATAGCTGGGCTGGTGGCCGACCAACACACACCGCTCGCATGTGTGACAGTCAGTGACTGTGAAGCTTCCCAAGTGAAGTTATGTAATTTGAGGTTATAGCGCTTAATGGGGTTGTCCCATATCGTCGCGATGGACTTCTTCAACAAATGGTAAGACGATGACGATGAGCCGCAAGCACCGCACAGTCTAATGACCGTCACGGCCATGGTGACTGGTGACGCCAGTGCCAACATGTATTTCACCATCCGCAATTAGATGTCCGGCGAGAAGGGGAAGTTTCTGCTTTGGTATTGATTTTCCTCGTAACCTCATTACGAAGTTCTGGGTTGGGGTTGGTCTAGTTGGCGGCGGCGGCAATGGCAACAGCGGTGACGACACCAGCAACTCCCGGCATATGGGTTGTTGCAAAAACCCACTTACCTACCGAACTGTCAAAATTGAAACGTCTTCTCGAATTCGTTGTCGGATGTGATTTCGCGCAAGTGATTTGTTCGTGGAAAGGAGAAATAAATTCGTGGCTACCACGCAGGAACCGGCTTTTTGCTGCTGTCAGTTGAACGAAACCAGTTCCTTGCATGCCGAACACAGAATGGATCACTGCAAAGCAGCATTCGCCGGCCAGGCGATACCCTATTGCCGTATTGTCCGTGGGTCGCGGCGAGGAGGGGTTTGCTCGTATGCTGGATTGTGGAGTATGACATAAGAGATCTTTGTCAGGTTATCATTTCGATTGGGATTTTCGGCGATACGTTAGCCGGTGCTCTGGTGGGGGCACTATCGAAAATCATTTTGTTTCGAGTGGGTTGTGTGGTGATAGAGGAGTGGGGACTGCTGGGTGGGTTTTTTTTCCCCCTGCGTGGACTGGTGCTGGTTTATGCTTTGTGATGGAAATATGATTTCTGATCGCATGACATGGCTTTCTCTCGTTAATTGTTCAAATTGAGGATGTCACTTTAATGAAGAGCAGTCTTTTAGAATTTCTGGTTGATTTCTGATAGGAAGCCGTGATGGCAATTGTAGGCCTGTTCTGGGGCGCAAGGTACTGGCCTACCCACCTCTAGGTGACATGTTGGGTACCCTGCATGGTAACGTCTAGGCCGACGAGAACATGTTTATTCATGACCTGCGCTACTTCAGAAGTTCTATTTATTCCAAAAATTATGTGCGAATGGTAAATACCCGCAAATACCGACCAGGTGTCGCAAGTCTTCTCCGAACCAGCCTTCAGACTGAATGGCCATTGTGTGACCATAGTGACCATTGATGTGTATCGATCTGAATTCTCTCTTTAGCTTGTGGTTTCTGACGGTGTCACAACCGAACATTGCGCAATCGGTGCATGTATCGATCTGACTTCGGGCAAATTTCTCATTCACTGTCATCCACCTGAAATTGACTTGTCTAAAATCGATTGATTCGACTTCGAAGGACAGAAAGCAGGCATTATGTAAGATTTACTCAGTTGGGCTTGTACAGTTGCAATCCGAGTGCATTAACGAACAAACTGGAGATGGAATGACCTCGACCTCTTGGCAGGTGAAGAGCCGGTTTTCTCTGTCTTTCCTTCCGCATGGAGTTTAGTTGATGCTGAATCTTTCTATGCTCCTTGCTCGTGACGAGTTTGCGGTATAGACGTTGTGATTCCGGTTTAACACCTCCCTTGCCAACAAGCTTGCCGTCGACATAAGCATGTGCAGCTTGAACTACGCCCCTTCTAGAAATTCGTGGATCTCTGTACTTTATCGTTTGCTTTAGCTCCGCGTGACCACATCACCCATGCAGCACCCTACGATCCAAGAATTAACGAAAAAAACAAAATCAATTACACCACGAAGAGCGTGTTTCGATTTTGTTTCTTTTTTTTTGCTCACATTCCTTGCCGATCTCTTCCACTCTGTTCGCTTTTTTTGTATTTGATTTATTCTCCATGCTTCACCCCTTGTATGATGGCACGATTTATCCTCACCCCCGTTCCCTCTGTCGCTTATCATCTTCTGGCGTTAACTGTTTGCAACGTTTGACCTCGAAAGCGCCGCTGTGTTTCCCATAAGAGAAGCGCGCACAACACCAACAACACAAAATGAATAACAAAGAGCAAAACAAAATCTGTTCAACTATCCATAAAGCCATTGTGCTGTCAGTTCCCCATTTGCAACAACAACCACACAAACAACAAACAACAAAATAGAAGAAAAGTAGAAATTATCTGCTGTACTAAAAATAACCACACCGCGCTGCTGACAACCAACCAAGCCCTCTTTTTTAGATTCGTTCGTTCTTTGGCAGCGCGAATTGAAGAGCATGCGGCAAACGGTACTAGGCGCTCGATGAGTAGCACATTGAAAGTGCGTGAGGAATTCCGTCCGAATGTGACAGGATAACTTGTACGTTCTGACGTTCTGACGTTCTGAAGTTGCTAATGTTCGGTGTTCGGTAGGGTAATCGTATAAATCAGATAAAACGTTTATGGGTTATACCTAGTAAAGCATTGAGCGTTGCCAGTGAATGGGCCTGTGAGGTGAGGTTTCAATTGTCGGTTTTATTGGCCCAAAGGGATTCGGGGAAATTTGTGTTGTGTGAAGGCAGTTCATTAGAACACCAGTTAATAGGGCGTTTTATGGGATTAGTACTGTACGGGTCAATAGCCCTGGAGAAATTTTTGGGGGCCCATTGGGCAAGGAGCGGCGTCACTTTTAGGGGCGTTTATTCGGAATGTGTGGCATGGTCACTTTAAATGAGTTGGGAGTAAAAGGTGTTACGATTGTTTAATTGACGAGGCATATATACGTGCGTGTATGCTCTTGTGTTTGTGCGACATAAGAGTTTCGGCTAAAAAAAGATTGAGAATTATTTCAGCAGCAAAGAGGGTTTGGAGGCTTTGGTGGAATCAGTGGTGGTCGGGTTGACTGTTTGCTTTTTCAGCTTGCTCGACGGAAGTCTGAATATCATTAGACATGCATGGACGTACAAGTGACGACTCAGTTAAATTCTCATCAATATCAAGATGAAGGCCAAGTAGGAACAACTGCCCTTTAAATACATGCCACTGATTAAGAGTTTAAGAAATATTTCGCACAGACATCGAAAAACCCATTGACCTTAGTCCATTTTAGGCACGCACTTTTTGAAAGTTTGTTTAACAAAAACATTCCAAACTGAGTGTGAATAATTTCATTGCGTTCTGCTATACAAGCTAAACAATATTCTCCGGTCGCCGCTTGGTTCCAAATGCATTTGAAAGCATGGTATGCGCCGGACGATGATTCGCAGTTTTTGTAAATTTTGCGATTTTTACCCGTGAATAATTACCAGAATTATCATTATTGTGTCTAGATAGTGATGCAAGTGTCCAAAATAAATAAAAATAAGCATCTTCTTTTAGAATTTTTAGTTTGTGCCCAAATGGCACGCCATAAAGTATATAATGCACCCATGCGTGTGCATCTATTTTTTCGGTTTGTTTTATCGCACAAATTCGATCCATTGAATGATCGAATTGTAAGGCACACCATATTTCGATATTTCGATAACTACTTCACATCCCTTCGTCTAGTTGACTACTCCGGCACTCAAGTCATATACTTGCTGGGAAGGATTTGCTGCCAGCGCATTCCAAAGTAGAAACTTCCTCAAAAGTTCTAGAATGGTGGTGACAGCATTAAATATGGGGCTTTGTTCTACGGCATCGATGTTCCCACAGTCGTATGAAACGACAAGTTCTAAATACAGCTTCCACGATGACTGGAAACAAACCATGTTTTTCGTCCGCGAAAATGGCGACAACAGCTTTAGATGTTCAGAATTTCATCAACATGTCTAAATCGATGGTGTCATCCCCAACAATACATTTGCGTCGTCGATGTTATAGGCGCGCACTTGGTTCGATGTCCCATACGCATCAAGTGCAAGACGCAAATAGAGAACATGACCTATAGGCCATCATCAACGCTGGATGTTACATCGAAACCACTTCGATTGAACAGAACAAACTATGAAGCCACTAAAATTGTACGCATTTATCACGAAAGTAACCACTTGTCTTACGAAATCTGGCATACTGTAGGCCCGAAAATCTGGTCGCCCATCAAATTTATAATCGGCTATCGCAGCCAATCGGGGCCGAATGACTGTGGCTAATTTGTCACCGAAGGGTGTGCGGGTGGACACATTCGGCCAATTGCCGAAGCACGCTACAACTCTACATCGCTAGGCGTGCTTTTTTTTTGACTAATCAGTACTCATCTTAGTAATGATTCACAATAAAAAGGTTTTTTGCTGCGTTAATTTTTTCGTGGTGGCCCGTGGCGTTGTGGGTACGTGCGTCGACCCCAACCTCAACGTCGTAGGTTCGATTCCAGCTCTGAGCGACAGAAATAATTTTCACGGCCCCCCCCTCTTTCGAGTCACTGACAATGCTCAAAGAGTATTTCCTGTCTAGAAAAAGCTTCTCAAACTTGGCCGTTCGGATTCGGCGTAAAACTGTAGGTCCCTTCCACTCGTGAGAGAACAATAGCACGCACAACACGAGTGGTTGCTGAGAAGCTAAGCCGTGGCCCTCCATGGGCTGTAGCGCCACCCATATTATAATTTTTTCTTCCGATGGTTGGTGTGTGTGCTAACGTCCATTGTATTAAATGTCAAAATACTCTAATGTCAAAAATAAGTAAAATTTAATTCTCAAAAGCAAAGAAAATACACAGTTATATGAATGATTTGATATTTTATAAATTTGCACAACTAACATCAACAAGAAAACACTTACAAATGTCAAATAATCGATTGATACCAATCTTTAATAAACAAATGGTTTCTTCTGGCGCCATCTATGATGTCGATGTGTTAACGATGACAGTAAATTTTACTAAATAGTTTTAACTCAGTAAGTTGTTTTGTTGTTGCTTCACGAGTAAAATCTTACTAAGCTGAGTACTCGCCAGTACTCAATGAAAAACGAAAATGAACTAAAATGGCTAGCAACAGCTAAGCTAAGACTGAAATTTGCATGTAGTTCACCTTTGATAATTCGAATTCTGAACGGACACAAATTCATGCGCATTTTTGCAAATTTTATAGTGGATTGCTTACGGAGGCACTGTGATTGTGTATCATATTTAATTTAAAATCCTAGACTGTATATATTGTCTGGACCATTGTCCTGTTTATTCCTCCATGTCAATGGCATCTCTTCTTCAGCATAAGGCCAGACATCTCCAAAAATTAAAACGATCAGTAATACCATTGAATCTATAGAGTGCTCCTATTCCTCAACTAGAGAAGCAACAACAGACTGGACAATATTCAGGTGTGTTTTATCAAAAGTCGTGAAACAAAAGTAGTTCAGAATACAACATATCCTTCGCGTCGTTCTAAACGTCATTCTTTATGTTCCCTTTCCTGTTTACACCACATGTAAATGTTTCATTCGCATTCAAGGGAAGAACAAACAGTTGGGCAGTTGTGTTGTGGTCAACACATTGATGTTCATTGCCCTTCGCTTTCTATCGTCACGTACATGGATTTTATTCGCGGTATCGAAAGGTCTATCAGTTAACTCTTCATCCGGTGCTGGTATTTCTCGATTGTTCCTGCCGATGGCACGTAACTACATTTAATTTTGCATTCAGGGCTTCTTCTTCGCTGAGAACGGCGCAAGAAGTTACTGTCGATTGATGATTATTGCTGACAAGTTTGTTTATGTTGACGGCATCATGCTCTCTGACTCATTGGCTGCCGCTTTCTTGGAAAGTTTCAATCAAATTTGGCTTAAACATGTGGGGAAGAAAGGACAGAAGCGCGACTGGCCTTGACAACAAGCTGAGTCCATTCATCGACTGAGACTCTATTTCCTTGACTTGGCTATCCAGAGGGTTAAGCGAAGATCGGTGAGGGCTTCAAAACAACAAAATCAGCACAGATTAACTTAAGTTTTTTAATCCCCTTTGAATATTGTCTAAACTCAGCCAACATGCCTCTCTATCTAGCAAGGTCTTGCGCTAATTGCTTCCAGGCACTGATTGAGGTCCCTTTCCAGTTGCGTGGGCCACCGGACACGTGAAGTTCCTTTACCGCGTTGCCTCTCGGGATTAGGGTCGATTCGGGCTCGAGCATTGGTGTATATTCGCTCTACGTGACATAGCCATCTGAGACGAGAGACTCGCTTACAATTGTCAAGCGTCTGTTTTATCTCTCGTCTATAGTGACGTTTTATCCAAGATGTCGGTGTTGGTGAATCTTTTTTGTAGATACCATATACTTTGTCTTACCCTTTATGACCGCAAGACCCATCTTAGAAGCTTTCTTGTCGATGCTCACAATTGGCCCACTAACAGCCCTTTGTGGTCTTGTGGTAATGTCAACTTCACCGGCATATGCGAGCAGTTGCAAAGATTTGTGGAAGACGATCTTCTCGAGAATGATAATCAAGAAACCGCGTGACAGTGCGTCGCCTTGTCTAAATCTCTTTCTGACAGCAAGGTCTTGGTAAAATCTTTATCGACCTTGACGGAGCAACAAAGACTGGTGAGTTTTGCAGGATGCCAAACTTAAAACTAGGCAATCAACACAGCTTATCCACTTAAACACTGTCATACGCGGCCTTCAATTCGATGAATAGATAGTGGGTGTCAACTTGAAACTCCTTTCCAAGATCTACCGTAATGTGAACGCTTAGTCAATACTGGATTTCGCTGGCCTGAATCCGCAGTGACATTGGCTGTTACGAAGGATTTCAGGCGTTTACTCAGGACGACAGAAAAAAACGTATACAATATGTTCAGGAGACGTATCCCTCTGTAATTGGAACAGTTTAGAGGGTCTTCTTTCTTTAAAATCGGGCAAAGGATGGTCTGGAACCTAGTTTCAAAGGCAAGTGCATCAAAACTACATAACTGACAGATGGCGCTCGTACGATTCGAGTTTCGCAACAAAGAAGAAACCTACCTTGCGTCCATCTGCCAGCATTTCTTCACACCGGTGACATTCAACCGATTGTCGGGAGTGTTGCAATTACTAAGCCGACCGCGTGTGGCTTGTTTCAGTCCACGGGATTACACGATAATTCCCTCTTCACAGGGCCCTTGTCGTCTTCAGACAAGCGCATCTCAAGCAAACCCACAATCCAATCCCCACTTCTCTAACCTTGACCGAGGCACTCAAGATTATTGTCACTCTTCATCGTCGGATCTCAAGCAGCGCTGCTGAAGACGATTTTTAACAACTCCCCAAATGAATTTCCTCATTTACTTTCCCACTGGGTGTTACCCCATTGCAGGGCAATTGACTTTGAGATATCGCCCCTCAAAAGCGCAGCTCGATGGGGCCCCAAAGTGCATTTGATTCCCTCCCACACACACGCACACACGCCATGTCGCAACACGAATTTCCCACCCAGCAGTGCTGGAATCCCATCTCCAATTGGGAAATCAATAAATCATAAATCAAAGCCACAGCGACTGCGATCCAAGGGAATGATGACATACCTCCCTCGGCCCGCTCGCAGCTGTTGAACTTGTTGGCTGCGGTACGAGTGCCCTGGCTCACTTCGCAGAGTGCACTCTCTAGGTTTCACTATCGTCTGTCTCTGTTGCCACAAGTGGATGACCTGGCAACGCAACGCCTGACTACCGCACACTCTTGAGCGCGGGCTTTACATGTTTTACAACTCTCCAGGGGGATATTGCCTCCATCTTGGCTGTTCCATTTCTGTGTGTGTATCGACGTACTTGAGGAGAGATTTGGCAATCAATTGACAATCATGATTGACATGTTAAGTGCCAAGTGTCTGTGGCGGCAAACCAATCTGGGTCACCCCAAAATCCATTTTCTCGGTCCCCCACACGGCATGCCGCAGTGGAGAACCTTGAACCCAATCAGTTTTGCTGCCGCTGAAGCGCGTGCTTTCGCTTTAACTCCGCCGTTGACACTTAGCAGACAATTTGTCATTCGCACCTAACGCCACAGCCTGTGTCTGTGTGTGATAATTATTACGAGCTGTCATCTCTCATGTGACTGAAGTTGGCGGTCCGGTGCGCCACCTCGGGGCGCGTTTTTCTCACATCACTGTGCGCTGTGTTTGCCGGACGAGTGATTCCCGATTCTGTCAATTACACCTTCCGCTAAATTGGCAAATTGATTTTAATTACATCACATAAGTTGCATTCAATTGAAACTGTAGCAGAAAACCGAGAACAGGTCGACGGCGTCGGCGGCGCGATCTGTGCTTGAAATGAGATGACAGCTGTCTGGCGGCTGTGCGGGTCTCACGTTACGCTGATCGTCTGGCTTCGCGGGTCGGTGGTGTTTGTTTATCCGCCTTGGTATGTGGTGTTTTGTCGGTTGGCGTCGCGTCTAGAGCAGAAATTAAGAGCTTGCCATCGAACCATGCAAATTTTGCGTGTTTTCGTAGTCTTTCCTCTCTCAACCTGTCAGTGGTTTATGGTTTGTTTACGCAATGCGCTGAGTAAAACTTCAGTTTCAGGTGGCTGACTTGCTGCGGTTGCACATTTGTGCCAAGCCGACTGGCAGCGGTAATCTTTAAGGGGGTGTTCGCAGAACGGATTCTTCTCTGTCACTTATGCAATACAGTTGAAGATGTCCATTTACAGACAATCCCTTATCCAAAGGGACAGCTTTAAGGCAAACGAACAGTTGTAAAAGTTTCTTGTCAAACGATATAAGCGACATCTTTGCGTGCATTAAAATAATCAGTCACAATTTGACGTGACGATATAGCTGATTTCAAATCAAAGACCGCAAGATATATTATCTCGAGTTCATTCAAAGTGAGGCTACTTATTGACGTTATTACGCGATGGCGCCACCGCTAATAAACGCTTTCCACGAAACGATTACTCGATGTTTTGGTAATAAATGTATGGGGACCATGCACCCTAGGTTGGCAATAAACGGAATCAAATCGCCCTCAGTGTATTTTTGGCTGTCTAATCGATACTGTCACGAAGCTTGGTTGTGGCCCAGACTAGGTGAACAATAGGAACGAAATTCTGGGAATCGGGTGATAAATCGTATCAGAGATTGCATTTGACTTTACGATGCCAATCAATCAAACTTGAAAACAGCTGCTTTCGCTGGCTCTGGTGATTTCAAATCATGCATAGATTCATTTTTCACAGACGAACAGAAAGTATCGCTGCCTCAATCCTAACCATGTCTTAATTCTGATCGACAGAACATTCATGGCGTCAAATGAGAGACGTAAAAAGAAGTCATCCATTTTGTTGATGTTCACAAGAAAGTACAGTAGTAGATGTCAACTATGCAACTGGTCTCAGAAACTAATCTTGTTGAAAGAGAGAAATTAATAAGAGACTACTGACGTAGGAACCATACTGTGTGCACGATATCACTGAAGATTAATCCGACTGGTCTTTGGGTTTAGGAGAAAGAAAATGAGCCTTGATTTAGGTCAGATTGGCAGGTACGCCTATTTCAGTCTTCCTGTCCACATTTAGCCACCCGATCTTCGTAGTATGGCTATAGCACCATCCGGGATGGACTTGGGCCTCAAACAACAAGCCTCTAGAATTACTGCAAGCTTTGGAGCCTTCTCCACTTGAATGCGCCAACTTAGACGCGGACGTTCTCTGTTTCGTTGCTCGTGGGTTCGAATTCAAATATTCTTCCATTCGGAGCGGATGTCCATACGCTCTATATGGTCCACCCATCTTAGGCGTTGACCAAACACATCCGTAGGCGCCTGTCGATTCTCATGTCGCAGTACATCTCGTACAGTTCGTCCAGGTTCCATCAACGCAAAAAATGAAGGAACTAAGAACTTCATGTGCTTTTAAGATTGTCCCTGCTTCTGCGCCGGAAAGCAGTACTGCGACGGTGTCAGTGTCATATGTAGTGTCAACTCGGCCCCTCGAGGCACGACTCCATTACTCAATTACAATATAAAAAAAGCGGTTGGCAAGAGTTGCTCTGTGTTTGATTTTGGCACTGATGTTGTTCGAGGTATAAAAATTCCTAAATTCCCTCGAAGTTATGCTTGCCCACGATTTTTCCATTATGATGTGGAAGATATCACAGTTCATCCACTTGTCCAAAGCCTTGGTGATTTGGTTACTGACCTTTATGGCGCAGCATCCGAGAATTTGCAAACTTTATACTACCATTCTATTGTGTCTATAACTTCGTGCGGTTTGCTAAGAGATGGCGTAACTTGTATTATTCCATTGCCAGCTCAATTCTTCGTCCATTAAACAACGAATCCTGTTCCCAACTGTTAATTTCACGCTTTGGTATAAATGTTCGTCGAAACTACATCGGGGTTCGCTTTTTGCAAAAAAAGAGATTAACAAATTGCTGGCAGCTGTGTTGTTGTGGTTACCTGCCAGAGTTTCGTTAATAACGTACTTTGACAAATGACACTCAGACCGAAATAATGGTATCGAATCGAATTGGAACCCAAAAAAGATTCGCCAAACCTGCCGATTCCCAAAAATCACAATCGGGACTAAGGAATGAGATATTGCCATGCTATTTTTGATCAAGACGATTACGTGGTACACGTTAATTTGCCGTTGCCGTTGGATTTGGGCGGTGATCTCTTGCCAGCTGTCTCCAGTTTCACACACCAAGCCGGCTGAGGTCCTGCCCGACTAGTTATGGAGGCTGTGCATACCTAAGACTTTAGTAAAGATATCCTCTTTATACCCAGACTAGCGTTGAAATCTCATAGAATCGTCTTGGTGTCATAGCGGGGGTATTGATCGTATGTTGTTTCTAGGAGATTAGGGATGTAAAGTCCGAACGAACATTCGGCTTTGGTCGAATAATTGACTCTCGGTCGGACTCTACATAAACGTCATCCTTGTTTCTGTCATCTTTCTACTCCGTTGAAGCGTGGGCGCAAATTCGACTGTTCCCGAATCTAGCCTTGTAAACTTAAGACTTTTTGCGTACGTTTGCCTCGAGTTATAAATGACATGCTTCACTATCTGTAGAAGTCGCCTTAGCAGATATCGCAGTTGTTCATCCTCTTTCTGACTCTTCCCAGAGCTTCTGGATTGCGCTAATATCTACTTTATAGCAGTCTTCGGTCCTTGCGAGTTTGTAGACTTCATTTGGTTTGTTAGGGGTCCTCACATTCCACTTGCAGACCTGCAAAATCATTGTCCGTTTTCCTTTTGCTGGGGTCAGCGGTAAATCTGTCTTCACCAGAGGCCAGTTGTTCTTGTAGGACAGGACGGAAGGATGCGGTGTCGACAAGCTCTTGAGGGCTGTAAGACCCACGTTAAACCTCAGCAAAATTGCTCATCCACTATTCCAATCTTCCGACCTAACTATAGAATCTAGGTAGCTTTTACTGATAGACATGTGCTCTCTTGTTTGCAGCCGCTCAGACGTCCCATGAGGGTTGATCTTTCGAAGGAGCTAGGGTGTCGGATTTCAGCGCTCGCGCCAGATCAAGGTCGTACCTTGTCAACTCTTTAAATTCCAGCTTCATGCCACATAAATCTATATCTCTCTAAAAAAGAATCATATATAAAATATTTTGTGCTGGCTACTAGCTAATCAAACAAAATACTTGGTGAGCTTTTAAATTCGCCGACTGTCAAAGGACATCCCTAGCACAATGGGCTTACGCTGGCCTAAGTTCTGCTGCCGTCCTCTCGTACAGCAGTCAGTCACTTCAACCTCACCTAAGGACATCCAGCATGGAGTATTCATCGTTAGTCATTACAAAGAATGACAGAAGGTTACAAATCTCCGGGGGAGTCCACTGCTTGTAGTTCGCATCGCCTTCGACTAAAGTCAAAAAATCATATTTCACCAAGAACCGACAAAAATCCTTTGCACGCCCCCGGCTTGCGATACATATAACGTCGCAAAATCTGCCATGAATCACTGCAAACATCTGCACTGACTTTTCTCACCAAAAGCAAGTTGTGTTCGCCCAAACAGCGACACTGTCATTTGTCAGATTTATGACATTTATCGCTGTCAGCGGGAAACAACATGTTCGAACATTTCTTGACATTCTTCTGACAACTACATACCCGGTCGCGATTCTAGCCCCCCCCCCATGGTGCGGCCTTGGGTTTGCCGACAATCGCACCCAATGTGCCTTTTTGTGGTTTTGTGGTGTAGACGGCTGTGAACTGTGTCGCAGACGATTGCCCAAAAGGCACGTAACTAATCGAAATGCATAGCTCACGTATAGGCCGCCAGACAGCCGAAGTCAGTGCAAGATGTCTGAGACGGAACCCCGTCGCCTGGGCTCGGTTGTGTCTCGGGCAGAGCTATCTATTAAGCACTCGATTAGCGTCCTCTTACGCAGCGACACCGTGGGCAAGACGCGTGGAATGGCATGTACACGCTTCGAGTGCGTTCTCGCGAGAATGCCTCTGTCTAAAAATAGTCACGCCAAATCAGAATTCATTATTTCTGATTCTGGATTTATTCGCGGTGTCTATGCTCTCGTGTTGGTATACAATGTTGTGGGGCCTGCACACACATCAGTGGACCTTTATTAGTCATCGCTTGGAGGGTGACTGAGCGGCGGCCAGGCTAAGTGACTGCCTGACTACGCCCAACCCAGCGAACGTTTTTGAAAGGGATGCGACACAATTGTCGCTTGTCACAGCGTTCGTCTTTCGCTTTGCTTCTTCACTCATTTGCAATTTGCGATTTGTATCAGTCGTGTCGTCGTCTTCGGTCTTTAGTCTAAATTCTAAATTTGAAACAGTTGCGAGCAAAAAAAATGTGCACTGAGTAGTCCGAAAGGTAGTGCACGCAGACCGGTGATCGTAGCGCGCTAGACTGTGTCTCGCTGGGTCTTCCTTTTCAGTTGCAGTGTTTTTCTATTTTATTTTCAATTTATAATTGTGGCGAGGCGCACACGTTATTCCCGTGCTCTCGAGTCAATTAACTTGGTGTCGTAATTAAAAAGAAATTCCGTGGACACTATCTGATGAATTTACAAGTGATTGCGATCCGTTGAGATGCAGTGCGGAGAACGGTGCCGGTTGCGAATAACACCGGTCGTGTGAGAAAATAATTTTTGATTTTATTTAACGGTGAGTGGGTGAACTTACGCATACATCCAGCTTCAATGGGTGCTCACATTAAATGTGGTGCTAGGGGTGATGAATGGGGCAGTTGGTTTCAGAAGGATTTGTTTGATGAATTGCAATGGGGGGTGTTAGGTGGTAATGAATGCTGGGTTTTAGTGTCGGTAAATTTTGGTGGTGGCCCGTGGCGCTGTGGGTATGTGCGTTGACCCTAACCTCGACGTCGTAGGTTCGATTCCAGCTCTGAGCGACAGAAATAATTTTCACGGCCCAACCTCTTTCGAGTGACTGACAATGCTCAAAGAGTATTTCCTGTCTAGAAAAAGCTTCTCAAACTTGGCCGTTCGGAGTCGGCATTAAACTGTAGGTCCCTTCCACTCGTGAGAGAACAATAGCACGCACAACACGAGTGGTTGATGAGAAGCTAGTCGCTGGCCCCCTACGGGCTGTAGTGAAATGTTGAGGCAGGTTAGGATTTGTAAGCATAAACCGCAGATGTCTTTGCCTTTTCGAATTGATGATGTGTGCGTTGTCTCATACTCTCAGACAGTTAATATTGTCAATAAAGCCAGCTCTATCCTTGGATGTGTGGAACGGAGGCGATCTTTATGCACTAACATGAAATCCTTTCTTTAGATCAGTACGGTAAGTGCACCAGTACTCGGCCAGTCACTAGTCTCCAGCCACTTTCTAATAAACGTCCAATATAAAGAAGATTTAACATTTTTTCGTGGTCAAATAAATTGTGACTTCAATTCCAGGCATGTTAAATATTTTGGTAAAATTTGACAGACCTGCTCATCGAAGCTCCGTGTCAGAAAAAAAATTAGTCTGCGAAATTCATTCGAAAGCAAAAAGTGCGTTTTAGAGTTCGAAATGAATGAATAAGAAGTAAGTTTTAGTACATTCACAAAATATAAAGGCCGTAACAATTATCTAACATAATAAGTTATCACAAAATCCAAAAAATATGAATTCCACGTTTTCAGTTAGACAAAGTATGGTGCCCGGCTATAGGATTTCATTTATTTAGCATGCTCCAGTCCAGGGTGGCCAGGGTAGAAATATATTTATATGTCAAATTTCAGTATCAGTACACTCATTTCAATGCAAGAAGATAGACAAACTATAAACTCGTACATTCATTCAAAAAAAGTTTAGTCTTTCTTAGAAACACCGAAAAAGATCGGTTCTCTGTTACGTAAACTCTCATCCTTGAAGACGACTTCAAAATAGAACAGTTAAAGTTAATAGGGTGTTTAAATATATAAGAAATACCAATATAGATATAAGAGGTCTGCAGCAAGTGCGGCTAGATGCATTTACTGCCGACGTATTAACAAAGATGGATCATTGCAATTGTTGAAAATTTCAAGTGCAATTTCTACAACCATTCCTTCGTCTTTTGTTTTTCCAGCAATTCATTCTGTAGCTCTTGGAAAGGCATGTTTAATTTCAACACTTTATCCAATAAATGTTAAATTTCATCTGCTGGGTTTGAGATTTCCTAAAGAAAAAGTGAAGTGTCCGGATATTAGACCAAAGTGGTCGGGTACTGATTTGTAGTGGCTGGGTATTGGCGAAAATTCGATTTTTTAGAATAGAAATTTGTATTAAAGAATGGGGCACAAATATTTGAAATTTGTATATTTTTAAATTGAATACTAAACATAACCCATATAATTCAATAACATGAATTAGTTACACAGCGTCAAAGTAGGAAAATGTTGTAGATGGCCGGTTACTGGTGCACTTACCCTATATGTTACATGGAATGCTTAGTAGGTAGGTAGGTGGGTTTGAAGCTGAGCTGCATTTAGACCAATGTTATCCATTGTGATGTCTCCAAACCTGGTACTCTAGTCAATCCCTGGATTGCCCTGGATTGATTGGTATTTCTGATGACAGCTTAGATAATTTCATAGGCATTTGGTGGTTTTTAGCTATTTCAGAGCGACTCTTTATATTTGTGTTAGACAGGTCTTCAAGGCAATTAAAGTATTAGCTGGTTATAAGAGTTCTTGCAAGTGCGTGGCATGTTTCGAGGCATTGCATTACTGTTTCATTGTAGGGCGCTCCAATACAACCTTCAGCTGTGGTTGCTACGAGTAAATGACCTGTTATAGGGTAGGTAGGAAAGTAGTGGCATTTATGCACTTTAACCAGGGTAGGCCCATTGTACCGCCACGTAGGTAATTCAAATTAGGAGCTGTGATGTCAATACATTTTACAGTTCATTTGAGCCTGCTTCAACGGCTGGATGGCGCAGTTGGTAGAGCGCCAGCCCCTGCTTATAGGGGTCTCAGGTTCGAATCCCAGTGAAAGTAAAAGTTAATAAGCTTTGAAATCTAGTTCAGTCACCATTTGCCGTTGGGATCAAATTAACGCCACTGGGTATCACAATGAACCAACAATGGTCCAAGTGTGTTGGCAAATTTCACTAGCAGCCCATTAATCCAAACTAACCTATGAGCCTGCTGTCCTAGTTGAGGGGAGACCAATATAGGCGCAGAAGATGCTGTCTGCACCATCCTCGTCTAAGCACCCATACAGAAGACTTTGGAGAAAATGTCTAGTATTTTTGCATGGAGGCCAAATAGGCAGTGTATGGTGATTATTCCCACTGTCGTGCTTATATTGAATAGTTTTGGAGAGATCAGTTTACTTGATATTTTTGTGTTTTGTCGTTCGGAAGGTGCTGCCTGCCAACCAACTGGCACTTTTCTGAGTACGAAGGTTATTAAGCTGTAACTTAAGGGTAGTTAAGGGAGGCATATGTTACAACAGATTCTAACAATCGGCCAGGGATTTACATAATTGCTGCCTGGTTATACGTAAAGAACAGCGGATATCACGTTCCACCTTGGCCAGGTCAAGGCTTCGCTAATCCCCATTGCTTCCGCTTGGCAGACGCTGCAATAATCGAACATTTATTTCAGGCTTAGGCACTCTGCTAGGAATTAATGGGTTCGGATCGGACAGTGTGCTGTGATACGCAATAATGCACTGATCGGTGGTTGCAGTGGTATAACCGCTCCGTTCATGTCCATTTCAGGTCCTTATCTGGCCAATTCGACCATACGCATTGATCTGAGTGATCATTCAATACAGACGCATGGTGACCTCTCAAATCTATTTATATGGTTCTTAGTGCCGCCAACCAGACTTTTCGACCGGGGATTCTCCATTCGGATCTGGCAATGTTTTTGGAATGCAAACTATACACACACTCATTAACTGATCCCATACACTCAAGATAATTCAACAAAAATCCACAAGATCGCTGCTACTTGACAATTTCAAAAGTACCTCGTTTGCATTTCCCCTTCCTCTGCCTCCGCTGACTGACGCTTGAATATGTTAAGATTCCTAGAACTTTGTTCAAGCAGACCTTGATGCAAACGCTTTCCAACTAACCTCTTGAATTTGAATAACAACGATCAACAATGACGACGTTTAGCACAAGATAAGTCTTGACATTCTTAAAGTCACACTACTGCTGGAGCAGACTCGTTGGACGGGATTTTTTTTCCCAGAAAATCCCCCAAAACACTAGCAGCCGCCACGCTCTCGTGATCAGATCTGCAATTCAAAGCAGTGTCAACAAATTCAAAGATTAAGCCGCACCACTCGTGCTATCACCGGAAAAAAAAACACGAATTCCATTTAGAGAAGAAACAACAGATTATTTCGCCTGGTTTAGGGGAAATTGAATTTCAAATTAACTCCACATTACACACGGCTGCCAAGCCCTTCGGTCCCGTGCCTCCGGTGCAATTAACCTCAACAATCTCCGAGACGTAGATTCAGTAAGAAAACAACAACAATGAAGTCGCAGAGGAAGCAGCAGCTCTCCGACAAACAAAACAATCACACCACGTGTCTTATCTAATGTCTACAGGGTCTGCCTCAACTTTCTATCACGGTCACGGAGACGCCCTTAGAGAGACAAATCTAGACGAACGCAGCAAATAAAACAACACACGAAAATCTCAATGAACCTGTCAGCCAGCAGTCGCGAGCGTCGTCCGTCGTCACCATCATCATCGTATCTCTACAGCGTCGAAGGCGATGTTTTTTTTTTTTATTGACAGATACGAGAGAGATTGCGGCTTATTTTAGCCACGATACTTAAAGTTAAACGTATAATCTTTTGTTTGCTTAGTAAGAACGCAAAAGCCCCGGCACACATTCGAGACGCTTGAACGCGTCGGTGAAGCATATTTTCAGCGGCAATCGCGGAAATATGTGCTCCTCTCATCTAGCTATCGGACGGAGTGCGGGTATGGGTGCTTCAGTGGTTTATTCTTATTCCACTGAGCATAAATCAAGTCTAAAAATAAATGCAATTACTTGAGTCGACCGCGCATACAGCGGTAACCCGCTGAGGAGATGCTTTTTCATCGCAATCAATTGAGATACATCGCTGAGTGCACTCCCTATCTTTTGTTGTGTGTTTTCTGTTATCCAAGTTGTTTTATACAAAGATAGCCTCATAGCAGGGCAAGCTTATGCTGAAGGAAAATCTACAAATCGTGAATGCCCCTACTTTAGGGTATTGTCGTGTTGATCATTGTTGCATGCTTGCGAATGGATGAATGGCCTTCGTCGCCTTGAATAAGTATATAGTATTTAAGTTGGCGATGGTAATGTGACATAAACAACATAATGATGTGAAGCAGTTTTTATTTGGGTTTGAGAAAGGATTTGGGGTGGAAGTTGTTGAAGTTAAATGCTGCCAAATTGATGTAGAAATGGGGTTTACATCTTAATCCAGCATGGGATTATTGACTGCCGAAGGATATCCTTGAGCGTTGCTGACAGGGATTATTGACATTTTTAAAGCTTTTTGATCTTGTCGCACGAATTTTTTAGAGTTTACGAAAAGCACACCGGTCGCAAATGTTAGTATCGTTAAGCAACTGACATGGAGACTCTCATCACTCGACAAAGCCATTGATCCGGCTAAGAACTGTAAGTTCTTTGAACATTTTAAATTTTACATGTACTATCAAGTTATTGGTAAACCTCTAAGACGAACATTTCCTAGTCAATCAATGATGCGCAACTTCGCTTCTGTCTAGTGTATACCGAATGTATATGGTACATATTTTTGACTCTCACTGTACCTTGAACGTAATAGTGGCTTCAATAGTTTTCAACATCTGCGTGTATATGAAATTTAATACAGGGGAGCAAAAATTAAATGTTTGAATATCACATCGAACAGAGAAGAGAACCTTTATCTGCTTTAGAAAATTATCCTTCGACAGAACTGCATCTCCCTTTGGGCATCGTATTTTTTAACAGGTGCAATCGGGTGGGTTCTCATATCTAATGCCATGAATAGAGTTACCAAACCTTTCGATTCTTTGATCAATGGACATTATAATATCGGCATATGTGGGGTGCATTTTGCTTCATTTATGGATTATTATCTGCTGTCGCTTGGCAGTTCGTACCGTATATGTACATACATTTTGCTATTTCGAGTAAATTACTAGTCAATTCACATATGTAAAAAATCACATTAAAATTTGTCTTGGATACACCTTCAAAACCGTAAAACACACTAACATACCTCCAGCACAGACCTATCCAGAGGTGACGACGAATTGGGACTCAGTCCTTCCGTCTTGGACAAAGTGCCTGAGAGGCCCGCTAAGCCTTTCTAATACACTGATTTAAAGTTAATGTCGGTACAGAAAGTCTGACTAGCATCGCTGAGATCAATCGAAGTTGGTCGTTGGCTTATCGATTATTGTATCAACGCGTCATTCAGGGAGACCCAAAAAACATTCTTGGCTGCAATTGAATCTCTTGATGCAGTGTACTCTCAATCCGATTCGATTAAATAGCCTAATCATAGTCAGTAAATTAATAGTCACAGCTGCACGTAACTTACGCTGTATGTTTTCGCCTGGCCTACAATGGCATTGGCGAGAAGGAGGGAACCTACTGTGCATCTTCTCTGCAATTGCAGCGCACTCTCCTTCAGAAGGAGTTCGCACTTAGCGACCTATCAAAACTAAATGTGTGCACTGTTCAGCAGTATAATTGTCAACCATTTTCATCACTTTGAGGCACCAAAAAGTGTGTGGAATAGGATCGACTATATCCGCGTGGTTCCCTTTTGAATATCGCACTGTAACTTACTTACTTATCAGGCAGACGACCCATGAAGGGTCTGAGCCTGAGCAATTGCCGCCTACTATAGGTGGCGCGTGGCGTAGTGGGTATGTGCGTCGACCCCAACCTCGACGTCGTAGGTTCGATTCCTGCTCTGTGCGACGAAAACAATTTTCACGACCCCACCTCTTTCGAGTTACTGACAATGCTCAAAGAGTATTTCCTGTCTAAAGAACGCTTCTCAAACAAAGTCGTTCGGATTCGGCATAAAACTGTAGGTCCCTTCCACTCGTGTGAGAACAATAGCACGCACAACACGAGTGGTTGCTGAGCAGCCCTGGCCTCCTACGGGCTGTAGCGCCAGCTATATATAGTATATATCGGTAACGGTCCTGGGCACGTTGCTTCCAGTCATCAAGGCCAAGCTGTCATACATCCGCTATGACTTGGTGTCTTCCTCTCCTTCTCGAAACAGGAGGCTCGGATTCAAACAACATATTTGCTGGAGCGTTGTTGTCCATGCGCTCGATGTGGCCGATCCAGTGTACTCGACGAATTTTCGCCTTCCTCACTACATCCTGTTGTGAAGTTGTACAGCTCGGTTTTGTCTTCTCCTCCATTCGCCTTCCTCGCAGACGGGACCATATATCCAACGTAGACATTTTCTATTGAAGGCACCAAGAATCAGCTTTACGGTTTTGCTTAGTGTCCAGCTTTCGGCTCTATAAAGCAGGACTGGCAGAATAAGAGTTTTGTAGAGCATGATCTTGGTCCTTCGAGTCAGGAGTTTCGAACCCAGTTGTTTTGACAAACCGAAGTAGCATCGGTTGCCAAGGGCGATTCTACGTCGAATCTCCACTTCGTGTTGTGAGAGCTATCCAGGGGGCGCCACTTGGAGGCTGCATGTCAACTTGATCTATGCATCGACAAGGATCGTTGCTGGCATCCCGCCAAATTGATATCGATCAGCAACATTGCCCTCTGAGCATAGACCCTGATCCGTCACACAGTAAACGCACTTCTAAATGCTTTGTCATACTGTTAGTGGCGCAATGGCGAACGTTAAACGATTATATTCTTTCAAATCCAAATTATGTATCGATGCACTAACCAGAGTACAAAACTGAAGGTTCTGCAAAATACCTTGATTTCCTACAATGACATAGATTCAACTGTCAAGCAAACGGAAGCACACGTCAAAATAAATAGCCAATTCCACTGATTGACGGTTATTGCCGTGTGCAGCGTTCCGGAACACTGCCACCCATTCATAAGTCGATTTGTCGTCGAATTATTCTCCGTTTAAACACTCTACGACTTTGTCCTCAGCCAGGTTAAACACGAACTTTAGGTCTTTTGCGTTTCTCTGCTTCGTTCTACAAGTGTAACGGGGGTCTTTTTGTTTATCTATTGTTGCTGGTGACTTCTGACGAACAGTTGGTTCGTAAAGGCTGTCGAGACCATTCGGGAGGTCTGATTGTCACCATCAGGTGCATTGCATGATACACAGAACTCAAGGTAATATGTTAGTTTGCTGTCAACCTTACGTGACGTGACTTGCTTACCATTTTCTGTGAAAGAGGACCTTTGTATGCTGCCGGTGACCTCTGACGAATAAATGGTTCGTAAAGGCTGTCGAGAAAATTCGGGAAGTCTGACTGTCACAGCAAGCTACATCACTTATTGCACTTTGGGGATCGTACATCGACTGGAGCAATAGTTGGTTGTCTAGAAAGTTCATTTTTATTCTGCGTGGTTATGTCTCATAATTTGAGGGCACTCTATTCAACTAAATCCGAACAGATACCATAGATGAGTATCATTGACAATTCCCTTACCTACAATTGATACAGGACTCTCACCGACTTACCGGTCCTTCTTCTATAAGACAAAAGCATGGGCGCTTTATTTTTTCTTCATTTTCATCCCATAACAACATAATTTCAGACTACTTTCTTTCTTCTAAAGCTCTGTCGGTTTCAATCAACAAAGCCTTTGGGCGTTTCACACTCAAGTTCAATGATGCCCCACTCAAGGTATCCGCGCTATATTCTCATTAGGATGGCGTTTAATGCCGTCCATTCGATGATCAATGAACACTCAGGTTCACGACTTTGTCCTTGCTTGCCAGGAACTCTATGTTGGTTAAACGGACAAAGGCACACCTCAAAAATCAATTATTGCTTGTCAAACACTTTTCCTCGTCGAGGTTTATATCGGTCAGTAAATGCCCAATTATCGTCCCACGACATCGAACAGATACACTATTGCAAAGCTGACAACAATCACGTCTGAAACTGTCTAGTCGATCAGCTTTCACTTGCAGATCTTCACGATGTCGCTGTTGTCAGGGGTGCTACCTATGGGCTGTCAGCCAGGACGGCAGCCTCACATTCATCATCAGATACGGATCTCTGAACCCATTGCCCGATCATGCTAGTGGCGAGGAACGCATTATTCGCACCCACCCATAATTGTTCCCCAAGCGGTCGCTCCAAATACGGTCGCCCGGCGTATAATTAAAGAATTCGTATCTTTCACTTTCAAACCCATATATGTCTACCGCCTGGTGCACAGTGCACGCCACGGCCTCTCCCGTCCGCTTGTCACTCGCATGCCCATCGAACATGATGAATGAACGCCACTCAAAGTGGCGTCCGATGTGTGATTTGTGCGAACTAATTTCAGTGATTTTCCCGATTCCACTTGTGCCCTCTGTAATGAGGAAAAGCCTTGCTGCTTGCCAAGGCTTAAACGCCTTAAACTCGACGACAACACCACCACCACCGATGACGACGATGGCGATTGGAGAATTTCCTCTCGCAGATAAGGCGGAACGAGTAAATCAACTTTCGATGCAAGTCGAGTTCAATGCCTGCGAACGCAGTCGTGCCGTTCAGCCGTGCTGGTGGTGGTGATGCTTTGTGACGATAGTCCGCGATGCGATGGGCACGTCGCAAAAAAAGTCACACGCGAAATTATTTTGTGAATTTCTCCATTCCCCAACGCAAAACAATAAACAGATACATGTTAAATAATTTCGCACTTGAAGTAATGTACGTGCTTTTTACGGTCGCTTCGAGACTTTCTGTGGTTATGAATAATTCTAGATGAATACCAGCAACAGTTAAAGTGCCTCGTCCTCCGCCTCCGCTCAGCCACTGGGTTTGGCCCGATGTCAGTTTTTGTTTTCGACTGGTGGTTGCTTTGTGGAATTTTAACGATGTGCACCCAGAGGGGATTAACAGAGGTTTTTTGTTTTGTTTTTTTTTTTGGGAGGGGAATGAGTTATGATGCAATGTGTTACTGTCGTAAAGAAATAAAATGACAAACGGCACACAGAAGTGGGCCATATCAGAACGTAGCCGGAAGCGTGGACGCGCATGCACGGATAAGGGATTCGACACGTAATCTTACGTAAAACTGATTCGATGGGGATTTAAAACGACTGAATGTCCTACGAGTACATTTAAGTAAATTTTAGACAGAGGCTTACTACTCTGTGATATTACACAGATGAATACAAGGTGAACGGAGGGAATGCTTGGGACTTCACAAACACTCTCCCTATCTCTCAAAGACAATTCAAGTGGCTGTCCGATTGCTGTCATTGGAGGACAAATCTGGAATTCTGTCTGTGGGCAGTTAGGTGACCATAAAGTTACACTTCAATTCATAAAACTGAAAATGGTTTCACTTTGGGATAATGTCCACGGAGGATAAAGCGTAGTAATAATCTCACCCTTTGTTGGACCGATGGGTATAATGGAATTCCAGAAAAGAGTGGTCGAATGATCTAGGCAGGCGGTGAACCTACCTACTTTTTAGACCAATTAAAAGCTTTCCACTACCAAATGTGTACACATTTGACCAATGGTGGAAAATCTTCGATCTCACTTGATCTGAAATTCAAAAAATTGTTTTTTTTGATTGGCTTATAGGATATATAATATAATATGGGTGGCGCTACAGCCCATACAGGGCCAGGGCCCTGCTTCTCATCAACCACTCGTGTTGTGCGGGCTATTGTTCCTTCACGAGTGGAAGGGACCTACAGTTTTACGCCGAATCCGAGAGGCAATGTTTGAGAAGCTTTATCTAGACAGGAAATACTCTTTGAGCATTGTCAGTGACTCGAAAGAGGTGGGGTCGCTGGAGCTGGGATCAAACCTACGACGTCGAGGTTGGGGCCGACGCACGTACCCACAACGCCACGTTTCTAGGATATTTACCAGAAAAATTGCAGACCTAATTACCAACGAGTCACTCTATTATGGGTCACTAAACGAGGAGACTAAGAGCTCAATGCAAAGACTTCTTCGAACGATTGAGGAAAAGAGGAAAACGGTTTAGCTACCCTCTACTACTTTGGAACCTGTCAGAAGCAAATACAAATCGATTACCTACTGACGTATGCAAATGAAACAAGGTGGACGTGGAATGCAGCGCTAGTAACTACCGTTAAGAATCATCAACGTTTGGTGTTGCTTTGTTTGTATTGGTTCAAAGTAATGGCTTCTATGAATCGTGAATCGAATTTCCGCCGGGCGACATCATGATAAACTTAAATGAGGTCTAATTGAGCGGCGCTAATTGAACCGCTTTTATCTACCTAAGAGCCCATAATCACTGGGAAATCCGAATGTCCCACAGTGTTGCCTTCTATTTTCGCAATGAATTCCTCGAGCCGAAGCGAAGGTGTCAATGGGCTTTTCGTAGTCGTAGGTTCCAAAGACGATTTACTACCGATGTCACTGCACTTGGTTAAACACGACAAGATATTGAACTTCTTCTCCACTGAGTTATTCATTCGGTTTTGTAATTGTCCGTACCTGTAGAGGCAGTTGTTTGGGATAATACAAATTTTTACTTTATCACAGGACATTACAGGCATTTCGCAACTGATTACCGGGTAAACTTCGTATTGTTATGCTCTTTACAAGACTAGGTCAAAGACAGGGTCGGTCTCAGGATGCCTGTTTTAAATGTTTAGTTTTAAACATTGAGGTTTTACGCTGATGACCAAAGACTTTCTCTAATATTGCTTCTTGCGGAGTTGTCCTTAGAGACAATGGCTTTTGAGGATAGTATGGGAGTAATCTTTGACTGGGATAAACATTTTGTACCGAATACACGCTTCTTGGTATGTAAGGTCAGGGTTTTGTTTTCTTTGCACCATCGACTTAGACTTATGCTCGATGACTTGGAATCTAGAGATGACTTCTCTTCCGACCTATACCTCTTTGGAGTCAATTTGCCAGCTCCTGATATGGGTTGCACACCATCCACTTTGGCTTGCACGATGCCCATTCCTTTTTTTAGGTGGAATGCAAGTCTTGCTGTCCCATTGAGTCCTTTTTTTTTTTGTCTTGGACATTGGCAGAACCTTGAGCTGAAGTACTAGGGACATTCTCACTTTTTACTCATTGCTGATGAAGGACCATCAACCTTTTGTTGCTGGAACATTTAAGGCTGTCCTCGTACTTGCTTTGGTTTGATTTTGAAAAATTGTTCCCACAAGTAACACGAGTCGAAACTAATGTTCGCCAGAGAACCGGTGTCACACAAATGGACATTTATTACAATGGGACCTCGGCAGTGCATCTGGAGCCTATTAGTTAAACGACTTGTAAATCTCTCTCTTTTCACTGCAATGAACAGAAGCAGTTACGACACATGAACTCCAAGGAGATGCTACATGTTATCCCCCGGCTGAAATTCATGACCAACCGCGGTGTATACCTCGTTAATTTGTTTATCGAAAGGGTGATGATAATCTGCTACAGCTTAGAAACCCGTGATGCATTCCCTGCCCTGAAGGGTAAGTCCTGTTAAAAAAGTCTTAAATTATTGATGAGCGGCTGTGTACATCATAGACTCGCCTTCTAAGACTTGAAGAGTTTAGTATTCGATATGTCATGTTTCTCGGTCTGATCGTTTTTGTCAGTAGACCGAGGTAATGACACGGAAGATGCGACGAAGCTTGTCGCCTTTGAATCACGCCACGGTCCCTTTCACTTACACATAATCTCATAAGACAGTGAGAGCATTGCGTTGCTAAAAAGATAGGTCCAGGTCACCCTCAAACCGTAGCGCCACATATCATGCTCTTTAAGTTAACCAAGTGGAGCAGAAAATTTCCAAAGACATTGCAACAACTTCCTTTTGATTTGTATAGTTTAACAAAAAGTACCTGGTACGTCTATTTTGGCTCTTCAGTGTCGATTAAATCGTTCGCCTACATATTTCCTTGGACAGGTGCACTCAAATGAGTTTAAATTTCAATTGTCTAAGCTGAAGAAATAAAAAATATTCTACGAAATTCTAAAATCGTTAAAACAGGTATTTTTCCAACAAAACTTCTTCGCTTCACAACTGCAGATGTAAACCCATTCACCGAGGGAACGTTCCGAATGCAAACAAAGTCCCAGAAATGATGTTCCCTTTCCAAGTGGGTCACACACGCAGATACGTTACTTTCCGGGAAACACCACCTTGCTGTTAGCTCACTTGTCATTCTGTCAGTGGTTGGGGAAGGCGTTTACTTTTTATCAGTAATTAAGTAACAATAAAAGTTGTAACCCTATAAACGAATTCCGAATGTTGACTGCGGCACTTTGGGTTATGACTCAATTTGAGTTCCGATGTTGACACACGCGCTCTACTAGAGCACCTCGCATAGCTGTGAACTACTCTAGATTGGTTCGCGTAGCTCATGTTGGTTTTTAGAGCCCACGTGCGCATGGAATTAACATGACAATTCGTTTTCTTTCGTTGCAAGGCGACACATAGTTCAGTCGCCTCTTAAGCGTGTTTCACATGCGCGCTAGCGGTAAAATGTCACTTTTCAGAATTTATTCTGCGATATCACGTATGCGACGAATGAAAATGTCAATCGATGACATCGTGCGGCTTATTTATTGTTCGTCAGTTTACCATAATCTTGTTGAAAATGATAAATGTTGTTATCTTTTCCATGCGACAAGCGGCGGATACACAAACAAATTAAGTCAAGGGCTTTGTTTGAAGGGGCACAAAAGTGCCAGTCATTCCTATGCATTTAACTTGATATTCTATGGAATCCGCTAACTTCAACATGCCTCAAACATACAAATCAAAGCAATGGATGTCCGTAAAATAGCAACGAACTTTGGTGTGCAATATTTGGCCATGGTTACGGTGCTAATGTGGAAACACCGTGATTTGAAATTTTATCTACATTCTTTGACTTATCGGTTTTCGGTAGTCGTGCTTAGGAGTTAGGATCAATATACCAAACAAAGGCAGGGCAATGACTTTTGAGTGGAACTGCCTTTATGATGGAATTTCACATTGCGTAGTATAATTGCCTTCACTTATGGTATTTGTCGTCATGGAGGATATTTTCGAATGTGTTGTCAAGTAATAATAATTAACACTCAATGCACGAGTAGGAACTTGAAGAGGTAGAAGAGATCATTGCGACAGTGGCCCAGTGACTATCACAATTTCAAGTGCAAAAATCGACATTTGACTTTAGGGCGCTGACTAAATGTCTTATTCCTTCGACCTTGTGATCCATATACATATCACATGCATATCTACTTCATTCAGCCATATTTATCGCCCATTAAATATTGGTGTGGAATGCAAACCTTATCGTGGTATTTTAAGATTAGGAGCTCAAGCAGTGTCATTTGTTGTCTTTTCTATCTCGTGAATGTTGCCGTCGTTATCCAAAAAATTTGCTGTCATAGCTTTATATCAGGATTACATTCATAAATTCATTGATCCTCAAAGAAAAGGAAGTGGGTATCAGCGATCAGTTGGCAAAATTCAGTGTTTACCATTGAATTGGTTCTGTGGCGTATACGTGCAGTCTTGTAGTGAGTTTCTAGTTACTGTGCATTGTCCATGAAGAAACAGACTCTTGCGGATGAAATTTAGGTTAGTTTGCTGGTAGCAGCAGTTACACTTGAGCCAGATTAGGCCCGTTGTGTTGCCACCCGGATCTGAAAGTATATTCCTCAAACCAATGTGGGCTTCTGATGAAGCTACTTACTTCCGTTAGGTTATTAAATGCGGTGAGTAGAAGGCGTCTAGATGACCTTTCCTTCGGTTGGAGAGATCACTACAACTGCATGAAAGGTCTGTAAAAGGCGTTGTAGGAGAGACCTAATCTGGACATCGGTGTACCAATAGCACAACCGGTTATGTGGCCGAGAATAATTTTTGAAGTTGAGTGATTAGGACCTCTACCATAGAAACTTATCCATCATATCTGGACCAAAGTGCCTATTGTCGGTGTAAACGTTTCAAACCTTGTTAGTTGTTTTCCAGTAGCGATAAGCATGGATGGTACATATGTCTCTATCCGGAGAGAGTTTGGAATTAGCAGCGTCTCTAGCGAGTTCGTCCGCTTCAGAATTCTCTGAAATGTCACAATATCTTGGCACCCACGTGAGTTGAATGCTAAAATACTTGACCATCTCGTTGAGAGAGAAATTTAGGGACGTATTCGAGTTCAAAGTGACTGCGCTCAGAGATCTGATCGCTGCCTGACTTTCAGAACAGTTGACGATATGCTCGATATTACGGTGGATTCTTTCTAAGTCGAACTCCCCGTTACTCGAACTAATTTTTATCGCCCGCGAAAAATTCGACTTAAGAAAGTCCACTGTGCATTGTTGTGCAGCCTTTAGTTTCGGCCTGGATCACGCAACAGTGATTTGCTAGTCGGAATGTAAATTGGAAAAGTCTCTTGCATAATAGGGTGCGTTCGTTGTGTATACCACACGATGGCAAGTTTAAAAGAGAGGGCCAATATCACTTACTTGTGGTACTCCAGCCTTTATGGATTTCAATGCGGAATACATTCAACCATGATGTGAAAGATGTGGATGTGACAGTGGCTTTCCGAGTGCGAAAATGCAAAGGTTGGTAAATGTGATCCTCCGTTTTATCTCCGCAGTAATGTCGTTGTTTGTATTAACTTCGGAGCCTAGGTAGACAAAGTCTTTCACTGCCTCGAAGTTATAGCTGTCTGTAGATACGTTTTGTCAAAAACAGGTAGTTTGTCCTACCCTCATTAACTACACTCATTGGCCGCTACCTTCTCGATGCTTACAAACGCCCTACTGACAGCCCTTTGCGTTATTGGCATATGCGAGCAGTTGCAGGGATTTGTGGAAGATCGTGCCTCTGATGTTGACATTTGAGTTCCGCAGGATATCCTCGAGAATGCTGTTAAAGAAATCGCATGACAGTGCCATGTCAAAATCCTTTTCTGACAGCAAAGGTCTTGTTAAAATTTAGTTTGACCTTGACGGAGCAATCTATATCGTCATTCTACAAAGACGGACGAGTTTTGCAGGGATGCCGGCTCTGTATAGCTCGTCTCTATAAATATTGTCATACACGAACTTAAATTAGATGAAATTATTCTTAAAGCAACGTAAGCAGTCTTAAATTCCGGGAACTCTAAAACTCTCTAAACCTCATGAGTGTAAACTCCAATTGACAACCCACCTGCTTACACACAACATTGCAGTACAATGGTTGTTTTGCTGTTCTGCATGAAAGAAGAAGAATACAATACCCACCCATCGCACAAGTTTGACCATCAAGCGTTGTGAAATCTCCACAAAATTAAGTGATTCGACTTGTTGAGTAGAAGGTCAAGTTCACATGCGACAAAGAAAACCACAGAACACCACCTCCGCCAAGGGCAAGATCACAAAGTTTTCTGAAGATTATGCTAAACTTCAGAGGCACTCTGTCTGTGTGCACTCTCCTTCGTATTCGTTTCCGCTCGACGGCTTCAGGCATTTATTTGCACTAAGGTCGTGACACTTTAATTTCATGTAAATTCGTCGGATCTATTCACTTCCTAAAGCGCAGCAACGCATCGACGATAACCATCCGCATCGCACCGCACTCAATATCCGAACCCCCCACCAGTGCTGCCAGCACCATCTGATGAAATTTACGATATATTTCTTTTTTTTTCATCATCGATTGTACGGATTAATTTGAAAAACAAAAATATGTGCAAAAAAAAGTCGTTTGACAGCTCGCCATAAACAAATTAATACACAAAATATATTTGTATGCAAAAATGAAAAAAAAAGAAAATCTAACAAAATAAAATCCAAATGAGCGCGTACAACGTAAACACAACCTTGGCATGTACTCGGTGTCTGCTGCGGGGCGGCGTGTACTTGTTTGGATGTATGACATGCAGTGACAGCTAAAAATTGTGTGCCGTAGTATCTACGTACCGCCACCTCGGCCACCATCAGCTCTGACGCTTTGACAAGTGTTGGCGCAGTTAGATCATAATTTATTTCACACTAAAGTCCCACCGATACTCGACTAGATGGGAATTGCATAATTACGAGAGCAGACCGTATCCTCGTGCATTTTTGTTTGTTTTTTATATTTTTACAGATCACATGTAGCATTGATTTATCGATTCGATACGCTTTTGTTTTCAGTGACGATGTGTTTCGGGTTACTGACAGCTGACCTTTTGCGGTCGAAAACGTGTGCATGGTGCATACGTGTGCGTGTGTGCTTGGTGTCGGCTTGGTTAATACCTTTTCGAGGGTGAAATTCGAGATTTGGGATCAAAGTCGAAAAGTATTTGGGTCGGGGAGCAATGGACGAAGGAGATTAACATCGCCGTTGAGGGTCTTCGCGGTTAGTGGGCGGTGGCTTGGAGTTCCTTTCACTTTGGCTTTAAATTCCGAGGGGTGTCAGGGCTGAAGTTTGCTGGACTGAGGTTAAGGGAGAGGTCGAGGAGACATCGTGTTTTGTAATTCGTGTCAGTGAGGTTGTTCTTCCGAGTTCCCGGTTGCGATGAAGGCATGAGATGAATGGCTTCGGCTTCTGGTTAACTTTCTTCCTCTTCTTCGGGTGACGTGGTTGATCTGTAATTAACTCATCTTTTCAGCCTACAGTCTAGTCATTCCTTACTTTGATTCTGCTTCAAATTCTCTAGAATAACTCTCATTCTCTAACGAGATCACCAGGACTTAAAGGCCCACCTCATGAATGCGCCGAGTCACAATTCAGACATTTCAGGAAAGTCCGAGTGCGTCGAACTGGTCATCCTATTAGCAAACAACTAAACAGAGTCGCAAGAGTGATGCGACTAATTAAACTCATCCTCGTGATGTCCGAGGGTATAACGTGCGTCACTGTTAATCAAATTTGGCACGTGTTCAAACGCAGACTAACTTATTAGCGTGAGTAGGCCAACACTTATGACACTCATCGACGTCATGATAGGATGACATTACTCTTTTGTCCACATATGTTGACCTGTAGCTGGATTTCGCAAAGGTTTTTGCTGTAAACAAAGAAGAATTTTGTTCTGATGCGAACATTAGTGTGCAGTGAAACCTGGTTCAGTGACACTCGCATAAGCGTAAATATTCGCAAATGCCCGTGTATAACTATTAACTCGAAAACCCGTTTAAATGAAAAATGTTTCTTGATTCTTAGTCGTTTCTCTTAAAAGGATGTTACTGCATACATTTGGATTAAATTTCACTGGGTTCACGGCTGTGGTAAAAGTATTCCATTTGGCCAAGTAAGTTCGTAACACCTCAAGAACAACCTCAGAACATTCCGTGGGTCTCGTAAGTTGTAACAAAACTTGTATCAACTAGAATCCAGGAGAAATCGAATCTGTTTCTTAGGGCGCTTTAGTCCGAGGGGGACCTGAGCTTCATCCAACATGCCTCTCTCTCGCGAGCTGGCTCCAGTTTCGCACACCCAATCGGCTAAGGTCACCCTCGATTTGTCTTTGGATATCCTCTTTTGTGTTGACCCACAGCACAGCCGTTTTAGGCGTTGGATGCGTAGACGTCAGGACTAATGTCGCTATATAGCCCATAGAGTTAGTGGTTGAAACTTTTTCTATAAATAGACCAAGAATAAAGATTCCCAGGGATAAAGCCACGAAAAGAATTATAGAGTCAGACCCCCGATAATGGCTGATCACTCGACTTCGTCGGTATACAGGACCTTTGCAAAAATATCAACAAAGCGTTTTATTTTTGTGAATCCCTGAATTTCGCAAGTGAGTTATATGGGAAAATGTGCCGAACGGGGCAGCAGATCGTGGACCGATTTACGCATTCTTGCCACTCGTTTAAAGAGTCCGTCGCACACTTGCGTCCGTGGCAGAGTGTCTGGAACCGCGTGGTATACTTAAAATGTGACGTATACGCCCAAACTGAGATTCCGAAAGCATAAGTCACGTCATACATTTAACTCTCCATTCATGGATTTCATAGATTGTTTCTGACGTGACGACATCAAACTTTGGCTGCATTTGTGCTGGTACAACCAAACGGAACTATGTAAACCACTTCTTAGCACTTAATGGGACAGAATCTCAAGCATTTTTGTCAAGCTATTCCTTAGTAATGGTGCAGGAAATTGCTTTCACAGCTTGTTGTGGAACGATGACGAATGTCGAAATATTCTGCTTACACACGTACATACAAGTGGCCGGACAAAGCATATGCGTGAATCTCAGATGATACCTGATTAGCGATTGGAAGCATCTAGAAACGAAGAGAAGTGAATTAAAAATTCTATATCTCATGAAGACGAGACAAGTTTAGCGTAGTGTACAGAGGAGGCTGCATATAGTTGTGACAGCAGATCCATTTAGAGGACCACAAGATATGTTGGTGGTCGCAGCTTTAATAAATACTTAGTGCAATGCCTGGACTGTTCTGCGCTTTGTTTGGATGAGGATCAGTTTAAGAGGTGGAAAGAGCATTGTGCTACAGTTTTGAACTGTGTATTCGCCAGAGATACAGGCCCAAACCAGACTGAGTTATCCGATGTAACAAATCCCCAAATTTGCACCAATTCCCTCAATTACAGATAATGTAATCTCCGCCGTCAATGCAGCCTATGGCCTATGCTGACAACAAGGCGTTAGGTATTGACGGCATCCCCGCTGATCTTCTACGAGCAGAGCCAACAATTTCTACTCCACATTCGGCAGGCTACAAAATCTGGCGTAGCAAAGTAATCAGGATCAACACCAAGCTTACACTGTCTCGCGGCAGGTACGGCCCGTATGCAGTGTCCACCTACATCACAAGAATGTTGCAAAGTTACAAAATATTGCGAATTTTCTGGCTCGAACGTGTACTTCGAGTAAGCATTTAAACGAGAGAACGAGGGAGAAAACTAGGAACCAATAGGTATAAGCGCTCAAGGACGAAAGTGGCAATGCTAGCCAATCTGTGCAAACGAACCTATTAACATAAAGCTGCATAAGACCTGGCAGAAGGGTGAAAAGTGAAGCACGGCAGCTGAGGCCCATTGCCAGAACTAGACGTATTTGACATCCTTTGCGCCACAAGGGGATACACTAACTAAAGAAGGAAAATGATTGAACAATCCGCCGCCAGTTGCATCTGCCATAAGTGCTGTCAGATACGCACAAATAAAATCGTAATTTGACATATTTTTCCTGATGCTGACATTTTGAGGCGATCTACAGTCTATAAGAGACCAAGTCAAAAGTGCGTGACAGAAATTTACCAATTATTTCCAGTGACATGATTTTTGTTAACTTTTTCAGACGTTCTTAATGATGTTCCAACAGCACTTGACTCCATACGAACCCCTTGCAAAACACCCAACCACCCTTGGCTGCTCAAAACAACTGAGCACACGTCAAGATGTGCGCAAATAGTTTCTTTCGACTTCTACCTCTTATTTACCCACGATTTTGATCAAAGTGAGCTTGTTGCGATCTATTAAGAACCACGTTAACAGCAACAAGCTAGTGAGCGAGCGGTGCGCGGGCTTCACGCGTATCGTCGTTATCATCACAAACCAAGAGTGACAACAATGCTCCAACAAGCGTCGCTCGCCGTCGCACAATACGAAATAAGCAATTACGCGTTTAGATACTCTTAACAGCTGTCAGCTCGTAGATAAAAATTTTCCACGCGAATTTTTATTTGATTTCGGTCTGTTGCCGCCAGCGTGCTTGTGGTTAGACGCACACACATACTCCCAGTGAATACTGTCCTGCCAAATGGGATCGTAAATAATGAGACAAACCGCAAAAAAAAAAAAACGTGAAGAATCCCCAACCGAGCAGCCGAAAAAGTGTATTTTTGTATCTGTAAATATTTACATATGACCAGATACATTTGAGCAGAGAGCGCAGAATAAAAATCGAATGGCGATACATACCGCGCTCTAACTTATCACGATACAAAAAAAAAAGAAGATAAAACGCCTCACAGGCGGCTAGAGACAAAGTGACTACGCAGCTTTAAAAACGCGCCGTGCATATCGTCGGGCAAAATACATCCACGGAAACATTTGTGCAGATACTGTGTGGTCCAGAGCCGAGTACGAGCTCGGTGCTCTGTTCATCTGCGTCGCATCGATTGGGATCTGATTTGTATCTTCGGGGTGATTTATTGAGACTGTTTCGCGATTACCGAGATACAATTAAGACGGAAATTAGCCCCAAGCGACCGTTCGGCTTCCCTCCATCTTCGCCACCATTCGACTGACTGTCTCCGAAAGTCGTGCACGGTCGTGCATTATTAAACGATTTTTAGTGTAATTAGGAGTCTTTTGTGTATTTTTAGAACATACGTGATCTATTGCCTGAATGTGTGAAATGCCAGTGCTAAATTGTCCATGTTTTCCTCTTCTATTTGCAGATACGCTCAGGTCAGGAACGGCGATCACGGGTGTAAATTCCTCCCCCCCAACACACATACACAACACACCCTACATCCGAGAGCTGCGTGAATAACTCCTAGGTAGGTATCGGCAAACAACACAACTTCAAAAAAAAGAAAAAAAACTTTCAAAGGCTTTTTATCGAATCTTGTGTGTGAATTGTTTGAGTGATTATGAATCTTAATCTGTTGCTAATTCGAGGGATTATTCAATTAGATACGTTTTGACGGTTTTCCGCTCGCAATTTGAGGTCAATTTGGGAGCCAGGCAGGCGCGGCTTTGTTTGCATTTGTGCCCGATTTGCAATACGAAGATCTAAAGCAGAGTGGCATTATGATCCTGATTGTGTTAAGTACCGCTAAGTGATTGTTGTTAAGCGATCGCTTCAAAATCAAAAATAGATCTGATCAATCACGGCTTTGGCAGCATCACTCAGAGCTTCTGTGTCACTTTGACCGAAATTTCCTGATGAGTGGTTTAACACGCATTTGATTGAGTTGGTGGTCATAAAAATGCGTCAGGCTTTTTTAATGAATTCTTTGCCTTCAAGCAGTGGGATTTTTTGTAAATTACATGTCCCTGTGTCATGATTTTTGTCACGCACGTCTTGCGGTGAGTTACTGTTCTCGAGTCCCTTCTTGTAAAGTGCTGAGCTTAAATTAAATGTCTGTGTTTGAGGTTTGCAAAGGATAATAGGCTCGTTTTTTTGTACGCGTATACTCACTAACTCAAATATGTTCTGATTACAACACGACTTTAGTTCAGCACAACGGTGCCACAATCACTTTTCTCCCCAATCGGTATATTTCTTGTTTTTATTGTTTACATCAACGACACTTTGTTTGATAGAAAATCTACAAGAAATGTTTTTACTAGCAAGTTATTTCTTACAAACCCGATAAGTGGGGTAGGTCGCTAGCTATTTTAGACTACCCGCATTTCAAGCACGTTTGCAAGTTGCACCGCTTTCTGATTTCCTTTTCCCGATTTAGTCAGCATCGTCTTCTCCTTAGCTTTTACCATTTAAAGGTTAGGGTTGTCAAAAAAAGATCATTGATCATTGATTCTTCGTTTATTTTCAACTCATTCCATATTTTTTTGTTCATACTTCCTAGTGCTCACTGCTTAGTTTAAGTGGGTTTGATGACATTCTGTCCGATATTGTATAGCAAGCGAACTTTTTACACTTTCTACTGCTATCAATAAAACAAGATTGGAGTTCTGCAAGGCCTATTTCTTCTAGCTCAGGTTCGGAGCTAAGGCTATCACTGACGATCATCGACTTATAGCCTTCTTTCACGATCGCTTCTACTGAAGGTTCAGTTTCGTGATGCGCCAACTTTGGAGGCTAGCTCGTTTAGCCCTCGCAATGGGCTTCCATAAAAGTGTGTATTTTTTCATATGGAAGAACTTAGGCTTCTGCAATCGCTGAACCATTCGAGTTAGAATTGCTTCATCTTGCTATGGATGATCTCTAAATTCATGTGTTCGTGTCTCAATGATTGTTTCCAATATTAGGCTCTATGTGATGTTGAATTGACCATTTCCAGAGACTATTCCTGGCAAACTTTTTGGAAGAGCGTTGCGACTTAAAGTGTTGAAAGTTTGGGAGGTCTAGAAAAAAGAGAATGGGAGATTTAAAAAAGCGTAATAAATGTTATCGTATTCGCCCTTTCTCAATTTCTTGACTTACTCACTTGTTGGATGGGCGAACAAAATGGATTGTCTGAGCAGTGGTAGGACACGCTTCTTCCAGTCATCATGACTAAGCTATCTTTATACTGGTGATCCGATCTTCCGCTTCTTTTCAAAGCGGGATTCAACTTTGTATTCATACGCTCATTGTGGCGGACCCAGTGGATTCGGTTTCTACCGCCCAACATCTACATCTTTGTTTAGCTCGTAGAATTCGCGTTAACGTCTTCTCTGTAGTGCCCTTCCAGTCATAAAATCATAAATTAAAATCGAACTAGCACTGAACGATCGTAAGCTAGCTATGCACACTTTGTAAGAAAGCATTAAAATTTGAGTATTTTGGAGCAACCAACCGCTATATTTAACATTAGAAAGAGTAAAAGTACTTATGTAAACCACGTTTGATTCGCCCACCAAAAAGCAGCCATATTGGCTGTTTCCCAAAAAACACATTCTCTTGCACGTCACAGGAAAAGTAAACAATAAGTAATGAGCCGAAATTAGATACCATCCAAGTATGACGTTACAACAAACACCAAAAACTTATTTCCAAGCTCCCTAGCCTAGATTTTTATTTTAAAGATTGACGTGGTCAAGAATGAATTGCAATTACTCACCAAGTGATGCGTTTAATAAAACCAAAATGAGTACATTAATTTTTTTCTTGTATCGAAGACGCTTTTGAGAGACCATCTTAATCATAGTTTTAATGTATGACAAATTCTCTGGAAATTATGTCGAATCAAGCAATTTAAAAAGAAAGAAAATGCCTTTCAACGATATCATGTACCAGGAGTGGTTTTGTGCCAGAGTTAAGGCTTTGCTCAAATGTTCGTCTTGGTTTGCCTATATCGAATCTCAAATTTTAAAGACATTTTCAGGAACTGTTTTCAGAAACTATCATCCTAAAAGAAACCTTTATAACTGATACATATTCCCCGATTCTATTCGCGATCTTGGCTGAACATGGCGCTGACTTTTCTGACACAAATCAAAACATCTAGTGTCCTTGCCTCCTCTCATCGGCTCGGAATCTCGTTCATACGAGAGAATAATGAGTCAAGTTCTTGAAGCTTTTCGATGGTCTATAAGCAGTGGTGGCCCGCGGTGTTGTGTGGGTATGTGCGTCGACCCCTATGCACTTGGTGTCTATCGATCCATGGTACAGCAAAATACTTTTCAAGGCCCCACCTCTTTCAAGTTACTGGAAACGCTCAAAGAGTTTTTTTTTTTTTAAAGCGTCTAAAAGCCATTCGGAGTCGGTATAAAGCTATAGGTCCCTTCACTTGTGGTAGAACAAAAGCGCGCAGAGCACGAGGTCTTACTAAGAAGCTAAGCCCTTGCCGTCTACGGGCTGGGACACCAACCGTATTATATAATTATGCGCTTGAGTCAAACATCTCTTGAAAGACTATTTCACTAAGTCTAAATGTTATTACCACAGTAGATAGCTACTGTATTACTGCAATTGTCTTCCCAATCAACCTTCTTAGGCTAGAACTCACACTTTCCATTCAAAAATAAGCTCTATGTGCCCTAAAGTTGTTCCTTTCTTTGCTGAAATTCGAATTCTCATCGGAAGAACATGCTGCTGTTTCCAGTGTAAAGAAGGTATAATACAATGTATAAGTCCTACTGTTTGCTTCGCTTTCAAAATAGCGCGAAGTCCACTAAATATGTGGGCATTTTGGAATAAAGGGGAAACTACTGAAAATTTGGCATCGGATACTAAAAATTGCATAATTATTTTGAATGCATATCTAAAGTTGAGAAACTAGCTTCATCTCAACTTTTCTTTAGTTCCTTTGAAACCTATCCACAGTCGATCACCCGCTTTTTTTCATTTCATTCTCATCATTATCATTTTCAGCCAATTCGTCATGGAATTTTTATATTTTCGCCTATGACGTTCCTCGAATTAAGTGTCTCTTATCACAGCTGTTGTCTGATAAAAAAAAATTGCACAGCAAAACAAAAAAACACCTATCAACCTTGTTCCAAAAATACGCTCCAACCCAGTTTATTTTTCGCAATGAAATAATGATCGAAAAACGTTTCATTCTAATTCAAGACCAAATCTCCTTAAAAGAACCCTAAACTCGGCGCCTAGTTTTTACATATGTTTTCAGCGCTAGCGGCTTCCGAAAGCAGTCAATGCGACATATCTGGTAAATTTATGATGGATATATAGATAAACAACTTGTTGAAATAATCTCTTAAGCGGAGTCACAAGTTAATTAATAAAATGCGGCGCAGTGGGGCTCCCGTGAGAGTGATTTATTTTGTCGCAGTCTTGTCGATGTTTTATGAATTGAGTTAATTTTGGGTAGTAATTGTGAAATTGCTTGTCGTTTAAGAGGTGATGGTTATTGTGTTGATACTTATAAAGACTAAAATGGAATATATACACAGTAGTTTGGGTCACAATACAACCCGTAGAAGAGCACAGTCTAGCTTCTCAGCAATCTCTCGTTATTGTTCTCTTACCATGACCTACAGTTTAGTGCCAACAATTAGCGACTAGACTTGATAAGCTTGCAGATATACTATTTGAACATTGTCTGTGACCCGAAAGCAGTAAGAACAAGAACATTATTTTTGTCGTACCTGGAATCGATCCTAGATACCTTAGTTTCATGTGCGTATGAGTCGACGCACAAATGTACAGCGCTATGGCCCCATTGCGGACGTAAGACTAGTTCAAAATTTTCAGCAGTCAATTAAGGATCACACGGCAATTTTGTGACGGCATGTATAGCACAATAAGCTCGGTTGACTCTGTGACGATGTCAAAATTCAGCAGATTGGCGCCAAGTCAGCCTTTCTTGGTCTTCTTCGATATTAATGGCCACTGCTTTGTTTTTCACCAATCTCTGTCTCGTTGGTGACGCTCTGCATGAAAGATGAAATGACAAGACTTACTGTATCTTTTGACAGCTAGATGCCACTGTAACATTGACAGATGCTGAAAGCTGCTAAAAACAATTGACAAAAGTATTAGAACTCCGTGTTGAACGAGGCAGGCATCAGCACAAAATATATGATCATTACAAACCGCGTTCATGCTCAACAATTTGTCGATACGATGTCGATACGAATGACAAATTGGTGCTTAGTGTTCACACATAAAAAACGATATTGGGTGAGTATTGTTCCTCAAAAAACTTTTTATTTTCCATTCCTCTCGAAATTGACTATATAATTAGAAAAATCTAGGCTCGTCCGTCGTCGAAATTCCATTCATGTGCACATCTAGAAGAAATTGCCTTTCTAGTGGTGTAGTCATCATGCCATTCGGTAGAGAAGAACGTTGTCTAAGCCAGAAATAAATGGGTAAAGGATATGCAACTTCTTCCTCTCTTGCCTCTTGATTTCAGCTGACAGCATTTTTATGCCCTGTCTGCAAATACGTGAATACATCTTAAATGTGATATGCACGGAAATTTCCACAAAAATGACCCCATGGACAGGGAAAAAAATGCCAAAGAAGAATATCTTTTTACTCATTTATGTATGTCAGGTATAAGCGTACAACAAAAACGGTCTGTCGATTTGTAGTAACGACCGTTCACATTGACCGCTTGGCCCATCAAGCACGGTTGTCAGCAAATCATATCGACAAATTGTTGAGTGTGCAGCCCGCTATACTCATACTTGATGGAATTTAAGGATTATAAAGACTGTTTCCTAGATATTTCGCAGTATCCTCAAATAGTTGTTCATTCGATTCTATATTCTTTATTAGTACACATACCAACTATGGAAAGACTGCTTTTGATCGGGTCAAACACCATTATTGAATAAGAAGTGATGGTTGAGGGCTTGCGTGCAGGCATGCAACATTGATGCTACTCCATTGTATTTGCCATAATTGATTATTCTGTCAAGTTCCAATGCTTCATACGCTGCCGTTCCAATTCTACGATCGAATGACAAGGCTATGAATCTTGGCAGTGAACTAAAATTTGTTCTCAGCAGGATATTTATAAATAATAGAGAAAAAAAGTAGGAGGCAAAGCTGAACCCTGAGAACTCCAACTTTTTGTTTAGGGCATTCTAGAAAATTTTATCTCAACTTTTGCTCTAAGAAAAGTTCTCTGGATTTGCAAGCAGTTTTTTTTTCTGGTTTTATTCAGTGTATTGAGTGTTGGGATTCTAAACTGTGGAAGGACGATTATAAGTGTCGTGCCATTCCACGGAGGAGTTAAACTTCGTAAAAAACTCTATGGCTCAGTCTGGAATTGGAGCAATAGCAAGGGTTCTGTGACCGGAGCTGAATAAAAAATATCATCATCACTGATGAGCTTTAGTCACAACACTAATAGCAGTTCTTATCGGACACTGTGCCAGAGACACGCATGTATCCCGACCAAGCATACCACACAACGACTTTGTCAGAAGCTTGTTGGATACAAGAAACAGAATGTATCCAACATCTACTTTTTATTATGTTCAACCCTAGCAAAGAAAAGAAAATAGTACTTGGTTAAACACTATTTTGCATGGCTGTGTAGCGGTGTAGAAATAAAAAAAACCTCCTAAAGTTTTCAAACATAACAGGATGGTTGTAGTACAATTGAAGGTATCATTGTAGTAGAATACTAACCGTTAAGGGTGGACTAATGGACCGAACTTGCTGGTCTAAGTGAGTCACGGCCTCGAGGTCGTAAGCGAATTCATTTACCTAGGTCTCTACCTACCTAAACTTGGCCTTATTTCTGAAACAACTGGCCGCTTTCAAAGTACATTTCATACGTCACGAAGTTTCCGAACATAGTCCGATTCTAGCCTTTTACTTTTCAAAAACCGCTATCCACAGCCCTGTACCCACTTGTCTAAAATCGTTGGTCTGCTCACATTGATGACCGTCAGGTACACTACAGTCTTCGTTTTGTCATTCGTGCTGCAGTGGCAATTCCCGGACCACTGTTCAAAAAGGGACACAATTTTTAATTTTTCAGTTCTAGTCGTCTGCATTTTCCCAATGAAACACCGCCAAGGGTGTTCAACAGGTCCTCCTTTGAAAAACAAAATAACTAGAAAAGACTGCAATGCATAGTGAGTGAAAACGAATCGTAATGAATGTTTTCCCGAAAATATGTACACAACAAATGCAATATAACACAACAGACTAACACTGACGTAGCCAAACGACCGACGACTGATCCAAGTGCAACAACCAGCAATCGCGACGATTACGTAAAACCGACCTACATACTCGGACGTTCTTGGCCACCCCGGGTGGTTGCGTCATCCGCTTGTGCGTTTGCGTTTGCCGAACTGTTTCGTTTTTTTTTTTTTTTTTCGAAATAAGTAATTAATTAATACACGACTCACAGGCCCCACTGACGTACCACTGCCCACGTTTGCCGCACAATCTCGAGTGATAATCAGCAATGAAGATAAAATGCGTGATATGCATGACACCGCTCTGGCGATGGGATTATGCCCAATGAACCGTCCCATTGTTACATCACGCGGTGTCATCTCTGATCGGAGCAAGCTTCTAAATAGAGTTGTTGTGCACTTGTTCTCTGTTAGAGGATTGCTCCCAATCGATTGGGTCGGACAGAGGCCACAAGCACAGCAACAGCGACACATCGTTGCCTGGCGCCAATTGACCACCACTCTCGCGCCCGATGGCAATTGTCACGGCATCTTGGTGCTTTCGTTTTTTCGTTTTGCTTCGCCCAAGTCGAGAAATGACTTTGAACTTGTCAAGAACCGACAACAAAGCAGAAATGTCACGTGAATTCCTTGAAAAACGACAAATGACATCTCGCAGTGACAACGAGAACAGAAAATGAAAAGAACTCAATAAAAAGCTTTTATTAACAACAATTAAGCTTTGCAGCAGTATTATTCCACCCCTACTGGCGGACGATGGACTCAAGGGTGTTCTGCGACGGGCACCGTAGAGGTAGAGGGTTGCTTTTGGCGATCGTGTAAACTCACACACTAGCAGAGAGTAGCGCCTGCGCCTGGCCCACTGCCGCACTCTCGGTCAGTCTCTGAAGTACACATGAAAGACTTGGCTTAAATTGTATGATAGATTGCTAAATTAATGAATTTTTCTGTTTGTTGTTTGTTGTATTTTGTTCGAATTACATTTTCACTCTCTCGCTGGGTAACGATGGATCGTGTGCGGCTTGAGACTACATGTTTACCTGCGTCATGGTCGTCGTCGTTGGCAGTGCGGTAGTGCTGTGCCTGCCTCACTTCAGCGCTAAAGCCCGCGTTGCGTTGTTGTCTCGTCGCAGTCATTGTCGTTGTCGTTGCCGGCCAAGAGGGACCTCTCGAACATAATTGCAAGAGTGCCTACGATACATGCATACACATTTGTACCCACTCTCGCTCTGTGTCTGAGACATAGTGTATTTAAATTTGTTTTGTTGTTGTGTAGTACTCGTAAACGTACTCGTGCTCTCCTCGGTGCTCGGCTGGTTGTGATCGTTTGATTTCGAGCGGCTCGAGATCTCACGGCAACGCGGTGACGGTGACGCTCGAGAGGCGGCTGCGATCGCAATTAACATTCATGTATGTACTTAAATAGTGTGTAAAAATGTCCGCGGCCAATAGTCGATTTGTTTTGGTCAGTCGGGTCGGATAAAAAGCATATAACTCAAACGTATAACGTACGGGAACGGCACGTGAGATCAGTTCGCACCTTTTGGCATCATCAGATGTTTTAGCGTTCTTCGCTCGCCCAGTTACACTGTGTCGCCGAGACATTTTCTTTGAATGATTCTCTTCAGATTTTCCGCACACACATATCTTTCGCCGCCGATGTGATAATCGACGATTTGTGGCTGATTCACCTCTAAGAACCGTTGTAGGACGCGATAATTGAGGAGAGCCTCGCATTTTATTTTTTATTCTCTGTTGTTCGCGCACGCTTGTTGATTAAACATCGGACATCTCGTGGACGCCTCAACCCAAACAAACACGAAATCGAGAAACGAACGACTTAAACGTCTGTCTTCCGGAAGTAATTTCATTTAAATGTGCTTTGTTTTTACGGACTTTTGAGTGTGAAAAGTGAATTTAAGTAGGAACATCCCTGAGTCTATTTGGAATTTTGTGTGCTGAATCTGAGACCAGGCTAAGAGTGTCCCGTGTGCGTGTGTGTACCCGCAGTGTTTTATTAAAAATCCGGCTTTCGCTTACCCCCACCTGATTGGACATGAAAATATTCGATATCCTATGTTTTAAGCAAAGTTTGTGTTTTTTTTTACCTACAATTTTTGTCTGTTCATCAAAACAAAATAACCGCATCCCGCTCATCTAACAAATTTTACATGTATTTCCTCGCATTCATCTTCATTTTGTTTACTTCAAATCGCATGTGTTAGTCCGTGGAGCCTTCAGCAAATGTCCTGTCAACTGGAGATGTTGATGCGTTTTCAGATTGAAATAATTCGGTCGATGGTGGGTTGGTGGTTGTTTTTTTGCCTTTTGTTTCACTTAATGATTGCAATTAATTAGTGCCTGTTGTGATACATTTGCTGTGTTTTTTTTTTCTTGCATTTTTTCCCACGACCAACTATTGTTGATGAATTGTCTAAAAATAGACTCACATATGTTCGTGTTTGATTTTTTCTAATAAATGAGATACAAAGTCGAAATGCTCAGACAAGATTCAGTGTTTTTTTTGCAGTTCAGGGTGCTTGTGCAAAACATTTTTTTTATTTGAAATTCTTTGCTATGCGTTTGTGCGGCTGCAATTTATTATAGAAAATAATCGTGTTTTCCAAGTCGAATATTTGTTAGACGTACAAATTCAAAAAATTGCTTCGAATTGCGGAAAGACATGTGATGGCATAGAGCTTCAATTGACGCAAAATTCACTTTACGAGGATTTCCTTTAGAATGGTATCAGCAGAACGTGATTCGCCTAAACATGACTTAGAGATCTCTGATTGTACATCTCTGTTTTTATCCATTTATGGCTGTATATGAAGCTAGTAAAGTGCCAACACTCAAGCAATGTTTGAAGTTAATACAGGATCACACAGTTAGTGGTTCCGAGAATCAATAGAATACAGTAGACTCTCCATCAGTCTTTATATAATATTCTTTTTGCCATATTTTGGCGTTCTCTACAATTTTCGGTACAAGATATGATCCTCTAAGTCGAACTCCTTCTAACACAAATTAATGTTAATAAAATTCTGCTTAGGGGGAGTTTACTGTTCATTCAACATAATGAACGTTGGGGACATATATGATTGCACAGTCCATATTTCGTCTTGAAAAGTCCGCCTTTTCTTTCGAGTAGTCTCTGCCTTATACACTCAACGTCCTTTAAACATTAAAAAAAAATATCAAAGCAGGTTCAAATGTTCGCCGCAAAGAATTTTAAACAGTAGATCCATAGCGATACTGCTTCATAGTTCCACAGCTTGCCTTGCAGTGTGTGCAGTCACTTCATCTTTTTAAAAGCACAAGTCAGGATATTTCTCCGCTATTAGCAGCACGAATTCCTCGACCATTATCCTCTTAAATAGTTGAAGAAAGATGAGTCCGTGTAATAAAAGAAATAATTTTGGCTGTTGGATACCTTTATTTTGACTGTTTTTTTCTGTTATTTGATATCCACTTCGGAACTCACGCCAGTGTCGGAACAAATTTATGCCTGTTTTATCATATGCTCCATGACTTTCCGCTAGATTTCCAGTGATTACTTCAGCGATTATCAGAATCCTGTTGGCATAAAACCGCGACTTAAAGTAGCTCCAGAGAAAGAAGTCTACAATGGTTAAATTTGGCGATCTTTCTTAGCTAAAGCCGCACATACTCCACGTCACTTAAGATGTTTCTTCGTTGGTAAAATTGAGAATCGCGCCCCAATGCTTGTCTGCATACTGCAGCGGTGTAGATCACAAATGTCATATATGATTAATCTACGACGCCATTTGTAAAAATGTTAATATCTTCCAATAGGATGATCAATTTTGCGCCACATTGCAAATACTCCAATCATTGCTTGGAACTTTTTGTCGGAAAGAAGATTTCGCCACTTTATAGAATAAGTCAACACATCCCAGTGATCTGACGGACTTCCAAATGCGTAAAAAAATGTCCTCATGTCACATTTCGCATGCGTAACGGAATTATTTGAAATTGATGTCTGTGTCAGGTGTATCTGCGAAACGGGTTTAACCAAGCACCTAACACTAAAATCTTGATTTATTTGCATATTATTGTGAGGAAGTCATTTCATTAAAAATTATCTTCATTTTTTATGGCATTACCGACTTGAGGTGGGATTAGTTAGCAATTTGTTTATGGTTTTGTAGGACTATTTGCCTGTTTCGTCGTATAATGATGAATACATTTTTTCTTTGTTGTTTAACTAATTGTGAAATGTTAAGTTTAATGGGACAGATCTGGCTTATGAACATGTACTTTAAATTTAATTCGTATCCGTGGTTAAATTTCCCACGTTTCCTTCATTGTGACTCCTAGTTAATTGTCTTGATCATCTGGTCGGAACTCGGGATGGCGTAGTTTGAGAAGCTATGTGGATGCAGTCTTAGTCCAAACTTCTGCTTCAACAAAATGGCGCTTGGTCTTGTGCGATTGTTCTCTTTGCTCATGGTGGATGATCGACCCAACTGACCACGAATTAAGAGTTGTTGGCCTCTAGTTTACACATTACTCATTCGTACCTCATGAGGTTCTTTACCAAAAATACGTCATCAATTTATCAATTGTTTGACGGCATTTTTCACTCAAACGACCATTTGACGTCCATACTGTTGCGTCTATCCCCTATCAGACATAGTAAAACTAATTCCAAAAATGTCTACCCATATTTTAATGTACCCAAAAAAATACGTCTCAATCAACAAATACGATCTAAAACGATTAACCATCCGATAACCTGATAAGATTGTCCGAACACTAATCCAACAACTTTCTATTTCGATCCACACGTCGGTTATCTTTTGAATTACACACGTAAAGTCAGTCTAGGGGGGGAATCTTTGTTGTTATCTCTAGCAACTGTCAAAGTTCTGACGTTACTCCTTACACTCTTCCCTCAAATAAGGCGGCTAAACGATGATGCGATCGTAAATTTCTCAAAATCTCCATTGTTCATCCTTTGATAAAAGTTGAGGACTCTCATTGTGCGACACAATGAATCACTTTCTTCACGTGCTTGTCACCCTTTTTTTCTTTAGCTTAAGATTGTCAAACTGCCTATTTGACATCACTGCATCTAGACTGGTTATCTTATCGTGCAAACCGCATCAAGTGAAGAGTCTCACAAAGGATTTTACTGCGATAAGTATATACGCGGCAACAACTAGACTAAGAAGTGTCAGCTGACGTAAATTTTTGTCTTGAGCTTATGTCACTTAACGTCACCGTAAAAAATACAAGTCTATAACTTATTCTGGTAATAAAAAAATCAACGTAGGGATTTGTCATCAATAATGGCGGTTGTTTGTTGACTGTTTTGTACTCAATGCATTCGTAGAATTTTGTATATATATAAACGTCAGTCAGAAGTCAGTTTTTATAGATTTTTTTAATTACCAGTTTACAAGCCACTTTTGACTAATTAGTCACTTATTCTGAATGAACGTATTATTGAGCGAGACTTTTAGTAGAACGAACATGTTATGATCATCCTTGTCTGTCTGACAGGAGTTGTATGAGTACTTTAATACTTTTGAAATCAACTTCTTCTTCTTTGAATGGCGCTATAATCAATATGGACCTGGGCTTCATTCAGCATCCCTCTCTAACTAGCACAATCTTGAACTAGACGCCTCTAGTTTCTAACACCCAACTGGTTAAGATCTCTTTCCAGCTTGTTACGCCCTTGGGGGTTTGTTCTTCCTCTACCACGCTGTCCCATAGGGCTGGTCTCGAAGACATTCTGCAACCAACTGTTCAGAATTAATGAAGTACAAGACACATTTTGGTAGACATCCTTTCACATTTCAGCAGATTTTTTTCTAAACAATGACGATGATGATGTAAACGCTTTTTTTTTTGTGGTTAACCTTACACTGGTAACATTGTTGTGTGTGACAGCTGATTTGACAGTTCTCCTTTGCTCTGGAGGGTAGTTTGCTTACACAATTTATGAATAGACTTATGCCAAAGCATTTATGTGATCTGGAAGTGCCCCTTTTCATGATGTTCCAAGTAGGGACATGATTTTCAATCAAGATGATCGGAATTCGGCTACATGACTGGAAACTGGGAATTGGAATCTCCAATTCATCTCCAATTTCTATTTGCTGGTTGCTGGTGTCATATTATGTGCCATGTTACGTATAATCTAGACTAGACTAGACAGCACTCGACAAGACATAATTTTCTACCAAGAAATTGGGGTATCCTAACGAATATGTGGAGCTTAGGGCGACATCTTGAAAGCTTTACTGGAATGAATCATTATAACCGTGTTTAAAAATAGGTGGCGCTGATGCGAGGAGTTGGCACAAGCGTTCGTCTGTCAAACGACAGCAAACTTAAACTCTGATTCATAGCTTGGCTTATATGTATGTGGATATTTCGCAACTAGTTTCAACCCTCAACAATTTGCATGGACGGATGATGGATACTTATTGACTAAAGCACTTTATTGGCATAATCTCACCTTCTGTGCCTTCCGCAAACATTTTACGGGAAAATGTTGTGGTAATGAGTTGGTAAAAATAAGTTTTTCAACTTTCCTCTTCTTATCTGAATGAGCAAATATAAGAGTTATATTTCAAAACTGGTCCTGCTAGGCGCTTTACTAAGTCGGCTAAACTAAGTCCTCCAAACACTTTTGCTGCAGGCTAAGACCACATTCGCCCGTGAACACGGGGACCGATCAGCCATAAGATGGGATATGAAGAAATCGCCCGCTGTTCTTCTCATTCTCGTTCTCTTTCTCATTTATGCAAGTTTGTCCCACTTCCGCTTACTTATTGGACGAACGAAGATGTGTGCCATCTCTAATACATTTTGAAAACATTGCCTTATTTTCGAAAGCTACATACTTTCTTTCGGAGTCTCTGAAAGAAATTATGTTCCACAAATTTCTCAATTTTTTTATGAGAATTGCATCAAAGTTGTCTTGTAGTTACGATTGGGTTTCATTCTCCCTGGAAAAAAACAACTGGGTATTCGCTGATAAAGTTGTAGGATCGATAACTTTTTTAAATTCCTCTTTGAATGCTAAGGACCTGAGATAATTTCGAAAAATAATAAATTCATCTCTGAAGTGTTCTTTCCTCACGTGCATTGGCTTCTGGTAAGACTAAAATAGAAATTAAAACAAACAAACAAACCCTCATAACCGTCAGATAAATGTCAAAGTTATGTCCACCTGCAAATGACGTTTACTTAATGAGAAAAAAATGTTAACGGCCTGACTTATTGGGGGCTTCCGTATTAAGCTTGCTATAAATAAACAATTAAAGCTGTCAATTACGCGTTCAGATCATTTGCTTCCAAAATCCACAAATTAAGTGTAAACAGTGCCTCTTCACACCTCTTATGTGAACGCGATGATTCTCCAGCCCAGCAAAAAAAAATAAACCTCATTCTCGCGAACAAAGGCCTTAATTTACATCACTGAAATTACCCCGTAATTTTTTATCAGTCACTCGCGCAAACATTTCCTCCAAAAATTTCCAAATCACAGCAGACAAACAACACAAGTACAAATGTCATATCGGCAAGAAAGAGATCAATTGTTCAATCAATCTCAAAGCGGAAAGGAAACAAAATAATTAAATTGTCAACTTTTCGCGCCAAAGAAAATGTAATTTTTATTTATTTTCCTACTTAACACGCTGTCACTGGGCAGTACACAAAATTCTTGTCACGTACGGAAACATGAACGTTTAGACGAACGTGTACCGCGAGGCGAATTGATTTGTATTTCTCATCGAATGACATTGCTCGCTAAATAATGTTGTTTCATTAGTTTTGAAATTTCCTGTACGTTGATTTGGAAATATCCTGTAGGTGATGTGATGGCTGCGCGAAATAAAAATAACTGATTGTGTGCAATGACAGATTGGGAATTGGTGCTTTTTGATGTGACAGGGAAGTTGTTGGCCCACAATGACAGTCTTGAATTTAAGTGGCGGTATTTTTTTTTGCGCTGAAACGACTGAATTTCAAATAGTTCTAATCTTACTTTCTCCACCCTGTAATTCAGTCGATAAGTTTTTTTCGCAGTCGTTATTTCATTTTTAAGTACGGATTACAGATAAATACAATAATTCACATTGATTGCCAAAAGAAGCGTATTTCAGACTTCGCATAAGCAAAAGTGATTCTCAACAGAAAATTTAGTTTCACTAGAGATACATTATCGTGCAGTTTACACTTCACCAACCATAGACTCTAGCGTCTCTAGAAAATATTGTGAATTGTTGTTTACACTCCAGATCCGGTAGTTCTGTTTATTGACTTACCCATTTGCGCTAGTGAAGTAATTTCGCGCAATTCTCAGACATTCCCGCGACGAGCGTTTATTTATGGTGGAATGGTAATGTATACCCACAACAATTCAATCCTCTATTGTGACTACGGATAGTGGTGATAAGTTGAAAAGTAGAAACAAACATTCCAAAGCTAAACTTGAAGTAACTCAGGTAACAATAACACGTTTTTTCTAACAATTTCTGCATTTTATCACATATTTGGCCTTGCGTGCTACTTTCAAATTGTATTCGCAGTTGAAATCGCCTACAACAAACATTCCGAGGAAAAGAGGGCCGATTTTTGAGTTATGAGGGCAACAAAAATACAAAAACAGCTTGGTAACCAACGTGCTAAATGATCAACAGTGTTATGCATGGAATAACACATTGATCATGTAGTCACCACGGTTTCGTTGGCAGTTGCCGGTCCAGTATGTAACGCGTTATTGAGGCAATAGAGTCTCGAATGTTGATCTCATGCTCGTCTAAAGCGATTGCCTTAGTAGCGTAAAATAGGGACTGTCAAAGTAGCCTGTCAAATGGCATTATCACGTCGGCCAGTTGATGAACGCTCCCCCTGAAGTGTCAGTCGCTAAATTTCTCCGTCACCACTTCGAGCGTTGACGTGAAGAACTTGGAGTGTGTCATGCAGCCCTTAGCATTGCGACCATAAAGATCTAATGCACTACTTCTCTTTGGTTTAGGATTTTGGTGCTGCCTTCAGAAATTCGACAATTCCTAGATGGCATTTTTTTTAAGTCTCCCCCCCTTACGGATGTTCTTCTTATTATTTTGAGTCATCCCCGGGCTAGACTTGCGCCGTCGATTATGTGTGTTGTTCCATGGTTTGCTTCACCTTGCTTTAGTGACTACAGATTTCTGTACTCGTGAGACTAATTTTTGGGAAGCCGCTAGTTACATGATGCGTGGCCTGTCGGTGCTTCACATGGCAGCCTTAGGTCAGCTTTCTTGAGTTCTGGAGCTTAATTTGGAATTGTATTTTCGTTTTATGAACGTTAGAGAGTGTTTAACACAAGTCTATATTTAAATTTTTGAATGTTTGGTGTCAATTTTACATACAGTTTTTCCGTACATGTTAGTCCGACGGACATGTCACAGCGACCATTGTTTATATTTGCGTTCGGAGTTTTAGGCTACATGTTCAGCTGGTCCAATTTTTTTTGTGGTTGACTGATGAATCAATGTGTTGACCAGTGGTTGACCGACACCACATTGTGTCAAATTGACACTACCTGCTGCAATTCTACCAGAGCACTCCAGCAGCAAAAACCTTTTTTTACGGGAATTCGACGAAAAAGTATTCCTAAGCGCCGCGAGCGCAAAGCACAGCACTTCAATTAGTAGAAGTTTTTCTGATTTGAAAAAAAAGTGTGTCAAATTGGCACTAAATATAGACTACTGTTAAAACCCTCCCGGTTGTTCCAAAACTGGATCATTTGTCTGATGATCCATTTGCGATTTGTGTTCGTGTTATTAAATCCTCACAGAAGAGGATCCAATGAAGTTCACCTGATCACCTTTCTTGGCTTGTAAGTGAGCCTATTCATTTCCTTCGTGTCTTGGCACTTAGATAAACTTTAATTTGTTATTTTTTACCAGCTTATTAAGTGTTTTCTGGAGTTCACAGAAAGCCTTAAAGTTTAATGTGTAGCTCTGTAGTGAGCTTGCAGAACCGCTTGGCACTCCGAGTGTTGCTTCGCTTCGACGTTGTAAAACTGTGGCGACGTCATTGACGGCACATGTGCAGAACAGAAAATCGTTGTCCATGGTCGTCAGCAAAAGGGTCATCCGTATCCGAGGCTTGTTGCCGTCTCTAATGTGTGTATTACACGGTTGGGACGTTAACCCCACGCGAAACCCCCGAACCTGGAGGACCGGGTCTTGGTTTAAACCCCCGGCCAAGGGGTCGCTGCATACATTGGTTCACCTATTGAGAGCAATCAACAACTTTGCCCTGGATGCATAGGCCCAAGTGTACAAGTGTAGACGTTGGCTCCTCCCGCCAGCTTTTTGGACCAAAATTTAGATTCCCGGTATTAGTGGAGACCAATTATTTCTCGATCGCCTTCAAGTGTTGTTGCTCATCAAAATCTTATGCAAATAAGGACGCACGTTTGGACGACAAATTGTGGTTATTTATTTCGTCTTCGTTTCGCACCAATCTCTGTCTTACCTTGTGGTAGGAAAGAGTGTAATCAGTGTTAAACTTTTTCACTTTGCAACAAATTTCCTGCACACTGATGCCATGACGACGATCGGCCTCACGCCAAAGCACAGGGTCCTTAAGAGGACTACTTCTGTTTGTTCACATCCATAAAAAAAGGCGTATACCGCTTAGTATTTTAAAAAAGAGAATTGCTTCCACGTCACTTTCAAAGAAGAATGCCAAATGTCAGTGAATGGATCAGCAGCTCTCTAGCTTGTTGGAATAAGTGCCATTTTCATATCCAATGTGGCATTTAACTCTGGATCCAAAATAAACAGCCAGCTTCTACTTAGTACTAATTCTCACATTCAGTCTGTCACTAAATCGAGTTAGCTGATAGCTGATTTTAATTCCACGTCCAAACTATGTCTTCGCAATTTTTAACCTTCAAAGACTTAAACCCATTTTAACAAAATCTAGCCAAACACGACGATGATCAATTGCTATAATAAATTGAACGAAAACGAGTTGCTACTGAAATTAAAATCCATTTGTTAAGCCCGCTCAAAGCACATGATCACCGCCGCGGGTAAATAAATCCGGCTTCCCGGTGACAGTCACTCACTCAAATTTTGCCACCCCATCGCTCGGTCGGCTCTAATTTATTCCTTTATCATTTATTGATTTATTGTTGGTAAAATATCACCGATCATCTTACGAGTCTGACAGATTTACGACCGTTCCCGGGCGCTTCAAGGTCTTTAGCACGTGATTGCAAAAATCACATGAATTACTAAGCAAACTCAGTGCTTGCGCAAGTCGATTCTTTAATTTAAATTTATTACGACAATCTCTCTATTCTCAGTCGCTTGTCATTTCTCATCATTCACGTTTTGTTTCCCCTCTTGTTTCTGAATTACACAGAATTCTTTATGGATTTTGTTTTATGTTGTTTCCTCTAAAATGGCAGTAAATAGGTGGCTACTTGTGTGTCTAAAAATATCCAACAAAAATAGATCTCTTGCTCTTTTGTTCATGCCGGCGCTGATGAATCATAAGCGACTGCCTAACACGGGCTGCATCCATGACCATAGTCAAGACAGAGTTATTTACCGCTTGGACAGTGAGTGAGTTATTGTGTGAGAAGACGTCTGTAGTTTGACAGCTGTCATCTGTCATCACCAGCGACGCAGTAGTCTGCAGGAAGTAATTAAAACGAAGACAGCGACGGCCGCTCATCATGGAATTCTACAGACCGAACTTGCGCTCTTGGCGAGTCTTCAGCTGTACATATATTTTCACTATCAATTGCGTGATAGCTCTATCAGTGACAGCACCTGTCACAGTCATATTCGTTATCGAAGAAATCAATCGAAAATCAATCATGGTCGGTCTGTCTCCCTCCGCATCGATTCCGCATTGTTCCCCTAGCCTTGGGGCGACACAAACTCATTTATCTATCAAACTGCAATGGAGGCGCTCGGTTCACCCGAGGGCAGTTTGTTGTTTCTGTGGCAAATCGAAATAATAATCGAAAGTAGTTTACGGTTTGTTTGCCTGCCGAGCGAGTAATGAATTCGGAAAGTCAACATTTCAATTAAGAAAGTGTGAGCCCAGCGATTCGTTGTCGTTGACAGCCCCACCGTCTCTTTCTCTCTGTCATGCCCGCTCAGCGTTGCGCGCGATTGATGATCATCAAAGTCTGTGATGGGCGCGAAGGGGTGTGCGCGTTGGCGCTCGATTGAAATCGATTTGTGGCAATTTTATTCATGTGACCACGGCGGCGTAACGCTAAACGCTGTCGTCTGCTACCGGCGCTCTAAATCAGCTGCGGCTCCCCTTCGGCGTTGTTGTTTCATTTTACAGCCTCGAAGTTCGTTGTCATCTCGCGCATTTCTCGTGCGCGACATAAACAAGAAGCAAAGCTCGTCATCATTTTGGTTTTTGTTTTTGTCAATTTCGATTTTCTTTTGTTATCGCTGTCGTATCCACACACACTTTCTTTTGATCGAATTGCTTGTGGATCTTTTGATTTTTATAATCGTTTAGTAGAAGACTGTTGCTATCGAGGATCACAACGAGTCTCTGACGAAACAGACGTGAGTTGTGTTGTGTGACGTGTGTGTGTGCCTGTGTGTTTGTTTTGAAATTTAACGGTAGCTTAGTGATGTTTTAAAAGCCAAAGAAAAACACGTACTCCTGGTTAATGCAAAGTGTAAACAAAAATAACGATAAATACAGGGTGTGCCAAGCAAAAAAAAAAAACGGGAGACAAAACAAAAGAACAAAACTTTTTTGATTAAACGATTTTTTTTTACAAAAAAAAGAGCATACGTTTCATGGTTTTCGAGAGACACGTGTAAACCATATTCGAATGTCA